>JANIJH010000006.1:55233404-55247512 GCA_024520975.1 Erythroxylum areolatum | reverse complement strand
ATAGTCAAATATAGGAAAGACAAGAAAAGGAAACGAAGGCAATTGGAGAATTCTGCAATATATCCTTTTACAGGTGGATAAGGAAACCTAAGAGTCATACGTATCAATGATCCATATAGTTCTGTGTACCTCGAATTTTAAATTTTTGTTTAGTTTTGAATTTTCTTATTTTCTAAGTTATAAAATATCATAACATGAATTTTTTGTATATTTATTCTTTTCAATTGATTTATGGGAACAACCTTTTAAATGAGAAGGCCAAAAGTAAGACAATTATCTGAATGACAACAACACATAGACAACTTGGTCAGATAGGTGGAAAATTATCAAATAGAACCTGGACAACAATTGAGGGATAATCTCAGAAAATTCTTAAAGATGTTGCATGAACTCCTATGATTAGGATATAAAAGAAACCTTCATAATGAATAGTTCATTTTCACATTTCACAAGACGATAAGGCCTATAAATGTGGAGTTATCAATGACAATATATAATGCTCATCAGGAAGAAGTTTTTTTATGCATGTATTTTCTTATTATAGTATAAAAGGACGGAGGTGAGGAGCACATTTAACTAGAGGTTACCATTGCATGTTGTTAGGATGATAGAAACTGTAGTTATGATGATTATTATATTGATTTTGTTCCTTTGTAGATAAGATGATTATGTTTATTTTGTTACTTGAAGGCATATAATTATGAATGTCAACCTATTATTTTATACATATGTGGATTCAATTTTTTGATTTTATAATTAACACCATGTTTAATTTAAAGCATCCCTAAATTAGATGATGGTATATAAATCTAAATATCTGAACTAAGTGTAGGTTATCAACTACAAAGATTAATGATATTGAGTACATGCATCCATAAACTGCATTGTCATATAAGGAAAATTAGACAAAGTATTAAAGATATCTTAACTTCTAATTCAGTCTTATAAGATTTAAAATATAATAGGTGTGAATTATATTATGACAATGCAATGATGAATATATTGACATACATGCCAAATTACACCCAGTCACATAATCTTTCATTGCAATAATTCTTTTGTGAACATATAGTCCAAATGATTTACCACACAAGTGTGTTACTTGCTATATACTCACGTGTACGTGTACCAAGCATCAATAACTAGTAAGAACCTTTTATTAAAACCCTTTTCATTTGAGTTGCATGTTTCAAATTATATAATTTTATTCAAATGAAATAAACAAATCACTTATGTACTATTATGATTGTGAATGTTTGTTGAATTAAAGTACAGGCATTTAGAAATTCCCATACATATAAGGAAACCTAGACAGTAGATTGAAGATATCTTAATTTCCTAAGTCAATCTTATGAGATTTAAAGCATCATGGGTGTGAATTATGTTTTAACAATGCATTGATAAATATAATAATACCAAAAATATGCCTACTCATATGAACTTACATAAAAAATAGTTCGAACTTACATAACAATAGTTCCTTTGTGAACATAAGGTCCAGATGGTTTACCACTTGAGTGTGTTGTTTGTTATATGCTCTTATGTTAGCAATTTATGGATCCTCAAATCATTGACTATAATCAATGAGAAGTTAGGGATGTACCAGTGATTAATGACATATAGGAACCTCAAATGAAATGACCAAATCAATCATTTACTACTATGATTATGGTTGTTTGATAAATTATGGAGCATGCATTCATAAATTCCAATGGCATATAAAACAAATTATACAAAGGCACTAAATGTTTTTTTAATGTTTGTACTTGCCATCTCTTATGATTTATCAACTTTATTGATCCCAGAAAAATTTGGCAAGATATATATTTGTTATCTCGGAACCTAAGTAAGGGTTTAGTATTTATAGAAATGATCCTTTAATCTGTTATAGGTATACGTTGTTTGATAAACTGAAATGATGCCTCCTAGTTTTGTTTCCTGCATAAATTATCATTTTTAAGGAAAAATTGACACGATATAATTCTTGCTACAACTTTAACTATATAAGCACTTAGTTTTACATGAATTTAGCAACAAGGTAATATCATAATTTTTGCAATTGAGATAGATAAGATACACACCATAGCTAATTTCATGGATATAAAAGGTAAGATAATTGTCTTTTAGTTTATAAGATAACAAATTTTGTTGCATGGAAAATATTAATTGACCACCATTTTTTAGTGCAATAGTATAATTGATATATGAAATTATTTTCTTTTGCCCACTTTTTCCACCTATCCAACTCAAAAAAGTATTTGTGCTTAGATGTCAAATATTATATCATTGATAGATATATATATTAGGGAACTTGAGTTCTATTTAGTGTTGTAAAAGCACATAAACTGAAGACTTTGTAAGGAAAACCAAACGGTAAAGTCAAAGCTAATCTTATGGTGACCAAATAACTAATACAATAATTTTATGTGTAAGAATTTGTTCTTACTCATCCTCAAATTTATTTTTATGTTGAGATGTTTTTGCATGATTATATGATTGCAAGTCCTTAATGTTAATATAACATTGACTAAAATGTCCATTACTAGCATAATTAAAAAGAACAAAAGGTATAAGTTAACTAAGGAAAGCATCTCAATAAAGAGAAAAAAGGTTGAAGTGGTCATCATTAATCATAATAAGAACAAGAAAAATGAAGGTTTATAAAGACATAAGTTGCGGATTTAATAGTTTCGTTACTAATCTTTTAAGATTGGTAACCTTTTGAGTTATGTAGGAGAGTTGAGATGATTAAATGTTATGTTATAATCTCATAAGCGCTATTTCTTGAACACTAACTATTTTGTGACACCAAAATGTCTTCCACTTAAAATAGAGGTGGGACATTTGATTATATTCATGTTAAAGTCAAGATTATTGTTAAAACCTATAGGAAAATATTGGAACACATCATTGGTACTAATAGACGCCCTTATGTTGAGGCTTATTCTTTTAGTTGGCCATTTATAGATTTTATATGGAACAAGTTTGACCATATAGATGTGTACTAAATTGTGTCTAACAATACGTATAATTTACACTATTATGTCATACCTATATGATTGATTATATTCTTTGAATTGGTCATTGTATAATGTGAATATAGTTGACCACATGTGTCAATGAATATGGTTGACCACACATGTGTATACTAAGGCTATGTTTGGTTGGGGTTTTATAATAGAATGTAATATTACTACATTGTTTAGGAGGAGGTTTTATAAAGGAATAGAATGGAATAAGATAGAAAAGGAGGGATTCATATTACATCTCATTCGGATTCATATTACATCTCATTCCATCCTAAACAGTAAAAATAGAAAACCTCCAATTTGGAGGATTTAGGATGGAATATAAAATTATACACTATATTACATTATAAACCCTTCATCTAAACAAAATTTCACTATATTACATTATAAACCCTTCCATCCCTCTTAAACAACAATTTTTTAATATTACATCCATTTACGTTCTATTCCATTATATTAAAAACTTTATATTCAACCAAACATAGCCTAAAGTATGTCTTGCAATACCTATATCTTACACTGATATTTAGATTCTTGCGTATTAGATCATATTCTTTCAATTGGCCATTCGTGGATTATATAATGAGAACATAACTGACCACACAAGCGTGTACTAAAGTGTGTCTAACAATACGTATGAATTACATTGTTATATACATGCTCGTATGTTTGGTTATATTCTTTTGATTGGTCATTCTATAATAGAAACATGATTGCTCATACAGGCGTGTACTAAAGTGTGTCTAACAATAAATATGACTTATAATGTTATGCATATGCTTGTGTGTTCAATTGCATTCTTTAAATTGGTCATTGTATAATGTGAACATAGTTAACCATACAGGTGTGTATTAAAGTGTCTCTTATAATATGTATGACTCATACTAGTGTTTGTGTGCACAGATGTTAAATCATATTCTTTTAGTTGACCAATTATAGATTTTATAATGCGAACGCAATTGTCCACATAACTATATATTGAAGTGTGTCTAATAATACATATAAGTTACTATTATGTACATGTCCATATGATTGATCATATTTTTTTAATTGGTCATTATATAATGTGAACATGGTTAACCAAACAAGCATGTGATTAACATAATAAACTTATAATCCCATGTTTAACTTATTTTATTTATTTATTTGAGAAATTTTTTTGGTTTTTAATTCATTCATATTACATTTTTAGGTTTTGATTACCTTCATAGGTCGAAAGGAGCTGAAATCAAACAAAATTGAGGTAGAAAATTGAAGGATTAAAGCTTTCCTCGAGGGACATGACTATGTCCATAACTGTGTAGCTTCCTGAGGTTATGTTTCTTCATGATTTTCAAAGAATTGAAGCAAGATTGAGGGATATAGTCATGCACACGACTATCTGGGTATCTGTTTTCATTCTAAAAACCCTAATTGTTGAGTTATAAAAGGGAAAAACAAAGAGAAAAAAGTCCAGATTGGTTTGTACAAGGTTTAAAGGAGACTTGTAAAACACAAATTGATAGCCTATGATGATATAAAGAACAAAAAAAAAGGAAACATAAGAGCGGATTTCCATCAATCTAAAGTGGATTTCATGAAGATTAAAAAGGATATTATCATGATTCTTTTAGTTTTCTATTTTTCCTTTAGTCTTGATGTTATGAATGTGAACTTAATTTTTTTTGGGTACTTAGATTAAATGAACCCTGGGATAGACCTTGTAGTGATTTTATTTTATTTTAATTCATTCCTTAGTTTTATTGAGATTCAATTATGTGCTCTTAATTATTCTTGAATCAATATTGCTAACGTATTATTCCATTTATGATTTTTGTATGAATATATCTATCATAATTAAAACCCTAGACCCTACACCTCAGTAAGATTTTAACTGGGTATTGATGATTGAGATCTATCACAATTGAAAGGAGTTATATGAAAACCTAAGATAGGTTGATATATATATTTTAGATTAGGGTCAAACCTAATAATGAAATTTATAAATTGATTAATACAATCTTAAGGGCTTAAAGCTTCTAGCTTACAATTACTTTAAGTCTATCCTAGGATTTAAAATTGGTTTTTCAAGTTCCCTTACTATCCTTTCCAAATTCGTTTCTCCCTCCCTCATTGAACCTGTTCAATATAGAGATTAGGAATGCCCTTTTTAGTTTCAACTAGATAAAGCCTTTAACACGTGTTTTTTAAAGTTCCTGGAACTCATTTTATGTACATAGACGTGGTATTATTTTTATAAGGTGATATATGTTTTTTTAAAATTATATTTGATATCTTTGTCTATTCAGAATGTATAGCTTATCAATTAATCTTTCTATAGATTCATTCATTCAAGACCAAGTTTTGAAATCCAATCTTGAAGTTGAAGGCAATGCAAGTTAGTACTTCATATTTGTTATCCCTCGTCAACTTAAGCATGTAACATTCCTATAAAAAATAATGGTAGCACTGTGTAAGAAAAAGGGGGGGAAAGAGAAAATAAGTAGAAATGAAAAAGAAAGTAGGTTAGATTTGGCAAAAATAAACATTATTGTTAGTTTGGAATATAGTAATCATAATTGGCAAGAACAAAAAATTTACATTTCTTTAAAATTGTCGATATTTTTAATTATTAGAAATGAGAAATACTTTAAACTATAAAAAATATGTTCTTATAAATTATTTCTAAATTACAATAAGAAACTTGAGAAAAAGAGAAAAAAAAAGTAATCCTTCATTTTCTTTTGTAGTTGATAAGTTTTTTTACTTTATAAATGAATAAAAGCAAAACCTAAACAGTTGGCCATGGGGTTAAAACCTCACACATATCCTCAAAGAGGATAGAAAGACATCCCGAAGGAGGAGACTACAAACTAGTAAATCCGAAGCCAAAAGACTCCACAACATAAGCTAATCAATCCGTGCAACGATTTCCTTCATAAAACACCTGGCGAATACGAACCTCCTAGGATTTAGCTAATAGAACATGAATAGCCTTCACCAAAGAAGTAGTATAGGAAGACATCGAGCTTGAGGAAGAAAGAATGTTAATAACTACTAAGGAATCAACTTCTAGTTCAATCCTTTGATAACCAAAATCCCAAGCCAGATTTAACCCCAAATAAGCACCACATAGCTCAGCATCCAGAGGCGAGCAAAAGCCAATTTGATGAACAAACCCTCCTAACCAAATACCAGAAATATCGCGAAGGAGACCACCAGCAGAAGCATTCTGACTTTACATTTGCTTCACCCCATCCGTGTTCAACCTGATCCGTCCTTCACTCGGTTTAGCCCAACCAATATGCCTACAGGCACTAGCTTCATAACCGATAGCAGCTCGAGAATTAACCGCGTCTACTTTCACAATCCAAGCCACATAATCTAGAACAATAGCCTTGCTATTACTTGGCTAGGAGAAATCATCATCAAACAAACTTTTATTTCTCCATAGCCACAGGAACTAATAGGAATCCCAAAAAATAATTGATCACTTTAAACCATTAATCTCTACATGATTATAAAGATTCGAAGTTAGCCACATCGAATTGTTAAGACTTAAAAAATCCGCAAGAGCCACTTCAGATGAAAATTGCGTCCAAAAGAAGCGCACTCTAGGATAATTTCTAATAGCATGCAAACACGATTCAGGATTGCCACAATAGTGACACCTGTCATCATCAAAAAGATGTCTATAAATACGCTGCTGATTAGTCAAGAGCTTACCTTTAGCAAACAGTCATAAAAAAGATCCGACTCGTTGTAGACCTTGTCACTTCCAAATAAAAGACCACGCTCTATTATCGCCTTCATTACCAATATTTTCAATTAATTCATACGTAGATGCTGTTGAAAAGGACCCATTTTGAGTTGGACCCCACACCACTCAATTCTCATCAAACTCAAGTCTCAGAGCCATAATACCTGCAATTGTCATGCACATTACCGACGGGAGGAGGTTCTGAAACTTTTCCTAGTGCCAACCCCCATCTATGTCAACAAACTCTCCCACCTTTGTATACAACATACTTTTAAGGATAGGGTTAATAGCCAAGAGAGCTATGGGCCTCCATCTCCAACCCAGTTGTCTTAACCAAAATCTGATATAGTTCCCATTACCTACTCTCTACCTTGCACCTGCAAGAACAAACTTTCATGTCGTGAAAATACCTCTCCAAATCAAAGAAGCTCCTCTATTCTCCAAGACCTCACGAATATTCAAGGTATCAGTATGGTATGTTGCTTGAAAGATCTGGACCCAAAGTGCAGAAGGATTAGAGATTAACCCCCTATCCAAGTTTAGTGAGCAATGCATCATTAATAGATCGTGCTCTCCTAATATTGAGGATGTAGTTGATAAGTTTAAAAAAAGATATAAAGCACGATGAGTAAGAAAAGGAAAATTTTTATTCTTTTAAAAATAAATCACTTATCTTTCATAATATATTTAAATTTAAATTACTTAAGTGGAAAATAGATGACCATAAATGATCACGTGACCGTGACATGTCATCGCTTCCTTTTATTATTGTTGTTATTATTATTGTCCAACTTATTTTAATGACTTTTTAAGGAAAAAAAAAAAAGAAGCAATGATTTTCCTAATCAGAATTTAAATTGGAAAATATTTTTGAATCTCCCAAATCTCAATCCTGGAAATTATTGACGAATCTCCTTACCCTTCCCTCCTGCTTATAAAACAATCTTTGAAACTATTTTCCGAATCTCTCAGCCCTTTCTTCCTATATAAACATCCTTTGGCTTTTGTTACCTTGTCTTAGTAGCCCATAAAACTAATTTGGAGGGTTCAGTGCTTATACGTCCCTTTCTTTCTGTATGATCCCTCTCTTAATCTTTTTGTTGCACATACGTGACGTTGGCCATCCGCAACTAGATTTTTGAAGGAGATTCTGGGCATGGAGAAACATCTCTTTTATATGAATGGAGGCGTCAAGTTGCCAATTGGCCTCAGATTTCGTCCAACAGATGAAGAGCTTCTCGTTCATTACTTGAAACGTAAGGTGTTGGGCGTTCCATTGCCGGCCTCTGTTATTCATGAGCTTGACGTCTTTCAAACCGATCCTTGGAATTTGCCAATGCCAGGTTAATCGCTGAGAGCATTATCAATTATGTACTTAATTAGTCATTGCTCTTTTGCTGTATACGCCAATTAGATGGGATTAAATCCCTGGTTACTTTGGTGTTAGGTGATGATAAGGAGAGGAAGTACTTCTTTTACAACCAAAACAAGGAGATTGGTCAAGGGAAACGTAAGAGGACCGCTGATGGTCGTGGCTACTGGAAGCCTGTTGGGAAAGGCAAACGAATTGTTGCCTCTGGAAGCGACCATGTTATTGGGACGAGGAAGGCCCTTGTTTTCTGCGATGAAAAGCTGTCTAAAGAGACGAAAATCGAATGGGTTATGCATGAGTATCGCCTTATGGCCTCCCCAGCTATATCGAAGTCGAGTCAGGTGTGTGCGTAAGAAAGATTGAAAAAAAAAAAAAAGTAAAAACAGTAACAATTTCTGGTTTCTTCTGCAGGTATCGTCTACTTTGGAAAATTGGGTTGTGTACCGAGTATTTCAAAGGAAAAAGAGATGGATAAAGCGTGGAGAGAGTATCTCTAATAATGCTTCAGACAGGTTGCGTTTAGAATCTTCAGGTCATCCTGGACCCTCCTCACCCTGTTTTAGTGGGATTACTGAGGTCTCTGCCAATGTGTTAGATGATGAAGAAATTAGTTCTTGTATGAGGAAGACTTGATGGCTTGGAACCTCCTCCTAAGTTATCTATTCAGCTATGAAACGAAACGAACAAAAAATTTGAGTTCAATTTGCCATGTTCTTCTTGTAGGTGGTAGCAACTTGATGATTGATTTCCGTGCTTTAATTACTACTGCTCAACTCTTTGAAAAGTTTGGAATCAAATATAGCTCTTAAAAGGCGTATGTAAAGCTTTGAATGTCAAAAGGCTACATGATTTTTGGGGACACAAAGAGCCAAAGAAAAAAGGGGAAGACATTTATCTAATCATATTTAACTTTTTTTTGGACAAAAAAAAGGATCATGCACGAGCACGACCAAGCGCATTAAAGGATCATACGCAAAGAACCATTGTGGAATTATACTTGTCAAATAAAAGGAAAACCAACCAAACCACTCAAGTAAATATACACTTGAGTGAAACAATGTGTATAATTTATTCCCCCAAAGGGAGGGCCCCTCCTGATAGTAATTTTTCGAATAAACTATAGCAAAAAATAGACCTTATTTTTTGCTATATTGGGGCGTTTATTCAGGGCTCCACCTTGTATGGGACTCTGGATTTTAGAAGGTGGATTTAGAACTAGATTCATAAGTGGTCTCTAGTCTTCTATCTGATTTCACTAACCGCGTCACGTCTATCAAACCGCTTGTTTTGGGCATCAATGAGTTACTCAATCGTAACTGGGTAATTTTACCCTGTCACATTTACAAAGAGGGTAACAGATGTGTCGACTGTCTTGCAAATTTTGCTGTAAATTTTCGACTAGGGGTTACCATTTTTGATTCCGCACCTACCTGGTGTCAATCGCTCCTCATAGAGGACATCGCTGGGGTTAGTTTCTCCAGATTAGTCTAACTCGCTGTTTGTACTATTCCATTTACATACAAAAAAAAAAGACCTTATTCAATATGAGCCAGACATACATTAAGCCTATGATAGGGGTCTCGATATGATTACTATATATATATATATATATATGCTAAGTCTCTTGCTTCTTCGTAAGTAAATCGTAAACGTTCAGATTCTTTAACTCATTAAAAAGCTCACGTATTAAGAAAGTCAAAAAAGATGTAAATACATCCGCTTAATCAACTTTCATAAAGATTATCAAGAAAATTCAGAAGTTTCGGCATCGAATAACTTATTTGAAATTATAACAAGCAAAATAAATACTTTTCGTATTTTCTTTGTTTATTCAGTTTCACGTTTGAAACTATGCATGTAAATAATGCTCGTATTAGACATTATACCTCCTCCACTAGGGTCAAAGACAGTTAACTTCATGAGGATCGCCTGTAATTTTAAGCCAACTTTTTCCGGAAGAAGACCTGTAAGTTGTCCTAAATTACTTATTTGCCTATTTTATTTCTTTACTATTTTCTTTAACGAAAGTTAATTATTAATCATGTATAAATTCACAAGTAGTCTAAATTTCTAACAAACTCTAGTTCTTGCCGACAATTTCTGTTAGAATGTCGGATGTCAATAAATCTAGGATGAGATGAGAACACGTGACAAAATTTGAATAAGGCATGAGTGACATTTTTCAACTTTTCTTATGAGGTCCTCGATCGGAATCAAAACAAAATCCAAAGGGGCATGGATCACGTATAACCCTAATGTTTATGAATTTAATTTCATGGTGTCCATATTAAGGGTATGCGTCTTCTTTGATAATTTCAATTGTGGAAGATTTTATCTGTTTCCTTAAGTTTATAGTGAGTTATAATATCATTTCAAATGATTGTGAATATAGTTTGCATCATCACCCAACAATTATCACCATACATAGAATGTTCTCATCAAAAAAGGAAGAAGCAACATAATGCTATCGAGATGAAATATTCAACTATAAGTAATAGGATCGATGGTTCTTATGATCATGCTTTTTGTCCTAACATATTCAACATGGTTAGTCAACTATGTCTGCAATAGAAGAAAATGAAAATGAAAAGTGTGTGGTGAGATTGGAATTGGCGGATGTAGGAAACAGCCGACCACTCCAAAGGGTCACTTGTGGAAGAGATTTTGAAATCATTAAACCAATCAGCACTCTATCAGTAAACCAAAAAGGTCTTCAAGTGTACGTACATGCCCGACTTTCATTTGATCATTCCCAACTTTTCATCGATCAGGCGGGTCTGGTGGTTGCCGACGATGATCGTCACTTGTAAGACACTCAGAGGGAAGAAAACCTTGCACAAAAGGTTGAAATAAAAGGTAGCATCCCATGACGCGTTCATGTCAAATTACACGACCAGAAACCTTATGTTTATTGCATATAAACTAAAATCATTTATTTATTTTGTTTTGTACATTAATTATAGATTATTAATTTAATTGTGCAAGTGTTGGAAAAATTTAAAAAAATTGTAGAAACATTTTAAAAACAATGATATCACAAAAGGGCCTAATATAATAATCTAATAATTAGTGTAATTTTCTCACGTAATACCTAAGCTTATATTAATTTGGGATTTGTTCTCATACCTTTTTTAGGTGGTTGGGATAAAGTATAGTCCTTGGAAACCACGACTCTAGAAAACATGCATGGTTAACTTTTTTAATTATAGGCTGAGAAAATGCTTTTGGTATAGATAATTGTATTCCTATTTCGTCCTTTACGTGATTCTTTGCTGTTATTATATCATTTGTCCACATCATTTGGATTAGATTGTGGCTTTATCAATGTGGAATTCTAAAACTAAAGAAAGATGGATACGTAGTGTGATGTCTTCTCTGTCATTGCAATTATTGTTTGCAATATCTATCGTAAGGGTGTTCCATCTACAGGTGTGGGGCTTCTGGAAGAAGTAAGAAGCTTTCACTTTCTTGAATTTAGGTATTGGCTATATGATTAATCCGAATTAAATTACGTGGTAACACCAAAGAAGTCCTCTAACTTTTTAGAATTTGGAATGTTAAAAATGAAGCTTATATACAGTACATGCCTATTATTATAGTCTCTAGTGAATAGATGTCTCTCGTGTTAAGTATTAAAAAAGAAGAAGAGCAATTGAGATCTAGGAAATTAACAGGGTTCCTTTATAAATGAGAAGAGCTCAATATCCTTGATGAAGGCACTATCAAAATAAGGCTTGTTAGATTCAATCTAACAAATGGAGAAAGTGCATGTGGTTACCAATCCATCCAATTATGATTTAGTTGACTTCAGTAATGATACAGTGAATTAAAAGCTTCTTTTTTTAAAAAAATTTCATCCCTATCGGAGAATTCATCTGTAATGGAATGTGCAATGACCAACTCGTTAGATAATATATAATAGTTGAAGGTAGATGGTACTTAAATTTGATTCTTGGCGAAGTCGTAGAAAGTGTACAAGTGATTTTTCAATTGTTAATAGGAATATAACCACCTTTGTAAACGCACCCTTCGGGTGCCTTTCGATTAGTCTAGAGGATATGGAGGGGTCTCGACACCCGCGCAGCATTATGTAACTATTGGTTCTATTTTCCCTTCAATGCAAAAAAAAAAAAAAAAGGAATATAACCACAACCATAGCATAATAACTCTACAAGAAAATAGGTATTTAGCGGCGAAAATTACCGACAGAATGTAAACATTTTTTAATAGCAAGCGAATTTGCCGACGGAAATTACCAACTACATGAGTCGTTAGAGAAACTGCCATCAGTAATCTTAAGTGACGGAATAGTAAATATTCCGTTGATAATTTACTGAAGAACAATTTTTTCGTCCATCAATAACTTTACCAACGGAATATTAAAATATTAAAAATCCGTCGAAACATTTAGTGACAGTAAATATGCAAGCACTCCCATAATTCATATGTACTTTATTTATGCTTAAAATAACCTAAAACATTCATTAAAAACAAAACTAACCATTAATGGCTAGGACAGTAGCATTGGTCAATTAATTATATTACAAACTTATGGTACATGTTATTAAAAGATCAATACTAGAAAACACAAAGGAATAAAGTGTATTGAACCTTGAATTCAAAAAATACACAAAATTAAAATATATTATGAAATATTAATAAAGACATAAATTCTAGTAAACTAAATATGCATTATAATCTAGAAAAAAAATATTTATGACTAATAGAAAGAGGAAAAGCCAACACTCTTAATTGCCAAAAAAAACTGATGTTCTTAATCTTAAGAAATCTATTCCATTACTTTAAAATTTTCCTACAAAAACAAATTCAATTATCAAAAACCAAGAACATCAATTTAAAATAACAAAGTAACTTTTAGAGGGAAGAATAATAGTAACTCTAACCTTTTAGATACACAAATGAAATGATAAATTTTCAAATAAGGTGACTTTTCTAATTTAGAGACTAAATTATATGGATTAAGTTATTATTTGAATGGTTTGTTATATTAAATTAAATTAAATTGATTAAGAATTGAATGCAAGTATTTGAATGCCTTTCTAGTTGATGCATAATGCAATTGAGTAGATGATGCATAACCTTGATTTCTCTAATATATTTGTTTTATTTCCTTAAAATTGCCACATATTTAAGTTAAGAGTGATTGAAAAATAATTTATTTGAGGATGAGCAAAAGCGTAAACATGGGAATATTTAATATGCACGAAAATGGACATATTTTTAAAAGTATCTTGCATCATTTCATGTTAAATTACCTTATTTTACTTAAATTAGATTTATTTCCATATAATTATAATAAATTAACTATAGGATTAAATTATTTAAGAATTAAAGGCTATATTAAGAAAAAAATATAAAGAAAATTATAATTCTTGAAGAAACATAGATTGGCCTATTTGTTCTTATCTATGCCCATGTGCCAACTCATGTCTTATGTGGATTAAGTAAAATAAGAAACATGACCTAAAATAAGGGCTGAAGAGATATTGTTGTGAAATTGAAGAAATTTTACTGTATTATAGGTCCTGAGTCATAGTTGTGCTAAAAATGGTATGCTAATTACAAGAGAAATAATATGATCCATAATATAGGGACATGATTGTGGTAGAAATCATGCATTAATTTCAAAAGAAAAAAGAAGATTCATAGCCTGGGGACATAGGCATGCCAAAAACTTTCTCTGCCATAAAAGACATAGATCCATGACATAGGACATGTGTCGGAGGGTATAAAAACATATATAAATGTCAAATAGCTTAATTTTTAAACAACTTTTAAAGAATATTGTTCAAATATATCAATTTGGCTTTTACAAATACACATAAAAACCAATAACATACTTTAACAAGAATCTAAAAGAAGATTGTGATATAATGTAACATCACTTTGCATCACTTTATATTTAAAAAGAACTCATAATAGAAATCATACACAATTATTAAAAAAA
>JANIJH010000006.1:55221606-55233304 GCA_024520975.1 Erythroxylum areolatum | reverse complement strand
ATAATGTAACATCACTTTGCATCACTTTATATTTAAAAAGAACTCATAATAGAAATCATACACAATTATTAAAAAAATTGATTAAATAAATACATGATTTATAACAAATAGATATACCTTTATTCATCAAATATTTCTTCGAGTAAACTTTTGAGATGCCGAATAATCATTTCCATGTCTACATTATCTATGTATGTGACAATATAACAAACAAAATATACAATCATATGGAGATAATTATTGAAGTCACAAAAATATTTCAGTATATACCAACTCTAGACATACATCAACACTCTTCACATACATCAACATTTCTTAAGTTATTGAATGAAATCAATTGTGATAAAAATTTATTATTTAATCAGTAGTACGAAAAGTAGATTTAGAAGCAATTGTAAGCATTGGGATAACTAAGAAATCTCATGCAATTGTCTACATAATCGAATATTGAAGTATATTTAACTTCTACCATATTAATACATAAAAGCGCTTATTAATTTTTTTCCCAAATATCACCTCCTATATAATTTTCCAATTTCATTCTATTATATGAAATCCTTCCATATAATCATTAAATTTCCATTTCAAGTCTTATGTAACTAATCTAGGCATTTTCTTTAGATTCCAAGGCATTAACCAAGTTTAGGCATTAACTAAGTCTCACCAATATCCCTAAGAGATATTTCATCGAACAATTCATAGGCAATCGGAATTCATCTCTAACTAATAAAAAATCAATACATTTTTTCATTATTTACCAACAAAAACACATTCAAACAACAAATAAACTAACGACATTAGGTAAAAATGCATAATGCCCACAATCTATGAAAACCCACCCATCGACGTTTATATACCCACAATCCATGAAAACCCACCTATGTTCAACACTGACAATGATTTTTTTGGAGACATCGGGAAACCCTAAAGCAATCTTACCTGAAAATGATGCATGATGGACCGAAACAAGCAAAAATCGATGTTGAATGCTTGGGAAGAAGAGGGATCGATGGCTATGAAGTAGGGAAGAAGAGGGAAAATGAAAGAGGGGAGGAAGAAGGGGGTTTCAGGTGACTTATGAGTCTATTCAAAACGTTATCGTTTGGTTTTAAACCAAATGACGTTGTTTTGATTTTTGGAGAAACCAACATTTACCGACGGAACTGTCATTCCATCAGTAATTTAGATGCATGATTTTTTTTGCTACTAATTGCTGCCTATTTTTATGATGAAATTTACTATTTTTTCGGGAAAATCTCAGGAATAATTTCTTTCCACATATACCGACATAAATTTTAGCGGTCACAAAAAACCATTTTTTGACAAATTTACCAACGAAAAATCAATTTTCATCGGTAATTTACTATGAAATTATTTCCATCAGTAATTTTATGTCGGTAATGTGTTATTTTCTTATAGTGTAAGGAAAGAAGTTGATCCCACATATGTATTTAGATTTGATAATTAATTTATTAGTTCATATCCTATAGTCAATCAGTTGGTTGTAGCTTAGTAATATATTTATTTAAAGACTTTTTTTATCTTTTACATATTTAGATGTATATGATAAAACACTTCTGATAAATATACATTGCAAATGAATTATACTGGGATTATAATTATGAAATTCAAATTAAATTTACGTATTATTTCTAAATTATTCATTGTCATTATTCTATTAAGACTAGATATTAATAGAGCATAAAAATACTAGCAAACGTTATGTTTCATCCTTATAAAAGAAGTAATCGATCTCATAAACTAAAGTATAAAAGTATTAAATAAACATATGAGTGCTGATTAGAGAATAAGTTCATTGAACTATCCCTATATAATAATACTATTTGGAACAACAATTGTATGTCTATAGAAATTTTCTTTATGATGATTATGTAAGTGATCATAGACTTGAGATCTTTAAAATTATCTTAGACAAAGATTGCTATATTTTGATGCTATTTATGACCTATTTAATTAATAATAACTTAGTAATTAGTAGTCATTGAATGTAGCATGAACTACATGGAGATAGTTAAGTGATCAATACAAGATTTATCACTCTAAAGTGATTAGGGAGAATTTTTCATTATTTTGGATTAGTGTTGATTACAAAAATCTTTGACTAAGGTGAAATGACACTTTGAAAATAGTTTTCATATGTTATTAATCAAATTAATTGCTAATAATGGAGAACTAATATAATTAGACTCAAAAAG
The DNA here is from genome assembly GCA_024520975.1 of Erythroxylum areolatum. Lineage (NCBI taxonomy): Eukaryota > Viridiplantae > Streptophyta > Magnoliopsida > Malpighiales > Erythroxylaceae > Erythroxylum > Erythroxylum areolatum. The sequence goes on along the minus strand of JANIJH010000006.1, from coordinate 55,231,088 downwards.
ACTATATATTAATTCCATACTCTATATCTAATAAAAATATTGTATGATAAAAAGATTGAATTATAAGAAAAATCATACACAAAAGGATAGCTAAAACCCCTTTAACATTTCTAAACATTTAGGTGATCATGATGAATTGTTAGATACAATCTTAATATATAGACATAAATTGTTTAATTAAAGAATTAAAGATAAATTAAAAGAGTTTAATTTATGTAATTCCAAAAATAATTTAGAGTTATAATTTATATACATTGTCAATATATTTAGGAACTTAATAGTTTACACATAAAGAACAAACTGCAGATATAAAAGTGTCTTAATCAAATTGGACTTAATTATAAATAGTGAGAAATTTTATTAATAAATATGATATATTTAATAAATAAGGACTAATATGAGATATTAAGTCTTATTTAAACATAATTAGCATCTAATTAAACTTTAATGTTACATTACTAAAATATTCAGAATCTATTATAAATATGCTTAGACTTCGAGGGAGCTAATACCCCTTACCTAATCTTCTCTGCAATAATTACAGAGTTATCCTAATATGTTCTATGGACTATGTTAGTGATTAGACATTTGTGTAGCTATGGTAATAAAATGAGTCGATTTTAAATTATTCAAGAAAAATTAAAAGAATATGGTCAAGCTTCGAAATAAGATATAAATTAAGATTTATACTTTTTATGATTTATAGATTAATTATTTTATAGAATTTAAATGATCTTGACTTTTAAAACATAAAAAAGCTTCCTGTTTATTCTATTACATTCCCTCAATTTCTCAACAGTAGTATTAGAGTCATCTTTTCTATAATTTAATTAAAATTATAGAATTGTTATTGATTAAAATACGAAATTGAAATTGCAAAATTTTCATAATCTAAAAACCCTAACTTAAGATTAGATTAGATTCAATTTAATTTTTGAAAAGTTTAGAACAATGTGGTCAACCAATTTTCTTAAAAATTCTTTAAAATGAATTGAATATGTTCATTAGAAATTTGGAATTTCAATAAGATCTAAGAACCCTCGAAATAGACACAGAAAATTAAATCAAGAACTGGAATACCTTCATCTGCCACGCCGTTTCCAAGTCAGATTATAATACATAATAGGAAACCCAAAATTTAGAAACCTGTATACAATTTGAGGACTTGATTTAGTATAGAGTTGATATGTGGTTTCTAGAGAAATAGGTTATTTTCTTGGAAGTTTTCCTGTGAAAACCAACAGTCGATTGTTGAAAGGGAATAAGGTAAATGTTGTGGATGGGTCTTGAATTAGTTATGGAACTTAGCTTCCACCGACGATGTGTTGCAACACTATGTTAAGTACTTGCCTTCATTTTGGGAGAGTTCAAAGAAAAAAACATCATTGATCCACAGGAGCTGGCAGCCTCTTGCTGCTAGAGATGACGGATGAAGCTGTTACCGCGACGCCTTGTAGCTAGTGGAAGCTGCAGGCGTCAAGGCGATGAAGCTCGACTGGACAACGGAGGGTGACCCAAAGCAGCAGGTGATTACGTAAGTGTGGACAGTGCTTAGGAAGTGATAGTTGCTACATCTCACTGCCTATTCTCATTGGAGGCTAGAGCTATATGCGACTTGAGTTCAAGGGCGTCGATGATGACAATTGGAACAAGAAGCGCAGGTGGCATATGCATGGGAGCGCCAACGCTGGAAGAAGACATCATCGCATGTGTGTTTGGATGGAAACGTTGTTGCACATGCATGGAGGAGAAACAACTCCGAGGAGGCAGTCGCCGGTAAGAAACTGGAGACACCGCAGCGACAAAAGCAAGAGGACGATAACAACACTTAAGGAGGCTAGGGTCTCATATCTAGGATTTCCGAAAATGGAAGAAAGATGGTGTTTAGATATAGGAATAGGGTGTTACAAGACTAAAATAAAGATTGTTTGGTTTGTATGGGGATAAGGATTATTGTAATCTAAGTCTAGAATTTAAAAGATTTTTAAATTCAAAATCAATTATAAAATTATATTAATTTTTTTCTTAATTTGATTAAAATTAATAATTATATCAATTCCTGATTAATTTTTAAAAGTAGTTTCCCAAATTATAATTAATTATATTTCAATTAGATTGAAATTAATTAATTAGACTTCTTAAAATTAAGAAAAGTATATTCTTGAGTAATTAAGAAATGCAATTGTGTGTTTGATGAGATGAGTAAAATTAAATCCTTCATTAAAATATTAAATATACATTAAGAACATGATTATTGCCTTTTATTATTTAAGAACAAAACCAAAGTTCTATTTATTGTAAGGCTTGTTAAGTGACTTAATGACCTTTTAACTTAAATATGTTTTAACTTAAATTAATGGGTCCTACTTAACTAAATTTGTATAATTTAGATGAGTAACTTATGATCATATGAATTTAGAGACAACGTTAGGAATAATATATAAGATATGTTTCAACAAGACCTATCACCTAACAAATCTATGAGTCATATGAGATGTAAATGATAAGGATGTTGTATACGTAATTTAAGTTTAGTTGGTTTGATGGGTAACTCAAGGTCAACTAAATTTAAATGGGATCCTAGCTCACTAGAGAGATTAAAGTAATCTTTCTGAGTAATAGTGAGGGTTATTATTTCAAATAAAATAGTGAAAGTAACCAAATTTATTATTAAAGTCTTGATCTTATTTAGTTGTCATGGTATATAACCATATATGTTTTTCTTACATTTATATTTTCTTTTGAGTAGAAATTATTGCTTAGTATAGTTGATACTAAGATTAAATAAACCAAAAATCTTAGATATAGATTAGATTTGACAAGAGTTCTTAAAGTTAGAAAGAATATTTGTGTGCCTATTATGCAAATTTTCAATTAGTCACCATTGAAGATTTGGTGAGATATATCAATATCATATAACTGATAAAATGTGATGAAATTTTGAGTTAACAAGCATATTATAGATTTTGACGACAACATATAAGACTATGTTAACAATAAGATAGCACATTGCAAGAAGTTGCATAAAGTAAAACCAAAAGGTATAGTACCTTGATAAATTTGTTCCACTCAATTTAACCTACTAAAAGCATAATCATATATTACAATTGAAGGAATTTTCTATAAAATGACAATAGTTGTTGTTAGAAGAAAAATGATTGTCTAACCTTTCTTGCCTGTTCAAGATATGATAGATATTATATGGATATTATATGTATTTCTAGTTCATTCTTAAGAGATTTGATACTGAATTCAAATTTAACATTACTACAATATTCAAGGCATGGTAAGAAATAGATTTGTCGCATAAAAGTAGGTGATCTAAGTTTATGCATATAATTTGTATGTATTGGATCAAAGGAAATTTATGCTTAACATAAGTGACAAGAATATAAAGTTGGATAACCAAGACTATCCTTTCATGCCATATTAGTCAAATCAACATAATGAAAATCATATGATACATTCAAGGATAGATGTATCCTTTTGATTATGAATGGTATGAAACTTGTGAAATCTACTAAGTTAAAGAAAAACCAAATCAATCTTTAGTGAAATAATGATGATGGAATTGAATTTTTAAAAAATTTGTACATGTGATGTACTAGATGTAATAACAATTTATAAAAAGGATGATTCGTATATTTCATTAGAATTACTAATGACTTTATATGATATATTCATATGTATTAAATGAAATATTGATTTAAAATTTTGCAATGTTTAAATCTAATTAGAAATTAAATATTGAGGATGCTAAAGCACTTTGATGAGATCAATATGGCGAGATTCAAATATTTTGGTTATTTATAAGGAATGATATTCTTTGGAAAATACCTTCATAAAAAAATTTCATAAGAGTAAGTATTTACTTAAGAAGGAAAATAAAATATGAAATATTCTATAATGTAGTATTTATTTCTTTTATAGTTATGTCTTATACTATAGCTTACCTTTGAGATTTCAATCAAGTAAGTTAGCAAGATTCCATATTAAATATGAATTGGTAGGACTTTGAAAGAGCCAAAGTTAATAATTTTAGGATGTGGTGATAATTTAATTATATATTATACACAAGTTTAGAACTAAATTTGATAATAAAAGGTTACGAGATATCTATATGGCTGGATATAAACTTACAAACCTATTGAACAAATTTTTTTGTTTCAATGTATACTTATAGGATAATGGTTTTCAAGAGAAGTAGTAGGAGCATGATAAAATTTGAAAAATTCAATTCTCTTGACGATGCATCCAATTAGAACTAGTAACTTTATTGATATATTTGATGTATAGTTGAAAAGATATGAGACATTAAAAGATTCATTTGCTTGATAAATTCAAAGAGTTTATTTTGAAGATAATCTACTATAAGGTTAGTGGAAGTATAGTTATCCTCTTTAGTGGGAGTACGTAGAGACATGATACTCATAGAGAGAAAAATAATTTATATTTTCAATTGTTGAAAATATAATTATCTAAGAATGACTCTTGTTAGATATGAAAGGGTATCAACTTAATCCTAGAAATTAGATCTATAGAGATTGATTACAAATTCTTTAACTATTATACGTCAAATATGTAGATAATTTACTATAGGTATTTAGTATTTGAGATATCTAATACTTATGAAGATATAAAGATATCTGTTATTCAATGTATGAGTTGATATTTGAGTTCAAGTTTATATGGATATTAACTTTAGAAGTAAATCATAATTAAGGTATTTTTCTACTTTGAATAATACTATTTTGAGATTGGAAAGGTTCCAATATAGCATTGCTTGCTAATCAAGCAATAATACATTTCTAAATTAGTGAAGATGATTAGTTGGATTAAAAATTTATTTAATGAACTTGATTTAGTTCCTTGCATTATTCAAAGAGTAATGTACTGTGCAATATTAGAGCTATTGAACATGTAAAAGAAGCTAAAGTGTCATCAAATATCCAAGTACATAATTTAGTAGTTTCTCTTAATTATGATGATAATAATTAAGATAAAAATTGAAAGATTTAGTTAATACTCACTATAGAGAATCTAGTAAAATTCTCTCACCAAACCACTATCCTAGTAGGAGCATGATTGTCAGATAGAAATATAGTATAAGATACTTAAATTATTGACTTAGTACAAGTAGGAGATTGTTGGTTTATGCACTACAACCAATCAGTTTTTTGTTTTATACATCTGAAGATATATATGAAAAAGTCAATGGGATAAACATAAATTGCAAATGAAATTATAATGATATCGTAAATGAGATTTATATTATATTTATATATTATCTCTAAATTGTTCCTATTCATTGTTCTATTAAGACTCGAAATTAATAGAGAATAAAAAGACTAAAACACGTTATGTTTCTTTCTTATAAAAGAAGTATTCAATTTCATATACTAAATTATAAAGATATTTAAACAAACGTATAGGTTCTTTTTAAAGAATAAGTTCACTAAATTGACCCCATATGAAAAATTCCATCTAGAACATTACTTGTATATTTATAGAAATTCTCATTATAAAGATTGTATAAGTAGTCATTTGACTTGAGATCTGCAAAATTATCTTATATAGAGCTTATTATGTTTTGATACTATTTATGAATTATTCTGGTTAAGAGTATCATAACCCTAAAGCAATTATCATAAATGTTCCATTGTTCTCGATTAATATAATTTTGAAAATCCTTAGCCAATGTCGAATAACACTTTGAAAATGTTTTTCAAATGTTATCAATTGAATAAATTATTAATGGTGGAAAACTAATATCATTAAAGAGTAGACATTAATTTTACGCTCTTTGTTTAATCAAAACATTATATGATGAAAAAATAGAATTATACAAAAAAAAACATGCATAAAAAGGTTATTCAAAACCACTTTGACATTCCTAAATATTTTGGTGGACTTGATGCTTTGCTAGACACCATTCTTAATGTTATGAATATAAATTGTTTAATTAGATAATTAAAAATAAATTAAAGAAGTTTAATTTATTTAATCCTAAATATAACTTAGGGTTATAATTTATATCCATTACCAATATATTTGAGAATCTAAAGAGTTGCACACAAAGAACGGGTTAAAGAGAAAAAAGTAGTTTAATCAAGTTGGACTTAATTGTAAAGTTTGAGAAATTTTATGAATAAACATGAAATATGTAATAAATAAGATCAATATGAGATATTAGGTCTTATTTGAGCATAATTAGTATTTAACTAGAATTAATTATAATTCTAAGTAAAGTTTAATTTAAATTAAATTAAATTATTAAAATGTCCAGAATCTATTATAAATAGGCTCAAATTTCATGGGAGCCAGTACTCCTTGCCTAACCCTATCTGCAATCATTACATAGTTCTCTCAGCATGTTCAATGGATATCATTAAAGGTCATATACTTGTGCGACTATGGTGGTTGAGATGAGTCAATTTAAAAAATGATTAGAAGGAAATGAGAAGAAAATGATCAAGCTTTAGAATAAGGTACAAACTAAGAATCATGTTTTATTATGATTTATGTGTTAATTATTTTATAGAATTTAAATGATCTTAACTTTCAAGAAATGAAAACAAAAATTCTATGTTTATTCCATCCCAATTAGGATCAAATTCGCCTCCCCCGATTTTCCAATACAATTTAATAGGGTATTTAATCTTTGTTATTATAAATTAATTTAAATATAAAAATTGAGAATAAACATACCTTATAAATGGGATTATAATGTGATTGTAATTACAAGAAAAACAGTACTATTGAAAAAGCACGATTCACTAAGAGGAGGTTTTCTTTTTATAAATTTTGGGTGATTTAATTTAAAAACTAGCTTATCCTAAAATTTCAAAGTCAAACCAACATTGTGTAAACTCCCAAAATCAAATCTATTTCTATTTTGAAAAGGTTATGTTAAATTCTACTTATTTTATTACATTGACTAATGAAACATAAAATGCATTTTTTTCATTTTTTTCATAATGCAATTAATATCAAGATGAATAATATATAATTATATTATTGACTCAGAAGTTGATAATTATTTAGTTAAGAAAATAAGCAAATCTAACATTTGGTAAATTTTTGCCTTTGTCAAATTCAAATAGTCACAATTAAAGTTCATATTTGAACTTATTTATGAAAGTAACTCCTTTAACAAGAATTCTAAGTAGTATCTAACATACATACTTTAGATTTTGAAAAGAAAAAAAAAGAACTGAAGATAATAACAACATTATATTATGAGCTCTTGAAAAAAAAAAGAACTGAAGATAATAACATACATATCACTATCTAATTAGAAGAAGAAGAAAAAAAAGTAGTTAAGGCAAATACATGGATAAGTTAATCGTTTAATCTGAATTTTTTCCTTCTCTTTTCTTACCTTTTCTTTTGTTTGGTTTCCAAAATAAAATGACTCAACGAACTACTGCTAGTATGAGGAATTGATTAATTGTGCTTGGGCAGCTGATTCTGGGAAACTTTTGTTTTTGGTGGACCGCCCCTGAGAAGGACACTCTTAAATACTCTCGATCTTTTCCCTTTCTTCTCCGATTCAATCTCCAATTCCTGGTCAGTTAACCACATAAATCTTATTACACTGCCTCACATAACCTAACTGCACTCATATCATAAGAATGTATTTAATATGTGTTGATCACAAAATGATAAGTATCGATCATCTACCTTCTCTCCTCTCTTGGGTTGTTTGTCCTCTTTCTCGTCATCAATATTGCTACCTGTTTGTATGGAAATGAGTTATTACTAAGCAAAAAGGACCTGGATTATGCTGGAAGTTTTGAATCTGCCACGACTCTATTAAGTCAATGCAGGTTGTTCTATCTCAAATAGAGTTTTGTACGTATATATAAAGACGCTGAAAATTGAAGAAATATTCCAATATTATACATGTTTCATGCTGCATATCAAGTGAACAAAAGAAGAAACATACTTGGATCCAGTTATATTTAATGGCAGGAAGAAACATGAACCTCACCTGCATCATGGCTACTTCTCAAAGAGGTATTGGGAACACAATATACCCTGAAGCTAGGAGATCCAGGAGATGCTAATAAGCTATCTTGTCTTACATTTCCTTTTCCTTCCCTATTTTGCAATTCATCCTCGTTGTCTCCAACCCCGTCATTAAATAAGTGCGGATTACCATGGGGTCTTATTTCCCTTTGCATATGCAACTCTTTTTCCGTATCATTAGAAACAAAAACCCTTGGGAATGCTTTTTCAGCTATTGGTGAAGAAACACTTTTTCGACCATTATGGGTAGAATAATCAATTTCTTCATCTATCCCATCTTTATCAAGCGTAATGTGTCTTCGATGGAAGGGCTTAGCTTCCACGGTTGGCCCTGTCTCCTCCAACACCATTCTAGAACTGCCGCAGCCCATGAAGGTGGTGGAGGACGACAAAAGGCCTGGAAAAAGGAAGAAGAGAAAATTAGGAATGAGAGCTGAAGAAATCACATGCGATGGAGGAGGAATATTTTACTACTCGGATGTCCCCTGGTTTTGAGAGCTATGTAATAATGTAATTATTAAAAAATAAAATTGAAGGAGGGGCCTAACGAGTATTACGGGATTTGCTAAAAACAAATTAGTTAGTATACATTCAATAACATAGATTCATGTTGAGGCGGTCATATATACAACAATCCCTCTCTTTCATCATTATATTCGTATCTAAGTTTGGTTATTACAATTAGAGTCATACATAAATCATATTTGAAAGTTAGTAGATTGGCTGAGATATATAAACATAGGACAACATCAAGACAACATGAAAAGGGATCTTTTACCCTTTCAATCTTTATTCATTGTCAACAAAATTTATATTCAATTGCTATTAAAAATTCACAAGTAGAATAATACCAGATGAAGTGAGGTATATTCAAAAATAAGATTCATAATATATTGCCTTAAAGTTTTAAGTTGAGATATAATGACATGGTTATATATAAGCTCACTTAGATTTGGTCCAATTTCTCTCCAAGCATCCCCAAAACCCTTCAACTATAATAATAATACCTTACTAAAGAAAGAGATGTAAACTTCATCATGAATTTTCGTTAAAACTCACAAATGAAATCATTTGCTTGCTATTTAGTTTCCTTCTTTTGTCTCCCGATAATCTAGTATTGATATCAAGTTATATTGCCAAATCTAACCAATAAAGATTATATATTGAATAAATTAACTCAATAAATTTGGATTACTTTTAACCTATATGAATAAAGGTTTTTGTTAGAGAAATTATTTTATATTAACAAATAGTACAGAATATAATATCTTTAATTCTTCATAATCTCATTTGAATTTTGTAATAATTTTCTGTGAACTTCTTGAACACAATTTACATATAAACATATAAAAGAGAAAATATAAATGATCACTTTTTAGAAAATAAAAATACAAATTTATAGAATTGCAGTACAAATAATGGAATAATATAAAATATAAAATAGCATGATA
>JANIJH010000006.1:55171235-55186032 GCA_024520975.1 Erythroxylum areolatum | reverse complement strand
AAAAAATGGTATTATATTATCTTTCATTCCCATTAATGCAACAAACCAAACAACATTATTGATATTAATACAGAAACTCAAGTTACAAACCAAACAACATTATTGGTATTAATACAGAAACTCAAGTTACAAACTAAACATTATTTTTTATTTTTCATACCCATTCTCATTCCCTTCTTCTATTATATCCATATCCATACCCAACCCTGTGCTCAAACCAAACGCCTCCTAAGTATCACATTATCTCTAATATGATATTTTTGTTATTTTTAAAATATGTTTGTGAGTAATATCACATTTATACAACGTGGCATAATAAGGTATTCTAGAAAAAACCTAAAATTATGAATATTTTGTAATTACTTTAATTATTTAGTTAAGTTATTAATTAAAAAATCCTAATTGAGAAACTTCAAATTAGGACCAAATTCCAAATTGAATCCACACCACGCTCCTCCCCGATCTCTGTCGCACCACCTTCTGAGAGAACCTTTTCAAAGTTAAGAAAGATGTAGGCGAACATAACCAACTAACAGAATTACATGCTCAGTTTAAAGCTGCAGATATGATAAGGCAAGAGGCACATATGCACATTTGAGAAGTCAGTTACATGAGAAGGTACTGAGTCATGTTGTCATGGAAAATTAGGTTTTTTCCATTGATTGTGTCACCTACTTTTGACAGCAAATGCATGTTATTGTGGTGACCCAAAAGGATTTAGTTTTTGGCTTTGATATTTTCGTTTAATGAATATAGAATAATTTACAAGGATAGATAGATGATGCAACGACAGCTAATGACTTGACATTCAAAGGACACAAAGAGGAACTTCAACGACACTGTATAACCAGGAGAGCCAAAGTGCGATTCGTGAAGATAGTTGGCTTCAGTTTCAGACTAACAGAGCTTTGTCCAGAGCAGACGCGAAAGAGAGGGGAGGGGCCGGGACAATATAATTTAGAGTTTTAGAATTAGGGTTTGTTTTGTTGATTAGGGATTTTAAGAATTAATTTTAACAAAAAATACCAAGTGTAGGTGTGAATTAAGCTGATTGGGGTTAACAAATTAAGAAGCTAGAGATCAGGCACATATGTATAGCCATAGTAGGGGAAATAATGGAATAAGAAAGGCTGCAGAGACGATAGAAAAAGAAGACTGATTGATATAAAACAAACTTACTAAGGACAAGCTCACTTCATATGTATCTGAGACTGAAACAGTAAGTACTAAGTACACAAGCAGAAGCCAAAAAGAGCAGTAAAAGGGAACCTAGAACAACACTTTTAAAGAGGAAGCCTAATAAAATCATTAGCCACATTCGTTCATACATACTACTATTATAATACTTGCACCAGAAGAGAAAGGACGTCTAGTCCTGAAACTGAAACACCCTCAAATCAATAGCCAATACCCAAGAAATATATATCAAGGAAGAAGCTTTATTTCATACAATTCCCATTTCTTTATCTCCTGTTTATGTAGCCGATAGGGCCGCGTAGGGAATCTCTTGGTACCTGACCACATTACGTATGGAAACTTGGCTAACTGATGAGAAGTAAAGTTGCGGATTATTCCATACGCGTGGCTTTTGCCTATACGTACTCTGCACCTCATGTTCTTAGCGCACACACTCACAGTCACAGCGAGAGTAACAGAAATGAGAGAGAAACTCCTCTGCTGGGCTGCTGTGCTGTGCTTGTTTTGTACAGCTTCACTGTACGACTCGCACATTTTACCATATCTATGCATTTCGAAGAGGTCCTTTTTAATTTATTCCTCATATATATATATGGGCATTGGGCATAGCTGATTGTGATCGATGATCATGTCAATCCCCGACGACACTTGCATTGAGTCAATCAAGTTTATGCATTTAAAGTGTTCAAACCCCAACTTCTTCATCACATTAAATCTTATCAAAACTAAAATTCCATACATTAATCATTTCTAAACCACATAGACGTAGCTTGCTTTTGCTTCAACATAGAAAATGGCTGTCTCATCATAAACCCTACTCTAACAAAAAGAAAACAGGCCTTTGACAATATATTAAAATAACAAACTGAGAGGAAATAGTGGGGATTGATTCAAAGCCGAAGGTTGAGATCAAGGGTTCCGTTACTATCATTAGGATCAGCTGGTGGTGAAAGAACGACATCATCAAGACTCGTAGTAGTAGTAATAGTGGAAGCTGACGAGCCACCATAAAACTCACCACCATGAGCATGGCCATAATGATGATGATGATGATGATGATGGGGAGGAGGAGGAGGAGGAGGAGGCAGAGAAAGTTGCGTAAGCGAGGTAACAGAAGGAGTTGCTGCGAACTGGTACTGCACGGGTTCCAGCCATTGCTCGACAAAATAAGGACCATGCCCACCGCTATTAGTACTACTCATGTCCACAACATACGACTCTCCTCCTCCACCACCACTTCCAGCAGCTGGGAACCGATGATTATGAAGATGATGGTGTTGAAGACCACCACCACCAGCGGGCGATGCCATCATGGGGTCCACGGCCACAGACATGTTACGGCGAGCAGCGGCTCTTTCTCGCTTGTGAGCGTTCTGGTGGCCACCCAGTGCTTGGGAGGTGTAGAACTTCCTGGGACAGTAGAGGCACTGAAAGAAGCGCGAAGAAGTATTGGTGGAGGAATGCGGTGGCGGCGGGGGTGGTGGGTTCTTTTTGGGGTTAGTGGTAGTGGGTTGCTGCTGTTGGTGGTGGTTGAGGAAGTTGTAGATTGAAGGGTCTGCCATTTTTGTCTTGGGTTTTGCTCACAGGGAGTGTAGTGGTACTGTGTGTGTGTGAGGCAAGCAGGGTTTATATGGGGGTTTAAGGCAGCTTTTGTTGGTATCTGCGGAGAGAGAGTTGGTGCTTTTTGGGTGTACGAAGATACCGTTTCTTTAGGAGCATATTGTGTTATAGGAATGACAAATTGATCCGACTCTATTCTTTTCGACTCAGTTCAATCCAATTTGTTACCACATTTAATTTAAGTTGATCGGGTTAAAATTTGGACATGTTTATAAAGTAAATATAGAGTTCAACGTGAGATAGTCTCTTCCAACCGTACCCACCAATGGTTAGCTTTGTTTTGTCTTCGACTTAGTCGCTCACTATCGGCACCATTGCTCACTTGGCTTGAACTATCACTCACTTTGTTGCTGCCACCTGCCGCTCTCACTTTATATGGTGAGATTAAATGTTCTCTTCATGCAAAAATTGATTCTTTTAGTGATGAATTTTTGGTTTTAGGTGTTCATTTAAAAAATGATGTTAAGCTAAAAATGAGGGATTCAACTTGTCTCTACTGTTATGTAACTTGTGATCTTGACTTGTTACTTTAATTTAATTACTTTCCTTTGATTAAGTTTTCATTATCTTCTGTAGGAAACTTTAGATAAGGTAATAATTAAAATTAAACCCTTTAAGTGTAACTCAAATTCCTCATTCCTTCTGTATTAGGTTGATGACACAAAGCTACCATGTTTATGCAATTATGAAAGCTTCTAGTTGTTTAATTTAGATCCAAGCAGCCAACATTAGAATTAGACGTTGAAAGTTTGTAGATGACTTTGTTGGTAATTAGGGAATGCTTGAGGGTACTTGTCAAGTAATTTATATTCTCTCCCACAAGTATATATCTAATTTATTTGCTAACATCTCAGTCACCAAACAATATTATGGATTTAACTATTATTATCTAGTTGGTGATGTTTGCATTTGTGTGGTAACCCCCCCAAAAACATGCTTTAGTTTTTTTTTTCTTTTTTAGCATTAAAGGGATTAACATATAGATAAATTGTAAATTTGAACATATACGTCTTCAAAAATATCTAGTGTTGGTTACATTAGATACCCATGCATTAACTCAAAGTAAGAAAATAATATAAGTTTGAAAATTTAAGTTACAAACTATTGCAAACCTATTCCCTATACAATTTAGATTTTCTGTAGAAATAAAAATATAGTTGACAAAGTTAAAAAAAATCTAATGTAGTGAGAATGTTTTATCAAAATAACTTGCTAAAATTTATTATTTTATTATTCCAACTTCTAATGTTAACGTATGTTGTTTTGATCTGTAAGACTAGTCTATGAGTTTGTGTCTTATTCTAAATTTTATTAGCATGTCAAACCCAAATTTTCATGCGTCTAATAGAAAACTTTAAAACAAAGAACAAATCTATGTTATAAGTTTTATATGATTAAGAAAAAGCTTGCTTCTATAGTGGCCTTGGCATTATAACTTATGTCAAGCTTTGAGAGTCTATATAAACTAACACAATATATTGTCTCATTTTTGTAGTTTTTAGCAAGAAAAAGAATTTGCAATCTAATGATGAAATGTAAATTTTCTAAACTATTAATAAATGAAAAATAAATTTTCTTTATTATAAATCGAATCACAACTAACATTGCATAAAATTTTTGAGCTTTTGCTTCCTCTAAGTTAGTATGTATGTATGCATTGAAGTCTTGGAATGATCATATAGTCATTAACATTTAGATATTTCTCCAAAAACTATAAATTAGGATAATCTAAATGGTGCTTATCCATTTAGAAAGAATGTATTTTTTACTTGAGAAAACTGACCTGTAATTCTTCTACCTTCTCTATTGGATTTGCTTTGTTTAGCCCTTATTAGTAGTTTTTAGTACTAACAATTTGTTAGGACCTACAAGATTATGGAATTCTTTATATTCAAATGTTTATAACGTATTTCATAAGTTCTTTTTTATATCAATTATGTCAAAAGTTTGTATCTCATTCTAATTTTTAATTATTATCTTATTTATAATTGTTCTCAATGGATAAGCATGATCTTTGAACATCATAACACAACATAATAGAGTTCCAATATGATACATGGTAATATATTAGGTGAAGAAACATTTCAGGCTAAAGGAATTAGTCCTTGGAAGATAAGAAGTGATATTCAAATTCACTTCATCATGTGTAGATCAAGTGATGGAGTTGATAAGGTCAAATGCAAGGAATTGTAATAAGATGTTGGTTGAATCTAAAGCTAGAACATCTTATTTAAAGAAGCATATAGACTCATATAATAGAAGGAGGATAGTATCAGGAGATCAAACTTTTTTTACTCTTAACCTAATGAAAGGAGATAATGAAATAGCTACCACAAGTTATGATTTTCATAGATTAAAACATTTGCTAGTAATGATGATCATATAGAATGAATATTTGCTTTCCATTATTAATAATGAAAACTTTAAAATGTTTACTACCTTAGTTTAATTGACCATTAAGATGTTAACTTGTAATATTATAACAAAAGAATCTTAATAATTATGAATAATAAAAGAATTTGACATTGAAGACATTGTCGATAAATTAAGGACGAGTTTCCATTGTATCAAATATGTAGATCGACAAACAAAAAAAATTATATAGTGGTGAGACACATTATTTTGACAATGACTGAATTTTATGCAATAAAGTCCTAAGGTAAATAATATTCTTTAATTTTATTATCATTTGTTCATAAATTATGTTATAATTGATATTAATTCATATTTTTAAATGATAAGTTTATTTATGTCTCAATGTTGTATGCAAGTGAATGGTTTACAATTGTATTGGTCAAGTGCTTAATGGAATGAGACATTGCTTCAATTCTCTCATCAATAAATTTGGATAATTATAGCAAAATCGATGCTACAACCAAAAAATGAAGACCAAGTTGAGGGTTAGAAGCTTGCTGATGGATAAGAGATTATTTTATATGTGTTGTCTTTTGTATATTGTCAATATGATAATAAAGGAAAAGTCAGAGATAATAAAGGCTTAGTAGTTACAATTTAGAATAGTGCAGTATATTGGAGTGCAACACTTGATTGAGTTAAAAATTTTAAAGAATTTGTAAAAAATGTTGGTTTTAGATTATCCAATTTAATGGAATTCAACATTGGACTGCTAAAGTCAGCATCTAAGTATATTGTGGTGTTTATCAAGTTAAGATAATGAAATTTCCATTATACTTGTTTGTCAATATAAGAGTAATGGTAGTTACCTAAAGTAATTTTTGAAAAGTTGGTGATATCTTATATTGCTATTGAGTTATTCTTTAGAACAAAATATTCAACTTCACGCATTTTCTTTGCTAATATGTGTGAGATTAAACTAGCATTATCTTAGTGATTTTTTTTTAAATTCTAGTAAGGTGATTTAGGTGGAAAAGCAAATGATAGAGATATTTAATACTTATTGATCTATGATTGGTAATACTGTGATAATTATTTTTGTCTTGGACTCGAGGTATAAGATAAAGGGAATTTAATTTTTTATTGACAATTTTATAGTAATCAAATTCAAGGAAAGATTAATATTATTAATCACTTTTAGTCTAATTTATTTAATGATTATCAATTAAGAATAGATAAAGAGATAGATCATAGTAGCAATTCTAGTATCTACAATTGCTTTCAAGTCTGCTTTTAGTATTAACGCTTAAATAGCGAGTCCTTATCGTAATCAGCTTTATCCTAAAACAGTAAAAGCTCTAATATATGCTCAAAGTTGGTTAGATACTAAAAATGTTCAAAGTGAACTCTACATTTTATGACAAATTAGTTTTTAGTTTAATATAATTTTAATAATTACTTTTTTTATGTTGTGACATGTATAAAGACCATTCATCCATCTGCAAGTTTTTCTAAAGGAATATTTGATAAGGATGGTATATTTATTTGTTAATTATCACTCATTTATTTAATAAAATTATTGTATAATTGGGTATAGTTTATATAATAATTTTCCTATATGTATATGAAATGGTATGAACTATTGGCAATCCCAACTATAAGGATTACAATTAGACCTTTTTTATTATTGGTTTATTTTCTTCAACATTTATTTTTAATTTAAAAATTTCCATGTAATTACTTTTTTCAAATGAAGATGTACATAATTGAACTTTTATACAGTTATGTTATTCTATACAATTCAACAAAGAAAACTCCATGTCATTGCCTTTCCCTCTAACATGATCTCAAGTTATGCTCCAAGTTCTCCGCGTGCAATAATTATCTATCCTTAACATGGTACAAAATGAGAAGTAGAATGCTAGGTCGTGATTATTGTAGTATTGTTTGCCATTTGATGAAATTACATTTTAGTATTTCAGATCAACAAGTACGCCTTCTTTTTACTTAAATTTTGTTCTACATATTCATTACATGTTTTCTCTTCTTAACTAATTTATGTTTGTCAAATAGTTAACAATTAAAGGTTGCAAATTTATTTTTTATGAATTACAACTAAATTTTGTAATGTTATTACTTCAGTCGAAGAGTATGCAAGTAGTGATGACAGTCTTAGCTTCAATCTAATTACTAGTATATTTATGCTATATTTTGATGAAGAATTGTTATGGTCAAAATTTGCACTAGTAAAGAGCTAAAAATGTTATTGAATATTTTGTTACTATGAAAGGACAAAGAATTTGTTTACATGCATTAAATGAATGTAAATTACTATATTCTTATGACGTTAGATTGCTTTTGCATTCATGTTGTCAGCATTTATTTTGATGTCTATAATGATTTTCTCCTTATTTAGATTTTTTATTGGCTTTTGATACAAATAAGACTATAAAAAAATTTACAAATAAGAATATGTTTTAATTTTTGAACATGGCTCTGTTAGATTATTTAATAGCCCATGTCAATTATAGATTTGAGTTCAATGAATAGAGCCCAAGATAACGGTTATTGGGTATTAAAGGCTTGATTTCAAATGAGTCCGAGACCCTTTCCCTCTCCCTTTTAAAAAATCAACCTGATGGTTGGTTGTTCATAAGTTTTTAGAAAGCTATCAAAGAAGTTTATGAACCATTGAAGAAACAAATCAAAGAAGAAAAGAAGAGAGGGAATCAATCCTTACAAACACTATCATGGATTCAGGTATGATTTAATAAATCGATCCATTAATTGTCTTACAATTGGTATCAGAGCCACGGTGTTGCATTATTTGTTGGCTGCCACAATCAACTATTTGTTTTGTTTTTGAAATGGATGTTTTCTATATTTGTAATGGCACCATAAACAAGAACATAGAAATAGAAACGAAACTTCGGTGTTGATATGTATGAAATGGAAAAGTTTTAATGAATTTTAGTGTTGTTACTTTCGGATGTTAATTGAATCCCATTCTCAATGCTTAACCGAAACGAAATATAGATGGATGGACTAAAACAAGATATAGATGGATGGACCGAAACAAAATATGGATGGATGGTTTAGAGTGAGAAACTCATAGGTTTGTTTTGTTTATTGACCACCGAAAAAGTAAATGGTGGATGTTGTTATTGTTGGCTCAAGCCAAGAGAGGATTCTGGAAAGGAATTGGAAGAAGAATTCATGAAAGAAAGAAGATGTTAGAATAAAAGAAAAACAATCAGATGAAACCAGCGTTCGGTGTTGCCTGAGGAAGATCAGCACATGATAGCAGAGACCACAACACGCGCCCATCGAGTCTTTTTTTTTTAAATAATAATAATTTTATGAGTTTGAATATTGGTCCTATTTAAGGTATTTTCATTTTGGGTCATAACTCACAATTTATTAATTAATTGATAATTTAAATTAATTAATGAAGTTATCAATTAGTTAATTTAGTTTTCTACGCATAAAAGTTGCGCATATGTTTGCTATGCATAATATAACTTTATGTCATATTATGTTTTAATTGGAACTTTGACCGTTTATATTATGCCATGCTTGCAATTACATTTTTTTCTTATATGTTGAATGTGCTACATGACATTATGATAATTTAGAATAGTTTGTTAGTCACCAAAGTGACCAAATTAATTAAATTAAAATTTATCATGTATGATAATTGTTCAATTAAATTTTTATTGCATGGAAAGCTTGTTAGTCACCAAAGTGGCCTAACTTGAAAATATTAATCATTTAATTATGATTGTTTCAATTGTTCATTATGATATGAAGTTAACACAACATAAAGGTTGAACTGAACAATTGAGATTATTAATTATAACGCTAGAAGGTCACCCAAAAAATCTACTATTACTTATAATTCATGACATTAAAGGGACTTTATCAACATATTTGATTAATATGATTGTATATCCAAAGATAACATGTATATTGACTAGAATATAATTGATTGTCCATTATAGTGAACTATATTTGCATCATGATAAGTTACAACTATGTATTTAAATTTCACCCAAAGGAGAATTTAAATGCATAATCAAAGTGTATTTGTTAGTTTGAATCTATTTAGGTTTACTCAAAGCATTAATATGTGAGCTATATGTT
Organism: Erythroxylum areolatum; assembly: GCA_024520975.1. NCBI lineage: Eukaryota > Viridiplantae > Streptophyta > Magnoliopsida > Malpighiales > Erythroxylaceae > Erythroxylum > Erythroxylum areolatum. The sequence continues at coordinate 55,176,717 of JANIJH010000006.1, read as the reverse complement.
GTGTTTGCATCATCTACTAATTTGTTTGCTTTAGGAAATGGGCTGATTAAGTTTCGAACAACTCCAGTTCTAACTTGGTGTAATAGATTTGAACTTAGCCATAGTTTTAGAAACAAGGCCCGCAGCCATAACTAAGACTAGTTCTGAAGCTGAAAAGTCTTATTATGAGGCTTCGGAACGGTCTAACAGGTTGAGCTTGAATTTGATGTGAATGGTGATCGTTGAAATCGTCAATGCCTAAAACAGACAATGCAAAGGAGTTCATGTTGAAGCTTAAGAATACTCCCAATCTGATATAGCTGACAAGCCCAAAGTAGGGATTTTAATGAGTGAGCTAACGACCAAAAAGTTTAATTGGTCCAGTCTATTCATGATCAAGTAACACATATGTCAAATCTAGCTACAAAGCTGAAATCTATGGGTATGGATGTAAGTGAGTCCTTCCTTGTACAGTATCAACTCACTTTCTCTTGAGTTCGGCCAGTTCCAAGTGAACTATAACACCATTAAGGAAAAATAAAACCTTCAAGAGATTAATTAAGGCCATGTTGGTTCAGGAAGAAGCGTGATTGAAGAAAATGAAGGAACACTATATTCATCTCACGTTTCATCAAGGAGTTAGTAGCAGCAAGAACAAACTAGGAAAGAAAGGCAAAGATAAAGACAAAGTTCTCAACAAAGTTAATAAGGGTTGATCCATAAAGATAAGAGGTGCCACTTCTGCAAAAAGCCTGGTCACTTTAAGAAGGATTGCCCTAAAAGAAAGGCTTGGTTCAAAAATAAAGGTATATCCTATGTCTCAGTATATTTTGAATCAAATCTTATTGAAGTGCCTAATAATACCTGGTGGTTAGATTCTGGTGCAACTACTTATGTGTCACATATTAAACAAGGATTCTTTTTAATCCAGACCATAAACGAAATTGAAAAGTTCTTTTATATGGAGAACAAAATGATGGAACGAATAAAGTGCATTGGGAACGTACAGATTGATTTTAGACACTGGGTGTCTCTTGGATCTAAAAAAAAAGTCTTTATGTTCCTGAATGTGCTAAGAATTTAGTTTCTGTTGAAAAGTTAGATGATGATAGTTTTAACTTTAAGATTAGAAACCGTGTGTTTTCTTTATATAAACATAAGTACTATTATGGTTATGGTACTTTAATTGATTGTTTATATCGTTTCAATCTTGATGTTAATTTTACTGAATCTATGTTTCATGTTGACCATATTATAGGAAATAAACATAATGCATATAAGGAATGTTCTGCTTTTTTGTGACATAAAAGATTAGGTCATACATCTAATGAAAGGGTACAAAGGTTAGTGAAAAATGAAATCTTGCCTCAATTATATTTTGCTGACTGGGATATATGTTCAGATTGCATTAAAGGTAAGCAAACCAAACATATATCAAGGAATCCAGCCACAAGAAGTAGCGAATTACTTGAATTAATACACACTGACATCTGTGGTCCTTTTGACGTTCCTTCTTAGGGTGAAGAAAAATATTTTTTTACCTTTATTAATAACTTCTCACGATACAGTTATATTTATCTTCTATATGAGAAGTCTCAGTCTGTGGACATCCTAGATGTATTCGTTAATGAGATAGAAAGGTAGTTTGATAGAAAAGTAAAGATAGTGAGGTCTGATAGAGATGGTGAATATTATAGAAAATTTGATGAAAGCGGACAACGTCCTGGTCCATTTGCAAAGTTTCTTACAAATCGAGGCATATGTGCACAATACACAATGCTTGATACACCGCAATAAAATAGTGTAGCTAAAAGGTAGAATCGTACTCTTATGAATATGGTTAGGAGTATGTTAAGTTTAGTACTGTACCTTTATCATTATGGATGCATGCATTAAAGACCGCTGTGTATTTGCTTAATAGGATTCCTAGTAAGGCAATTCCTAAGACACCTTATGAACTATAGACAGGAAGCAAACCTAGTTTATGACATCTTCATATTTAGGGTTGTCTGGCAGAAGTAAGATTGTATAATCTACATGAAAAGAAGCTTGATGCGAGAACCGTTAGTGGTTATTTTATCGGCTATCCCGAAAAGTTAAAAGGGTATAGATTTTATTGTCCTAATCATAGTACGAGAATAGTTGAGTTTGGTAACATTCAGTTCATTGAGAATGGTCCAATCAATGAGAGTGGAGAACCGTGAAAGTGGATATTCACGAAAATTAAGTAGAAACTACTCCGAGTCGAGTAGCAACTACTATATCAATTGTGATCCCACCAGTTATTATTCTTCTTGTTACATCACAGATACACAATATACTGGAATAACAAATTAATGTTCCAATTCTACAAATTGAACATATTAATAAAGAACCAGCTAATGATGTCCAAGTTCCAAATGATCAAGTGATGCTACAAGAAGTAGCATTACGAAGGTTTGTAAGGTAGAAAAGACCAACTATTTCGAGTGACTATAAAGTTTACTCACTTAAACATGAATATGACTTGAGTATTGATCAGAATCCAGTCTCATTCAAACAAGTCATATAATGTAGTAATTTTGAAAATTGGTTTAATGCTATGAAAGAAGAGTTAAATTCAATAGATGACAACAATGTATGGGAATTAGTTAAGTTGTAGTTAAGTTGCCGGAAGGTGTAAAGCAAGTGGGTTGTAAATGGGTCTTCAAGACCAAACGTGACTCACACGGCAATATTGAAAGGTGTAAAACCAGATTTGTTGTCAAAGGTTATACTTAAAAGGATGGTATTGACTATAAATTAAGAGACCTTCTCTCCAGTTTCAAAAAAGGACTCTTTAAGAATTGTTATGGCCCTGGTGGCTTATGATAATTTAGAGTTTTACCAAATTGATGTAAAGACCATTTTTTCTAAATGGTGACTTAAAAGAAGAAGTTTAGATGGATCAATCGGACAGTTTCGTGACCATAGGAAAGGAATGATTAGTGTGTAAATTAAAGAAGTCAATACATGGATTGAAACAAGTTTCCCAACAATGGTATTTTAAGTTTAATGATATCATTACGTTTTAGTGGGAGCAAGTGCATTATATTAGTCCTATATGTTGATGATATCCTTCTTGCTGCTAATAATATGGTTTTGTTACATGATGTAAAGAATTTTTCTCTCTAATAATTTCAAAATGAAAGATATGACTGAGGCATCCGATGTGATAGGAATTGAATTATTTCATGATAAATCACAAGGATTACTAGGATTGTCTCAAAAAGGTTATATTGAGAAAGTATTAGAAAGATTTAAAATGAAAAAGTGCTACGCAGGGATAGTTCCAATTCAGAAAGGAGACAAATTTAGTCAAATTCAATGTCCACGAAATGAATTGAAACATAAGGAAATGGAATCTATTCCTTATGCATCATTAGTTGGGAGTTTAATGTATGCTTAAACATGCACTCGACCAGATATCAGTTTTGTTGTCGGAATGCTAGGCCGATATTAAGGCAATCTTAGAATAGACCACTGGAAAGTTGCAAAGAAAGTTCTTAGATATTTACAAGTTACAAAGGACTATATGCTTACATATAAAAAATCAACCTATCTCAAAGTGATAGGTTACTCAAATTCAGACTATGTCGATTGTGTAGACTCACAGAAATCTACAATCAGTTATATATTTCTATTAGCTAGAGGAGTAGTTTTGTAGAAAAGTGGAAAGCAGTCTATTATTGCTACTTCCACTATAAAGGCTGAATTTGTGGTGTGTTTTGAGGCCACAGTTCATGGATTATGATTATGAAACTTTATCTTGATTCTTGGCATTGTCGACAGTATTAATAGACCGTTAAAAATTTATTGTGATAATTTTGCAATTGTGAGTGCCAGAATTTAAGGGACGGTTACTATAATTTCAAATCTTGAACGATTTTGATGTTTCTTTGTGATTTGGTTTGCGATTGGACATAAGCTTATGAAGGTCTTGTTGTTCTATTGGGCTTATTCTAATAACTCCATCATTAATCTTTTTGGTCTTACTTGATTTAACAGTCCAACTTCCTCCTTGCACTAAGCGAAGGTCATCTCCATTAAAAATCTTCTTTTACGCAGTGTTTGGTTAGCGTCCTCAGAGGCGAAGACGGAGGACAAGGACATAAAAGTTCTGCCCTCTGTAATGTTTGCTTGCTATCCTCACCCATTTTTGTTCCGTCTTCAGAGAACAAAGACAAAAAATTTTGTTCCTTCCAAAACTGTCGTACAAAAATTTTTGTCTTAGGGACAAGAATAGAACACGTTAAAGAAATCTCTGAAATACCCTCCCTCCATGAGTCTGAAACCTAAACAAAATCACGAAAACGCCCTCTTTCACAACTCTCCTTCCTTCTTCACTCTGCTTCATCTCCGTAGTCTTTAAGGTAATTTTTTGCTCTGTTCATGAATCTCCCCTTCTTTGCCTCTAGTTTCGCTGTCCATGTTTATTTATGAATCTTCGAAATGCTCTCTGGCTTTGTTGCGTCTCTTTTGTTTTTATGTTCCCATATCTCTCTCTTTCTAGGGTTGGGGTATGATGGGGGGGCTCGTTGCAGCTGCTAGAGATCGATTTTCCCAGCAACTGGGGTTTTTCCTCAACAACTTCGATGACGAAAAATTTGCAATTTGGTGCCTGTTTCATTTTTTTCCTTTTAACCTTAATCCACTTCAACCAAATTGCGCTTTATGTCCTGTGCTTTTCCCCTTACAGACCCTCTTTCTCTATTCTCGACATCTGAATTGCTTACTTTTTTGTTCTTGTAATTAGGCAACACCCATACCTAAATAGAGAGATAGCACGAGAGCGCTCCATTACTCCTCAAAACTAGGTATGTCACATATTCATAGGTTAAAGATACTTATTTCTCGATGCCCTCTCCGTTGCTTCTAGTGCTAGTTGTTCAGTTATAATGTACAGGTTGTGGCTTTAGATGCCTTTACTTTATTTTGAAACATATTGCACTATATGTTAAATACTAAATACCTGATAGAGATTATATTGAAGTTTTATAGTAGGAACCCCCTATTTAGAAACTCGTTTGATGGTCAAAATATCCATCAAATCCTGTAATTTAGAATGAAAAGGAAACACTTTTGGGTGACTGATTTATCTTGCTTAGGGTCAAAATTGGAACTTATAACTTGTGCTGTCTTGTTTTCTATCATACCTTGCTTGGTTCATTTAAAGGATTTCTGATAGTAAGCTGATAATATAACTTGTCCCTCTCCCTGAGAGAGATTCACTTCTTCATAGAGCAGGAGGGTCTCCATGGAGATGATTTTTTTTTTTTGAATGGTTAAATCTCTAAGGATTCATACTCCACTTGATATCTTTACTTGTCTCTTTATTTCTACATTCAAATGTTTGGTATGCTACTGTGCTTGTATTTTCTGCCTAATTACTTCCATTTTCTTCTACGCATGTGCCGTCCATATGTTTGATGCAAAGCATGCATAACTGATCCTCCACACCATACAATCTATCTTTATTGTTTTG
>JANIJH010000006.1:55160104-55171135 GCA_024520975.1 Erythroxylum areolatum | reverse complement strand
ATTTTAGGTTTTACATTTCAATAAATGTTTAGGTTGCTCATTTTATTTCATCGTAATTAAAAAATTACAAATACACTTCAAATAAATATTGATACAATTATAAAATAATCAATAAACATTACAAATACACTGCAGGGGCATTTTTGTCATTAATACTATTTTTTTGTTCTGTCTGCTGCAACCAAACACATTTCTGTCCTCGGACGGAGACAGCTTTTTTGTTCTGTCCATCGCAACCAAACATCTCACTGTCTCCAATTTTTGTTATGCTCTGTCTCTAAATTTTCGTTCTATTCCGTCTCTGCTTATTGAAGACAGTAACCAAACGCAGCATTAAAGATGATAAACAAAATGTGGGTGAAGTTGATTAATACTACGGTGAGTTTGATTCTTAGTAAAGAATAGGTAAAGTACTGTTGCTATGACAGATCCCATGCTAATGTTTTGTCGCATATTTCTCAAACTCTATTAGATAAAGTCGAGATAAAGTTAGTGTATCTAATCAACCTCTTAATAAGCTTAGGCACTACTTCAATATATACAAACAAAATTACTGATACGGACAAGTAGCAGCTCGTCTTTTAATTTTATAGAGTAAAGCCTTCTCCCATTTTCCAAAAACTTCCTTAATCCTTCATCTGGCTTCAAAGCAGAGGAGGAAGTATATGCGTGTATAAAATTAAATTGTTAATCTGGCAATTCTATGCCCTCTGGTATCACTGAACCGACTTCAAACTGTTAGAAAAAAGTTTGAAGAGATGGAGAATGCCTTGTACACATCGCTGTGATTATACTTGTCATCAAACAAACAGCAAAGGTGGGCATTATTGTCCAAAAGTAGACATCTAATCGAATCACCAAATAAAACATTCTGGTTTTTCCATAATTGACAAATTCGCATTCGCCCATAAAACACCAAACCTTTCCAAAGATGCAGATTGATTCTTTCCAATCACTACGAGACTAACCATGGACGTGAAGTGGATCGATGTAGAGCTCAGTACCAGCAGGCCGAGACATTTTGATGATCAACCATCAATAATTAGTACTCGCCATTTCCTTTTGTATTGGTAAGTACTGTCCCTCCCTGTCTTTTGCAACATTTCTTGATGCCTCGCAATTTTTATTCCGGTAGTTCTATCCATGGGGATGAATATGGACCGTCCATCCGTTAGCAGATAGCCGTCCATCCGCTAGCAGGTACAAATTAATTCAAAGTTCAAAGCTTGGAACTTCGGATGTTACGCCATGCACAGCTTGGTAAGTTAATCGAGCGACTATATTTCTGTAAGGGTCGTGCTCTCTTCTCTCCTTCAAGAAAGCAAGACATTTCTCTACCTCTGACTTTACTTCCATGTACAATTCGTGCGCTTTTTCCCTGTCTCTTAGTTCTTTCTTCCTCCCTTTACAGCACAACAAATCAGCCAGTAATGTAAGTTAGCAATGCACCAAACCCTCTGAGATTTTGTAACTGTGTAAGGGCCCATAAGATTAAGTCTTGACACTGTCTAATTTCAAGTTCTCTTTCAGGTCCCAGCACCAACAAGGTGCAAAACATAGTCCCTAAATGCATCAACAATTTGCAAATCCATACGAGTTGATTGTCTTAAATGCAAAAGCATCCATCATTTTAAGTATACAGCATGCAGGCTCCACTTATACATGTTGGTTCAGGCTGTACAAGTGAATGTTCTTTTTTTCCCTTTATTTTATTGGTGAATTTCTTCATTTATATTAATTTCATTTCAAATAACAAGGGGCAAATCATCATACCTTCTGTCTGAAACGGTTTCCCAAAATAATAATAAAACCTTCCCGGAAACTTTGGTAACATTCCAGGTAAGTGCATATCTTGGTTTCCCACTTCACCATTGAATTGAGTCCTGTCATCGCCGAAGTATGTTATGTTCCAAAAAGAAAATGACATTGTATTATAATATGATGCTGAATATTCGGCAATATCTGAGTTTATACCGTGTAATTCTTGTCCTAAATTATATTTTTCATATTTACTTGTTTACAAATTTTCGTACATATTGCTAAAACCTCTGCGGCATCTCTACCTACTTCTTACCAAAGTAACTATATGAGAATAGTATCTTATATTTTGGGGCTGATAAAGAGTATGATGTTTAGTATCACCAATTTTTTCTTGTAACCAACTTTTGACGACTTCCTAAACATTCAAGTTTACACTCAGAAGAAAATTTTGAAACTAATACATATTTTATTTAGTTAATCTCATATAATTGAATTAGTATTTTAGTCTCGTATGTTCTTATTAAATTATCTATGGTAATATATCTACACATTTAAATATAGCCTTTTTTGTTTTATATTGAAAGGTGATTTAATTTGATCGTACATATAATTTTAGTGGTTCAACTTGATAAGGAAATAATTCAAGTAAGTTTTTCTCTAATTGAAAAATGTAACCTTTGAAAAATATAACATTATGTTGGCGGTAGTAAAATTTGTATTCCACAAAAGATCTCATTGAATCAAATAATTTAAAAAAGCAAATTTCAAGTCAAATGATAAATTACCTGACGTTTATAGCCTCCTCAGCTATCTCTTTTATATAATCCCTAAGGAAGGGAATTTTCATCTGATCATCATAATCGACGACTACCTGAGACATTAAATTTGCAGTTAACCAAATAGCTCCAAAACGATGTCCAAGAATGTAAATGTGAAATTATGAAGACAAAACAGTACCATGCACAGACATCCTGCATTTGACATGCAAGTCTAAGAATAAAGAAGCAACGGGAAATCTACCAGTAATTTGAGAGTCTCCAATGTGTTCAAGAACTAAAGACAGAAGCTTTATTCCACATGCAGGTGAACGAGTCACTTTAGATTATTTTTTCCATTCATAACATGATAGGATTTATGCTATTTTCTTATGTCACTAGTGAGTTATGCTAAGGAATTCAATTTGTGTTAATTCTGCTCGTGTTTACTTGATATCACATCTTTACTTTATATCACATCTCAACAAGCACATTAAATTCTTATCGCTCAGTAGGAGATCATAATCAAAATTATTCTGTAATATTCGTACATCATTTCTTGTGCTAAAATCTCACACAAGGGTAAAAGTTTCGTAGAGACAGAGTAACGGTATCGATACTCATCTAATATGGTCGTCCTAACTCAAGTAAACATCGAGATATATTGCAGTAAACTGATGAAGTCCTCAACATAGAAATGAGCAGGGGACTTACTTGAGCGAAGTCATCTTCCCCAACAACACCAAATGGCACTATTTTGGCTCCAAACCTGGCTGCCATCCTCACAAACTCGGACCGTTCGGGCCAAAATAACTTATATTCTTCACCCTGAAAGATGCAATTAATAGCGCGCAATCGATATATCACGTCAAAATTTCAATGTAAATTTGATTTTTTGAGACGTATAAATTACAAACCTGTCAGAAACATCTAGCATCCATTTATAACCAACATACATTATAAAAAGAAGACGAGTTTTGATAAATTATTGAAGGTTCGCTAGTCAGGGTTGTTTTAAATTTTCCGTATTTTCTTTTTTTCTTCTCCAGTTCAATGAAATGTAATTTGGACTATTTAATAGATAGTAGGGCTCTATTATCGCAAACCCTATCCCATCTAAGTGGAAATCGAATCAAAGGCCTTTTGGCTATAGTAAGAGAGGGTCAAGCACTAACTACTCCAACCAAAAAATTTCTCTACTATTGAATCACAAATGTATTACATTCAAAAGCTCCAATGTTGGTATACTTTACTCAGAAGCAAGACCTTAACTAAATAGTTGAAGTTATTTTTCTTCTTCGCACTAACAATTGCCGTTTTGGATTAAGATACTACTTTGATCAATCAAGCATTAGTATTTGCTTTCTACATAAATGTATTGCGTCATAATTATAAAAGGTCATAATTCAAGCATCAGCTAGACGAAAGGCCTTAGTACTAATAACTAAAGATATTTAAAGAGCTGACAGAAGTTTATGCGATATATTTACTTAGCATCAGCCCATCCCAATAAATATCCCTGTACTGGGATAGAGAAAATGCAACAATTCCACCTCCATTGCCTTACCACTCTTCTAGGAAATTTCCTTTGCAAGGCAAAATGGGAAGTTGAAAAAATTAAGTCATGTTTTAGACATGCAACCATTATTCAAATAAAGAACAGAAGAAGCATATGAGGCAGACTAGCAAAGCGATTACCTTCCGATGACAGGCCTCTCGCACGCCTCCTGGATACAGAAGTACATGAGCCTTTTTGTCCAGAAGTTTGTAGAAGTTAGATCCTGAGACTGGAACTGCGCCCATCAGTCTGAACTGGTCAAAATTATCTAATTCAGGAAATCTCCCATCCCTCAACTTGATAAACATCGCTGGATGTGCTATTCCTCTCAAAAGAATATTTTTTTCCATCAAAATTCTGAACACCATTGCTGGTAGTTCGAATCCCAGCAACATGTGATACCCAACAAACAAGACTGGCCCCTCTAAAGGAATTCCTGCTAGGCCTTTAACAATCTTCCCATCTTCAAGTGTTGAGAGCATCACAGGGCTTGACAAAAGCAGAGTCAACCTGAAATTTCATACTGATTTGTTATTCAGGCAACTCAGGCATTATAGAAAACTCAATGGCGAGATGATAATATGAAGGATGGTGATACGCTAATGTGACTACCAGTTTTGCCGCAATTCTGCCTACCCACTAGATTTAGAAAATCCTACCCACCAAATTATCTCAAGCAAATTGCAAAACTATCATATTGTTCGAGTTACATATGATCCATTATATGCCTCTTCACTATTAAAGTATTCGTCAAAACGGCAAATCCATCTAACATTGCTAGTTCAAAATGAGTGTCTACAGAATGTATAAAAATTCATTATAACATTACTTCACTGCCCAACATAGGTCACTGGGAAGCCAAGTTATCTGAAGTTTGTCTTTGTCCAGATACCTGTTTGCGTCATATATGGATTTGAATTCTGAAGGGGAAGGTGGGATGTAATCTGCAACGTAGTCGTGGAATTTTCCACGGCGGTAGAAGCTAGCTCCCTTAATTCTAGTTACCAAATCAACATTATCTCCCTGCCAAGTACGGCCATCACATATCAAACACATTAGGAAAATGAAGTTTGAAACTGGACTGAGTTATGCATATGAGAGCGACAGGAATGAAGTCCCACCAAAAGTACAAAATGATCACTGTCATCAAAGCTCCGGATCTGACATTTAAGCAGCAAACGACGAAGTCTTTCACCTTCTTCTCGGCTAGGCAGAAACTGATCCTTTCCACTGAAACACACAAATTAGCAAAGTTAAACCCATGGTTTACTAAAGGATTAGATCTAAAGCAGCATAGACACTAGCAATTCACAGTTACCCGGCCTTGGCATCAATCAAATAATAAACCGGTTGACCTTTTCATTAATGAAAACAATTTGAACAATTGGAATGAAACTAAAATTGCAAAAAAGAGATAGACATGGGGTTTGCCTTATTTAGGTTCGGGGGGAATAAACAGTATTCACCCGTTTCAGAAATTGAGTCTCTGATTTGATAGTCAACAGGGGAAAATGCCATACGTCGGGGGGAAGAACAATGTAGTAGAAATCTATAATATTTCGAGCTAACTACCGTGCACCAGATTGTCAGGTAGATGTACCTAGCCAGTATCAGGGCTTGAGCTCTTATGGCATGAAGGCGTGAGTTGGCGTATGCTGAAGCTAATTTGATCATCTGCAGTTTCCACAGAAGTGTTTCTCTGGGTAAAATATCATTCAGAACCTGAGACGTAAAACATTAAGTAGTTGTTACAGTGTTGACAAAATATAAGAGTTAACAATAACGCAGAAGGGAAAAAGCATGCAGCTACTTTTTAACAACATTATACTAAACCCGTCCAACATCTATAGCGAAGGGAAGCTTGTAACCATAGTTACAATCTTGGAAAGAATAAAAAAAATTCCATCGTTCTATGGTGATCCCATTTATAGACATAGCATTGGTGTTTACCTAAGCTAGCATCTGAAACAGAATCTTACAGAGAGATAAGATGGAACTGCCACAATATTTTGAGCTATTCCTCCAACAATATGTTCTGCGGGTAGTCCTTTCATCACATTTTCCATTGTCATCTTCAGAGGATCACCTAAATACAAGCATAATGATCACAGTTATCAATTGGAAATTTGACATAGCTATACCTTATTAGCATAATTTATCCAGCGGTCAAGTTTCACCAATGTGAGAATAGGAGACTGGGGACTGTTCAACTTTCTGATTGAATAAAATCTAGATAATCGGAAGTAAAGTTTGAAAGAGAACTTGCATAATTTCTTAAGGTGAGCTAGAATTTGAAGTGTTTTATTACAGGACCTGCGGATGTACACTTGTGCTGTGAGGCTTGAAACATTTTCCAGGCAACAGATTCAAACTTCTGAAGTTTTTGATTTCTGTTTGGCTCCCAGACAAGTGTTTGTAAATGTTATAACCGAAAATATGAAACATTTACGACATTTGAGGAATAGACTCGAATATAATATTTTGCTAATTGTTCATTTATTTAAATATTCCTATCCTTGTCCAGACGGAAAACAAGTCGATGTCCTACTATTTATAGACCAACAATGCTAGCATGATTGTTGAAAGCAAGTTTGAGAAAAGCAATGTGACTCGGAGGGCAAGCAAAGCAAACCTGTCATCAAGCTGAGCATGTAAGGTAGGAAAAGCTGTGTTTGGTCAGGCATGAACTCCAAAATGATTGATAGAGAGTTTAGTTGCGATTTCTCAAAAGATGTAGCTGCAATGAAATACAAAAGGACGGTAAAAGAATCACGGTTGTCAGCTAAATTCCCGAGGAAATTAGTACAAGGAAATCTAATCTTTTATTCTCCTTTAACAAGCTAGTATCACAATATACCCTCTTCTTACAGTTCACTAAGTAGTTTACTGCCGCTCAATGAGCAGTATTTCACTGTTTGAAGAAGCAGTACTGCGAATTGTATAACACCATCTTAATGATCGGATAGATTCACCTAACAGTGAGTCCTGTTATTAATACATACTTTTGCGTTAGATCCTTTACTAGTCTATTTTTATATGCTTGCAATTTCATTTATGTCTAAACTATTAGAAACGTTAATCGTTCAAAATGTGTAAAGCCTACAAGAAATCTTTGATAATGGATCTATGTTTCACCTGGATTAACCAAAATAAGAGCAAGATCGATATCAGGATTACGAGCTGCAACCGCTAGTGCGAGGCATGCTCCAAGTGATTCACCAAGAATGTATATGGGCCTATTTGGAGATCGGTTACTCTCAGATTTAACTGTTCTTTCTACCAGCTGCACTAGGCCTGTATCATAAATGTTAACAAAATGCCTACATTAACACGTGTTACCATTCATCTTAATTAGCCGTTAAATAAATTTAAAGAGAGAGAAAAAAAAGAACCTGCGAACGATGTTCTATCCTTAACTGGAATATGCAAGCACCAGATGTCGTAAATCCTATTTGAGAAGGAAAAACCATCATACATAAATACGTACTTCCATAAAATAAGCCAAGTCCAACATAAAAGAGAACATTTTGGTCTCTAAGTTTCTTCCGCAGGTATAAATTAATCATGTCACCAACAGCAATTGCTTAGAACAGACTTACTTCCCAAGGTTATAGTGTTGCCTAATAAGTCCTAGCCCCACACCATCAATTCCTGTAAAAGTTTCAAGCAATAAATTATATGAACTGAAAATTAAGATTCAAATTTTTAATGAAAACACAATTAGTAATTCGTTCTATGGCCATTTAAGGAAAAGAAATAGAGAAGAATCAAATTAGTAATGTGAAGTGGGTTTGTAAAAATAGGATTCATCTGTCAGTATTGAATAATGTGATTTAACAAAACTTTCAATGTAACTGGCATTGAATCCATATAAATATTAGCTTACAAATTTATTCATTATTGGAAGAAAATGAAGCATCAAACTCAATCAAAGTTTTGAAATTTTAGATAGACAGAATTTTATCATCCTTCCTAATTGATTTACTGAGTTAAAGTATGATTCTATCTACTAGATGTGGATTGTTATCCAAATATCCTTCCTTATAGTAAATTATTCATAATCTGTAAATGAGACATATTCAGAACGTTTAAAAAACAAAAAGAAATATAATGGTTTATTTCTAAATTAATGGCAGACATACGTTGAACTCTTTTTTATATGATAAGAGGTACAGAGAGTAGGAGGTTTTATAAATACTTCAACTTTCCAATATATCAAAAAAGGAAAAAAAATAACTTTTTTACTTTGTAAAAGATTGATAATATTGTATTTATGCTATAAAAGTTGAAAAAGAAGTAAATTGAACCATGTTACGTGTAACTTTAATAGATCGGCAAATAACGTCGATAGCAAGAAATTTCCAAAATAGAAGGAACAAGCAAAAGGAATTATGTAAACCTTTATTAAGGCAAGTTTATTGAGTTACACAAATTAGATAAGAAGTACGATGTTATGCTTTTGTAGATGACATTAATTATAGTTTTGTTTGGTGTCACGTTGATTATGTTATGGCAAGAAAATAATTACATGAAAATTATTAGGTAATGTTTTCTTCATAAAAGAATCCACATGGTCATTAATGCTTCTATAAGAAATCCTTAGTTAAAATAGTAAGTCATTGACTTAGTATTCTGCAATTGCATAATCTTGCTTCTGATGGGATATAATCACAAAGACAGATGAGAGGTATATTGGGTTACATAAATTAGATTTAAAGCACATAAAAATATAACAATAAACTTTTTATATTTACATACATGCATATACAATCCTCTTTTTGTGGTAAATTTAAATTATACGAATGAGATTATAATTCATAAAAATTAAACTGAAAGTACTGGTTCACATAATTTTAGAATATATTTCTTAAATGTTGTTTTCAGCATTAACTTCTAAAAATATATTCATAATACTAACAAGTTTGGGTCATTAGCCTTTTTAATGAAACGCTTAATTAGTTTTTCAATAAAAATTATAAAATTCTGAATGCTTCAATTGACTCATTAGAATAAATTCAAAGAGGTAATTGAATTTTTCGTAAAAAAATTACAAATGTCATGCACAAGTGATTTCGAATTGTCAGTTGTCATTCATGAATTCTTGGAGTTCATACTTGGGTTAGCTCTCCTGTTTTGATTACGGTGTTTCTATCATATTTTATTAAATCTCACTTATACAATTATATAAATCTAATGAGAAATATATAGATAAAATTTAATACAACAAAATAGAATCAGAGTAAGGATTTGATGTTTTCCATACTATCCTATATAATCATGGTTATACCGCTAATGCAACGGGACTTGCTAACTCTATAATAATTTTTCTAATTATGCTATCATGGTTACTCCAGGTGTATTCTATCCATCTACATTAAGTTTTATTATGATTATCATTAATTAATAAACTAATAAACTGGAACAGCTAAGAGCGGAATAATGTCATCATTAGTAGTTTACTTCTGGTAACACACGTACAAATAAAGTTAAAACAGAAAACGTCAAAAGCATCGAGAGAAGATTCATGGATCATTATTCAAAACTTTCCAACTCCAATCATTTAAGTTTGATTTCATTCACTTTTCTTTTCGTGTCGTGATGTCAAATGACCATCCAATCAAATTCCAAAATGGAGGTATCTAAAAGATGAGCATAAAAACTTTAAAAAGAATTATAAAGTTAACTCTGGTTAAGAGAGTCAAAGAAAATGCAGTTAAAAGAAATGCAAGACACGGTGAGTAGGAAAAATTAGTAAATTAATTACCAGGTAAAAAGAGAAGGAGAGGAGAATTGTCCAGGCGGGACCCACATTCCATCGGAGAGAACCAGCGCGGCGGACCTCCATCGGATCTGATCAGTTCCGACGACGCCTCGAAATAATCCTTCAAACTCTTCTTCGCCTCCGTCACTGCTTCTGGATTCTCCACCACCAAACGATATGGATTAGAATTTTTCGTTACCGTTGCTCGCGATTGCTCGTCCTCCTCAGATGCAGTTGTTTTTGCTTCTTGTTCTTCTGCTCTATTTTTCTCCTCCGTTGTTGTTGTTTCGGATTCTAGTAGTGCTGTATGTTGTTTCTCCTGAATCTTGAGGAAGCTTCCGTTCTCTTGGAAGCTCGTTAGAACTGTTTCACTCGTTGACGATGGCATCTGTTCGGTAACGAGCGCGAACCGCCGAGTTGGATATGAATTGGGATTCGGATTTCGCTTCATTTTAGCGGAGGACGACGAAGACGAAGAAGATGGCGACGGGGGCACACAGCAGCGGATCACTGGAGAAACAGTGGGCGCCAAAAAGCAAGCGCCAGAGGTGGCCATGACGAGCGGAGGTTGTTCTCTGAGATTGGAGTGTCTTTGTTTGATATAAAAGCTGTTTAGTGAATCGTGATAGAGACGAAGATATGCCAAGGTAGCAATTGTAGCAATACTTATACAATGAAGAATAAAAATACTGATAATTAACAGTCAAAAGGTCCAGTGAAGGGGGAAGGTATTATTTATAAACAAAATAGCAAATAATGGTTTAGAATAGAGTGTGGAACTCGTGATTAGAATTAATTCCAAGTATCATTTGTAAAGTTACTCGGAAGAAGAGGAGTGTGTTTTTTTTTTTTTATCCACAAGGTGTCTTAAAAAGTTTTAATTATAAGAAGATATCTTTAAATTATTCGAAAGAGTGTGTTTTTAATGATAAGATCACAAGGTATGGAATGGATACCTTTTGTTAACTCGTGATTAGTAAGTATTTTGTACATGAGTAGACACTAAAAGAAAAAAAAAATGGTGTCAATGGCGGTTAATAAACAACTACTTGGGTGATGGAGGGAGGGTGTCGGCCAGTTCGTGGGTATTACAGGAAGCGTGGAATGGGGGGTGTGTGACGTTAGTTTGATGCTGCAGAGCCTGAATGAGTTTTTGGGACAGTTGGCACAGATCTCGGTGACCTCGCCATCTCATC
>JANIJH010000006.1:55142868-55160004 GCA_024520975.1 Erythroxylum areolatum | reverse complement strand
CGTTAGTTTGATGCTGCAGAGCCTGAATGAGTTTTTGGGACAGTTGGCACAGATCTCGGTGACCTCGCCATCTCATCAGCAATGATTCATCTTCTGTCTATATTTACCCTTGCCATACTTCCTGTCCGTGACAACTTTGATTCTCTCTGTTTTAACTTTTAATAGAAGCATTTTGGTAAATCAGTTAATACTTGTAATGCTTTAAGTTTTAATACTTTTTACTTTTCTTATATGTTCACGCCTGTGATACGATATTCTTAATTTTATTACCTAATTACCTCGTCTGCACAAGATGATTAAACCTTCAGAGAGGATCCAAAAATTAGCTTATGGGATCACAAAAATGGTTCTCTTCAATTGCTTCATTTCCCTCCTTGTTATATGAAATTGAGATAAGTTTTATTTAAAAAAGAAATCATCAAATCTTAGAAGATTCAGATGATGGATGTTTTGATAAGAGAAAGCTAGAATGAATTCTCTATTCATCACTAATTATTTATCCTCACCGGCAGCCAATCAATGGCGTTACGTATGTGATGTGATTAATCCAACTTCGTTTTGGTCAACAATATAAACGATTCGTTCGCATTCGACCGAAAAGGATGTGTCGCGGGGACGTTAGCAGCACGCATCAATATACTATATATACAGTACACACACACAGAGCCAGTAATTTAGATATATATATATTTTCCACACGCATCGGGACTAGACAAGAAACAAGGATTGGTGTGAGTGTGTTGCATCGAGACTAGACCAGAAGCACGGATTGGTGTGGTGTCAGGTGTTAGTTGGCAAGCGTACTTCACTAACGTCCACGCTAAACACTAAATTAATAGTTGGCATAGACTGATAAGACATCCAACTGCCTGTCTTTATGTCCTTGCTCAATTATGGATGGATGAGATGGGGGTTTTAGGGAAAAACAATAAATTAAGCTAGAGATTAGGGAATCCGTGGCGTTTTAGTGATCAGACGAGACAGACACGGCACAAATGTTCGGTAATAATTTATATGAGTATAACGATCCCTTAATTTAAAATTAAGGAGTGTTTATATATGTATATGATATGTATAAATGAATGTTACGTAATTTAAAATTTTGTGGGAAAAATATAATAATGTAATTGTGGATAAAATTTTGTCCAAGAAAAGAGGTCAAAATATAATAGTTGGAATATTTGGAATGAATTAATAAAATAAGTAAGTTTAAATTAATAATTTAAAAATAAAGAATTTAAAAATGTGTACCAAAGAACAAATTAAAAAGATAAATGGATGAAATATTTTAGCGAATATTGTGAAATTTATATAGAAGAAAAGATAAAATAGTTTAGTAATTGTGACATATGAATTTTTTTTTAAAATTTAAGAGAATTGGAGAGTATTTATGAATATATTATGTTATTAATGGTTAAAGAATATTGTTAAATATTAAAATATGGGAAAAATAAAATTTGTGAATATGGAAGAAAATTATTTTGCAGAAAATATGTTAAAATATAAAAGTTAGAATATTTAAAATGAATTAATAAAAATAGTCAATAAAAATAAAGAATAAAAATCATACCATGAGTCATAGATGTGACTTTGACTGAAACTAATAAGTTTAAAATAAATTAATAAAAATAGTTAGTAAAAATAAGGAATGAAAAATAAGATAAAAAATCAAGTCACTCCATGAGTCACAGGTGTGACTTAGAAACTAATAAGTTTAAAATGAATTAATAAACATAGTTAATAGTTAGTAAAAATAAAGAATAAAAAATTAGATAAAAATGTCACAAGACTAAAATTCAAATCTGTAAAACTAACCTAATCATTCAATATTTCTAATTGAGTCGCACAACTAAATATCACGTCCGTTCACTGCAAATTCTTCTTCTTGGCTTCTTCTTCGGTGATTCCTGCGACTTCCTCTCGTCAACCACCGCCCACCGACTTCTTTGGTCGCCTCAGCTTCCCCAACATTTGCTCTAACACGTCGTTTACCGTCAGTTGTTGGTGAGATACCTAGTAACATCCCTTAAAACTAAAAAAATCTGTTATTTTTCAATTTGTTTCTGACATTTGTAGAGGGACAAATTTCATTACTGATATGATATTAGTATAATATGTTGAATTAGATAAGGTATCATCTGGGTTTATGAGAGGGAGTCTTTTTTTTAATTATCTTCTTTGTTTAACCCTTTACTTTATAATTATTTATTAAACAGTTGATCGATAAGAAACATTTTACGTGTTTGAGACATTGTATCTTAGAAAACAAACTTATGTTTTAACGACTCACACGTATATTTACACCATGACTTTGATTGCTACTTAGGTCGTACTTCGTGTGAGATTCTCGGCATCTTCATCTTCTCAACTGAATGATATGCCTATTTTAGGTAATCCTTGTCTTCAATTTCTTTTTGAAATCAACCGCTTAATTCCACGATGCTATCCAGATTCACCTACAGGAAAATAAAAGAGGATATTGAAGGGCGTCATAATATGCATAGTAAGATTGGATTCTATAACTTCTGCCCGGGTGAGTACAGACTTAGATGTGAGGACATTTATCAATCTTTTCATCATCGATCTCAGTCCATATAGCAGCCACTTATGATCTAATAGGAAGATTGTAAACATACTGATCAAGACTAGGATAATACCTCAGAACAATTGTATGATTCTTAAGCGTTAGAATTTCCCTAAGACTTCGGAAGAACTTGGCATAAGGATTATCTTGTAGAATTGTCATAAGGATTATCTTATAGAAATATAGTTGGAAACTAGATACCTTATTAGTTATTGAAACTAAACTATCAAGGAAATGATAAACTTGACCTTGAATACGAAATATATAAATGCCTTTCTTATTTTTGGTTATTTCTCGATCATACCTAGCTCGATATGAAGTAAAAGCCACATTGTTATTATATGTACGAAAGTTATTCCTGAAGTGTTCAGATTCTTCATCAATCATTTCAGAGCATATGACATTTGAGAAGCAACAATGCAAATCTCTCCTGATGAACAACAGATTGATAGGGGTTCTAGATAAAATCTCTTTGCATCAAAATATTCACAGTTTGGAACAAGACGAAGCTATAGGGGTTGAATAGATAGATTCTGCAGGGATGCTAACTTTGACGAAGAAAGATTACAATTTATCCCTGGAAAGATTTACAAAAAGGTTGATCACTTTGTGTAGTAATAATATAGAAATTGGAAAAAAATATAGGTAAAAAGATTTATACTTTGACCTTCAACAGATATCATTGAGCTAGGTTGAATTGAAGAGGAAGATACAGTTGGACAATTTAAATTTTAACATGTGATATTAGGCACTTCAATTGTTGATATTGTATGAAGAATTTCTTCTAATTAGAAAGAGGAATGAGCTACATTGATATGATCTACGTTTTAGTGATCAGACGAGACAGACACGGTACAAATGTACAGTAATAATATATATGAGTATAACGCTCACTTAATTTAAAATTAAGGAGTATTTGTATATGTATATGTTATGTATAAATTAATGTTATGTAATTTAAAATTTTGTGGGAAAAATATAATTGTGTAATTGTGGATAAAATTTTATCAAAGAAAAGAGGTCAAAATATAATAGTTGGAATATTTAGAATGAATTAATAAAATAAGTAAGTTTAAATTAATAATTTAAAAATAAAAGAATTTAAAAATATGTAGCAAAGAACAAATTAAAAAGATAAATGGATGAAATATTTGAGCGAATATTGTAAAATCTATATAAAAGAAAAGATAAAATAGTTCAGTAATTGTGACATATGAAAATTTTTTAAAAATTTAAGAGAATTAGAGAGTATTTATGAATACATTATGTTATTAATGGTTAAAGAATATTGTTAAATATTAAAATATGGGAAAAGGTAAAATTTGTGAATATGGAAAA
This sequence comes from Erythroxylum areolatum, assembly GCA_024520975.1. Lineage (NCBI taxonomy): Eukaryota > Viridiplantae > Streptophyta > Magnoliopsida > Malpighiales > Erythroxylaceae > Erythroxylum > Erythroxylum areolatum. Next base: position 55,156,082 of record JANIJH010000006.1, on the reverse strand, counting down.
AATTATTTTGCAGAAAATATGTTAAAATATAAAAGTTAGAGTATTTAAAATGAATTAATAAAAATAGTCAGTAAAAATAAGGAATAAAAATCACACAATGAGTCACAGATGTGACTTTGACTGAAACTAGTAAGTTTAAAATGAATTAATATAAATAGTTAGTAAAATAAGGAATGAAAAATAAGATAAAAAAATCAAGTCACTCTATAAGTCACAGGTGTGACTTAGAAACTAATAAGTTTAAAATCCATTAATAAACATAGTTAATAGTTATTAAAAATAAGGAATAAAAAATGAGATAAAAATGTCACAAGACTAAAATTCAAATCTCTAAAACTAACCTAATCGTTCAATATTTCTAATTGAGTTACACAACCAAATATCACGCTCGTTCACTGCAACTTCTTCTTCTTAACTTCTTCTTCGGTGATTCCTGCGACTTCCTCTCGTCAGCCACTGCCCACTGGCTTCTTTGGTCGCCTCAGCTTCCCCAATATTTGCTCTAACATGTCGTTTACCGTCAGTTGTTGGTGAGATACCTAGTAAAATCCATTAAAACTAAAAAATCTGTCATTTTTCAGTTTGTTTCTGGCATTTGTAGAGGGACAAATTTCATTACTGATGTGATATTAGTATAACATGTTGAATTAGAAGGAGTCTTTTCTTTTTTAATTATCTTCTTTGTTTTAGCCCTTTGCTTTATAATTATTTATTAAACAGTTGATCGATAAGAAACATTTTACGTGTCTGAGACATTATATCGTAGAAAAACAAACTTATGTTTTAACGACTCACACGTATATTTACACCATGACTTTGATTGCTACTTAGGTCATGCCTCATGTGAGATTCTTGGCATCTTCATCTTCTCAACTGGATGATATGCCTATTTTAGGTAATCCTTGTCTTCAATTTCTTTTTGAAATCAACCGCTTAATTCCACGATGCTATCCAGATTCACCACGTGGAAATAAAAGAGGATATTGAAGGGCGTCATAACATGCATAGTAAGATTGGATTCTATAACTTGTGCCTGGGTGAGTATAGACTTAGATGTGAGGACATTTATCAATCTTTTCATCATCGATCTCAGTCCATATAGCAGCTACTTATGATCCAGTAGGAAGATTGTAAACATACTGATCAAGATCCAGTAGGAAGATTGTAAACATACTGATCAAGACTTGGATAATACCTCAGAACAATTGTATGATTCTCAAGTGTTAGAATGTCCCTAAGACTTCGGAAGAACTTGGCATAAGGATTATCTTGTAGAAATATAGTTGGATACTAGATACCTTATTAGCTATTGAAACTAAACTATCAAGGAAATGATAAACTTGACCTTGAATACGAAATGTATAAACGCCTTTCTTATTTTTGGTTATTTCTCGATCATACCTAGCTCGATATGAAGTAAAAGCCACATTGTTATTATATGTACGAATGTTCTTCCTAAAATGTTCAGATTCTTCATCATTACTAGTAAATAATCGTTTCAGAGCATAAGACATTTGAGGAGCAACAATGCAAATCTCTCCCGATGAACAACATAATGATAGGGGTTCTAGATAAAATCTCTTTGCATCAAAATGGTCACAGTTTGGAACAAGACGAAGCTATAGGGGTTGAACAGATAGATTCTGCAGGGATGCTAACTTTGTCGAAGAAAGATTACAATTTATCGCTTGAAAGATTTACAAAAAGGTTGATCTCTTTGTGTAGTAATAATATAAACGTTGGAAAAAAATATAGGTAAAAAGATTTATACTTTGACCTTCAACAAATATCATTGAGCTAGGATGAATTGAAGAGGAAGATACAATTGGACAATTTAAATTTTAACATGTGATATTAGATGCTTCAATTGTTGATATTGTATGAAGAATTTCTTCTAGTTAGAAAGAGAAATAAGCTGCATTGATATGATCTACGTTAAAATCGATAGATCGATTTTGTGGTAGTTGACTACTAGATTGATGAATGCAAAGTTGACCGATAAAAGGTTCAATGTCAATGGTTGAATAGAAAAGTTGATCACCAACTGTTTGATAAAAAAGAAGGCAAAGTAGCATTTCTCTTTATTGTAGCATGAGCTTTTTTAAGTTGTCATAGGAATTCATTTTTTCATTTTCTGACATTTCAACATACTTTTAACGTCTCTTCGCATTTCTATCCATCTCTGAACGTAGAAAAGAGTGGAACGAAGCTAAAAACAATGAACAATAATTAATAAAAATTTTGTTAATCATTTATTGGACAATATCTGTCTTCTTTATATATCAATTAATAATATATTTTAAAATATTAAAATATCTATACTAGAAACATTTACGCTACTTCAACTAAAGACATATATATATATATATATAAAATTGAATGAAGGTTTGTTACATTAATAAATGTTATCTAAAATTTGAAAATGTGGAAATATAACATGTTTAAAAAATGAGGCAATAATATCAACTGTATTGGTGAATATAACACGATACATTTAACAAACCATACATTTAACAAAGAAGGTAAAAATTTGAAAAGGTTAGCATAATAATATTGGTGGAACATATTGTGAGATTAATAAAGGATTAGAAGAAATAAAAAGGTTATTTTATGTCAATATGATGTAACTGAGTATATTAAAAAGGTAAAATTGTAGATTTAAACTATTGCTTTAACAATTGGTATGGGTAAATAAAGAAAGAAGGTAATGACCATATTATTGAAAAGCTAACAAATGGGATAGATAAAATAGAATTTTATATAATAAATATTTAACAAAATAAAACATACCTGAATAGTGTAAGGACGAACAAGAAGAAAACCTAAAAAAAAAACAATTTCAGAAACAAACGTATTTGAAAGGTTAAATGTGGTGAGTAAAAAATTTATGCGGTGATAGTTGTGCAAGTCACAACCGTTTTAAATTATTTATCATGTATTTTATACAACATAATAACAATAAAGGCTGACAGGATAAAATCCTCAACTTTGTTATGAAGTTCATGTAAGTCACGGGGTAAGGATTTTTGTGCAACAGTTGATGAAAAAGATAGGAAACAATTTCATTGTGTATTTTACCTAAGATAATAACAATAAATGAAATATTAGCAAGATATAATGGGAGGCATTTTATTTATTTTTGTTGTCAACTCTATTAATGTGATGCTTGTAATTCCTCTTCTCAAATTTATTAAGCGTACATAATCATTAAATTGATAAAAAATTTAATAACCCAAACAACATATCACGAAGGGAAATAAAGAACTTACAGATAGTGGATAAAGAAAGGGCCAACTCTTGTTTAGTGAAACGGAGAAGATGTGATGCATTCAATATATGGCTTTTTATAGTTTTGTGCTGGATGAAGGTGTTTATAAATGTAATGAGAAGGAAACATTTGTATGGTTAAAAAAGAAAGGATAAGAGTCACAATCATGCAACGATAGAAATTTAAACAGTTTATCACATATTTTAGAGAACATAATAACAATAAAGATTAACAGGATAAAATGCAACACAACTCAACTTTGTTAAAAAGTCCATGTAAGTGACAATTGGGATTTTCATATAACAGTTGATGAAAAAGATAGAAAATAGTTCCATTATATATTTTACACAACATGATAATAATGAATGAAGCATTAATATGATATAATGCGACAGATGTAATATCTGTTGTCAACTCTATTAACAAGTTGATGCAAGTAAAATGATATAAGCATGAATGCCACGAATGTCACACCCGTAAGACCTTCTCTTCCCGTGACTTAACATGTCTCATCAGTGACGCATTTTTTAATAGAAAATTTTCATTTGAAATTAACATTTGTAAACAGCAACATATGGAAAACAACTCTACTATATATTTTACACAAGATAATAACAAAGAATGAAGAATTAACAGAATATAATGTGTTAAATCCTCTTCTGAACTATATTAAATGCATATATTACCAAATTGATAACAAATTTAATAAACTGAACAACATATGATGAAGGGTAGGGAAGAACTTACAAATGGTGGCCAATTCTTGTTTACTGAAATAGGAAAGATGTGTTGCCTTGAATATATGCCTTTTTTCTAGTTTGGAGATGAAGGAACGTGTTTTGAGAAGGAAACATTTGTATGGTTAGAGAAGAAAGGATACAGACGTAGTTTGATTGACAAATGTATAGAAAACAATAATGATCTTGTCCCACCCTTTAATTAAACCTAATCTTAGGTTGGCAGCTAAAATATTATTTATAACAGGGTAGATTATTTATAATAGGGTAAGAAAGTGATGAAAAATACAACATGGCTAAATTGATAGTGGAAAGTCAGATTATCATTAAAAAATTTATTTCTCAACTACCGACTAAATATTATTGTTTGCTTTTATGTCCATCAAAGTGTCACATATAATAAATAATGAGTGAAAATGCGCGAGGCTCTAAATTGATGAATATCGTAATAAATTTTGTAATTAATGTTGAAATTGATTCTAAATTTATCATCAATCAAAATCTGGTGTAATATAATAAATTTTGCAGTTAATAATTAAATTCTACTTATTTGGGCATAGTACGTGACTTTTTAAGTCATAACCGTGACTTGGATGCCACTTATCACGACAAGTTACCTTATCACGGTTGTGACTACGTGAACTGTGAGTATGAGAACGGTGACTCAATTAATTTTTTACAATATAATATAATAAATTATACATTATACATTATAAATAGTTAATAATTATATATTTAAAAGGAACAACAAATTTTAATATATATTAAATGACCCAAATAATTTGTTTACATGACTAATTCTCTACAGTTTGCTTATAATATGATTTATAGATTATAAATAAATTAAATTATATACTAATTTCAAGAGATATGTCACAATGGTGAAAGGTGAGTTAAATAGCAATTCTTTGCAAATATACTGATTTTAATAACTATGAAACCTTAATATGTATTAAATGTTAAAATAAATATTAATCAGTTTCATAATAATTTTAAAGATAATAATTTTTAACACATATAACACAGATGTTGATACGTTTCTAACACGTTAATTTGACGACTTCTAAAATGTTAATTTTACTATTAAAAAATTACGTCATAATTAGATATTAATATGAAAAATGTGAATTTTAATATAAAATAAGAGATATTGATTTTTTGGAGCATTAAAATTTTTTCTTCTAACTAAGTTAAGCATCAGACACTAGTGGTCTTCTTTATTTTTTTTAAATATACATTTTTTTCATAATGCAAAACTTAAAATTGTTGTTTTGTTAATGTAAAAATAGGCAAATAATAAGTACATCGTCTTATAGTAGACAAAAGGATTTCATTATATATGATACGAACAAGATTTTACACTGTGCCCAACGTAACTCTTAGTTTAAAGTTGATATGATATGGAAATGTGACGTCGCTTGAGATGAGGTGGTATGATAGACACAAGGCCACCAAGTGACAATCGCATATTTAACCTATAAATGATCTCGTCATAGGAGTTTCTGTAGAATTTTAGGAACGGTATGAAAGGCTCGTTAGAGTTTTCATAGTTATAGGTCTTTTTCGAAAACAAAAATATAGCAGGTGATCAAAAGAAAGATAGTTGTGGGGTCTATGGTTCAGCAATTTTAATTGACGTAGTTGTGGTAACATGCTGTGGAATGGGAGTCAATGGGAAGAAAGTTTTGTTGGTGGTTGTTGCATAAGTGTTGATGTTTCGATGGCGCGGTTTACCGATGGGTGATGCAAAGGAGATAAATCTCACATTGAATGGGTTAATCTACGCTGAGCTTAAAGGAGACTTGCTAGTGGACCCTATTTCTAAAGAAGCTGGGTGGGTTAAGATAAGATACCATGGTTTGGCTGAGTTAGAATATTGCGACACAGTAAATGAAAACCTTGATGAGCACAAACCATCTTTAGCTGTTGAACTTATGGACAAAGGGTGAAATTGAAGGGAAGAGATTTGCAGATGATTACGTAAATTATAGAATTCTAATGATTCTTCAAAGTCTAGTGAACATACCACCGTGGTGATTGTTGAAAATTCAACAAATGGTCGGACACCATGTAATAACAATCAAGATTTGAATTATAAATTAATGTTAGATGGTATCTTAGAAAAATAACAAGAAGAAGGTAAAAAGTGTAACATAAGTGGGCCAGTAGTAAGAGGTTCATATATGTTTAAAAAGTCTCAAAAATGAGTATTTTTTATAAAGATGTTATAAAATAAACAAGAATTACGCATATAAAAAACAGGCATACAAATAACAATATTACCTTCCATAGATAAGAAAACAAAAATGGTGGGTCGATTACAAAAGCTCTGTAAAATCTGGACGGGTAATAGTCGATAACAATTTTCAATGTTGATAAAAGTACATTTACGATAGTTAAAGTAGACCTGAAAAAGCCTAACAAGATAAAAAGAATAAATTATAAGAGAACATATGACAAAGTTAAATGAATCTAGTGATCTAAATCTAATTAAAAGGTTTTTGATGAAAAACTATGAATTCACAATGCAAAAAAGACACAATAGTGTTTTTTTGATAAAATAGTGGGTATACTTTTTTTGGGTTATCAACAGAGTTTTCAAAGAAATCAACATACTTGCATTAAAGAGAAGTACAAATTGTTAATAGTTTTTTCACATGGTTGATATGGCAACTTCCAAAGTAAACACAATGAAGCGTGAATCTACAGAAATCGAAGCAAAAGATATAATTTTGATATGATTAATAATCAATTAAGAAGGATAACAATTGAAATAGATGTATAATAAAAAAATTATATATGGTCACTTACAATTTCGTGAATGAAACTTCCAATAATCTTATTTAAGGTGAAAAAGTTTCAACCAACTGCAGTACAGAAGAATAAAGCTTTAGAATGAGTTTAGATGTAACAAATGCCAAAATGAAAATTAGAAAAGATACATGTAAACAATATCATTGATAATTTTCGTCGATTTTTTTAAAATGAAAAGTGAATAAAACATAAGTGGTGGAGTTAGAAAATTACTAAAATATGCCTGAATTTTCATCATGGCCCGCTACATAAGCAAGCCCTTCTGTGAGTTCAGTGGAAAATTCATCTCCTGTCCAGTTCTTTACATTGCAAAGAAAAAACCAAGAACGAAAAGTTAAAAAAAAACAAAATGCAATAGACTATCAAGCAATATTTGTTGTTCTTTCTTTTGGAAATACAACATTTGTTTATAATAGAAGAAATAGAAAAATGATTGATTTTTAAAAAAACATAAGACTAAGAAGCAGCACAAAAAGTGTAAGAAAATTTGATTGCATTCCTAATATTATATTAAAAATTATTGTTACATTACCGATAACTATGCTTTCTCTCCAAGAAAGACAAGCCTTTAAAATTTTTGCAACCAACTTAACGTTGTCACCGTTAGCTCTCACGAACTGTTCAATACAAGCATTGTCACAAAATTTCTTTTGTGATCAGGTAGAAAATAATGTTAATAGCAGCAGTTGTTTTGTGCACTATTGATTTAATCTTTCTTCTTCATCCATAAAAAAACGAAACAGTAGAAAAAGAGAAAGATCTTCCCTACTTATGCGATATAAGAGTTTGCTTGGTTAGATATTGCATAACAACTTTATTTTTTTGAATCGATTGGCAAAGATCTTTAAGCTAATATAGCATTTTTCAGTTCCTCATTTTGAATAAGTAAAACAATACGAAGGGAAACACAAAAAATAAATATGGTGGGAGATTTCATGAATATAATTGCTGAGAAACAAAATTGAAAGAGGCATGCCTTAGAAAAAATCATAACATATTAAATGTTTGTTAAAAGCAACATTAATTATTTTTAGATTTCATTGCTAACAACCAAATAAATTTCATTTATAAGATTGCGTCTTTAAATCGGTGGCATATCTATTGCAAGATTGTCTTTTGAAATCAACGGCATATTTATTGGAAAATTATATTTTCTAACATGATGCAACGTATTTACTGGGGATTTTTTTACAATATTAACAGGTTAAAGTTGTTAACAACTAAATGAATGAAGGAAAAGAATTGAAATATTGATGAGAACGTTGTATGTCACGAGTGTGACATGTCACACGTGAAGCATTTAAAATGTGTGTTTTTTTTAAAAAAAATTTGGCTTTGATTGTTATATCAATCAACATTTTTCAACATCAACATAAGGAGATTGACTTAGTTTATCTTAACTTTGCTTAAGCTTTTCTTTTAACAAATTTCTTGTAATAACGAGTTAACTTAGAATCTTATCCAAATGATGGATAAGATAAACCTGCTTGGCTGGATTCATTAAACACATTATCTCTTGCATATGTATTAGAGGAGATAGTCGGAGAAAATTAAAGACTTATGATCACAAATAATTACAGTATAGACTCTTCTTGTTTTATTTATGTCTGACTTTAAGTTTTAGATGTGCATTTTGATGTGCATTTTTATCTCCAAACCTTTAACTAAATCACAATTCAGTATTAAACAATTTTAAATAATTTAATTTTAATCAATTTTTAATTATATATTTAAACTTAGTAGCATCAAACACCTTTAAAGTAACTCATGTTTTAATTATTAAAAAATTTTCATTAATCAAATATAAAAAAGGAAAAGGATTAAATGCCAAAGTAAAAGATCACTTTAGAGACCATACCATATTATTAAAAAGTTTGTAAAGATAGTAACTGAAATGGTAATACCTTTTCTGTATGTCATCATATGATAAAACACGATAAGCATACATATTTATAATTTCATCCACTTCTGGCGTGATAACTCATTTATATCTCGAATATGAAAAATCATAAATTTAAAAAATTCATTTTCGATGAATTACAGGAATAAAAAGGCAAAAAGAAGGCTATACATAATTATATTAATGTTATCCAACCTTGTTTAGTAGTAAGGATTTCTCCTCTCTTAAAAGAAGTTGTGACAAAGCTAAGAAGGGAAGCAATTGAATTCAAAGTGGGTTATACGACACACTAAGATAATGATCTCACTTGTAAAAAAAATTTTATTTCCCTTTTCTTCATCTCCTTTAAACACCTATCTAAGAATAAATCATGAATGGCACTATACAACTTCCTTCGAAAGACAAAACATAATATTCTGTGACTCTCAATTAATCTTAATCTATACTAGTAATCGCGCGTTGTTACGCTAATCAAAATAAAATAATTAGACCTACTACTATAGCAGTGGTAATTCTGGGTCGATCCCACAAAGAGTGTGTGTAAAGTTTATGAAATGAAATTAACTGGTGTTTAGGTTTAACGATGGGTTTTGTTTATGAAAGAAGAAAATAAAATGAAACTAACTAATAAAAAAAATTAAAAAATATGCAAAAAATGATAAAAGTGGAGAATTCGATAGGGATCCGATTCTTTGATTCAATCTCGTCCTCTATCATAATTAAGCATATTTTATTTATTTGTTGTTCTTTAACCTCTTCTAACAATTATTAATCGTGGGTTAACAATTAACCCAAGTTTTTCCGTATGTTTTGTTTAATCAAGATACGATCATTAATTAAACCTAACTACCGAATAACCTAGGATACGATCTCTAGATTTAATTAGGTAGTAGTATTATGAATTAAGAAAACCGATTAAGCAAGGCAACAACTACATACGATGTGTCACTTAACTTAGGTCATGTTATCCTTAATGATTACGAATCATTAGTCGCTACACATGAATTTCAACATAATAAATACGGATTATATCGAAATTCTAGCAATAGGTTTGCAATTAATGATTAAATGAACGCATTAAAATCATCATCTCACAATACCCAATGGGTTCATACATAAATAACCAAACAATAACAAAAATCCGATTATCCATACATAAAACGCAAATCAATTAACATAGGATAACACAATCAATTTCTAATGAGAGAAAGAAACAACAAAATAATAAAAAATACTTAACCCGAGTCATCGACATCGATGTTGCCTCTAAATCGGCGTTAAGACATCTACCCTTTATGGATCTTTTCCCAAAAAATACTTCAGCTCCCATATTGTAACCCCCACCGAAGACCCTTCGATTCTCCTTCACTGCCTGCACCGCACTGTTCTTTTGACGGGACAATTTAACTTCATGATTTTTGGTCCTAGCATACTATTCACGCCTCCATGCCAGCTCTCTACCGCAACCCTTCCTGTTCTTTGCGTTTAAAAACTGAACCTCTCACGCCTTAAGCCAAGTCGCGGCCAGCCCTTCACTCCCACTCTTCTCTATGCCGCACTATGTATTGATGGGACGAATTAAATTGGTGGTTTTCGGTCCACCCCAATGATCAGGCCTCAACCAACTCTCTCCCACAGTGCTGCTCCCTTGTACATTTTTAATAGAACGCATGCGTTAAACACATGCCATCTGCGTTTCATGCAGACGCTATTTCTTCCTTGTCCTCTGTATATGCAGCGCTTTGGCGTTGGCTTCCAACATTTATGCTGTGTCGTTGCATGCTCTTTTTCTAACTGCTTGCTTTTAAAAAAAATTTCTTCTTTGGGTTCCATTTTCCTTGCCATTTAATTTTCTTCTTCTTGCTCCATAAAGATAAGTAAAAATTGATCTTAAAAAAAAACCTATATGTAGTACTTTCGACTCATTTTAATTTCTTTGCTTCCAAATTATTCCTAAAATCATATACGAATTAAAATGAGTATCCTAAACATTTTTGTATTGTTAATCACTAAGTGTAAATGATTAAATATATCAACAATTAAACACAAATCAATTTTTTCTTTTTACCGTTCTCGGGCAAGATATTAAAATTAAGCTCAAAGGCCCTAAAACATTTACTCAATTCCCATATTTTTCAAGACAATATAATCACAAACAAAGATGAGTGACTTTAAAAAATCATAGCAAGATGTCAACATTACAAACTTTTACTTATGATCAATCAATATTCATCATCTTTAAAAACTGAGCAATCTAATGGTAGACTTGAAAAATGTGTTTAACTAAAATTTATCTATTGGTACACTCAACACCTTTCATAATCATGACAATCCATAACTTTTTATATCATTTCATTTCTCCACCACTAATGTTCACATGCAAAATCATGAATCAAAGGACTTTTCAAGGTTATAATGTGGGCAAAGGTAAGGTGAGATTTATTTGGGTCAAGTAGTATGAAAGTCATCAAAGCTAGTGAAACAAAGCAACACTCATCAAAAACTGAATACCATTAGCTATGACGAATGCAACATTTATATTTTACAACCTCATTTGGCTTTCATACACAAACCACATGAAGCATATACCAATCCGAAGAAGTCACTCATACAATTTATGCCAACAATACATTGAAATCACAAGAGTGAACCTTCCAAGCCAACATCTACCTCATGTTCAAAATACTCAAATAACACATCTATTACAACTCTAGGAAGATGCATAAACCGTAAACAACTTTTCAACATATATGCAATTCCTCCTTGATACATTTATTTTAAACAATTTTTTCATTCTTCTTTTTTTTCATTCTTATTCTTTTTCATTTTCATTTTTTCATTTTTCTCTTTTCTTTCTTTCTTTTTCTTATAAAAATTAAAATAAACTACATCAACATGGGAATTTCAATGATAAGACATAAAATAACATCTCAACATTATAACCAACCCTCACATATATACACCCTCACACTTACACTTTTGTACATCCATAAATTCACCAATCACAAATGTTCCACTAGCTTTATGACTTGGGTAAGACATTTTGTTAAGTTTAAAAGCATAAAATGTGGTTTATACAAAAAGAAAGGTATAAAGCTCAAAGGGGATTAACAAGGAAAAAATCATGTTAATAGGGTAGGTTAATTGGCTAATGTAGCTTATGAAAAACAAAGAATGCCTAATCATGTCAATGTTAATGCATGTGATAAAAATGTGGTCTTGAATAGAAATTCAATGCAAAATCAGGATGTACATGTCATGAAGGTCATACGTTATCAAAAGGCAATGAGACTGATATGGATGTATCAGTTAAATAAGGCTCAAAATCTACCGACTTTGTTTACCATTAGTCATTACTCTTCTAGAGATAATGCATATCGAACAATCACAAGAGCAAAAGTACATGCAAAAGTTGCTATGAAATTCTCTAGTCAATTCACACTCTAATCATGATTATATAATCCCAAAAGCAATAGAAAACGAGAAAAATGTTTGTTTCATTTGTTTTATTCTTTCTCTCATTTTGATTGAAAACTTAAAAACAAGAAAAACAAACAAATTCAAAAACACACATGCATATAAAAAGTAATGCAAAAATGTAAAGGAAAAGAAATTTACTTCCCTTGGGTTGCCTCCTAAGAAGTGCCTTTGTTTAGGGTCGCTGGCTCGACTATTTCTTCTCCTCACATGATGAAATTATGATCTTCAAGTACTACAGTTAGTGCCACTTTCACGCGAGGTAGTTCCGGATAGGGACTTAGTTGATCATCATCCTTATTCAGTGTGTTCCCTATCCTCGGATTCTCAATTTCAACCGAGTCCATACACTCCAGAAATATTTTGAATATCTCTCACCTTTTTCTTCATCATTCAATTCCTTCAATCTATTATGTAAAGGTAAAAAGTTAGTCTGAAAAATAATCATGGACTCAGTACTTACCTCCAAGCTAAAAGATGTGTCCTCTTCGACTTCGAGCTCCTTCTCGACTTCTTCGACACAAACAATTTATTGAGGCTTGATCTCAAAATTCTCAAGCTCCTCATCACTTTGTAAAGTTTCCATATAAACGTCTATTGCGTACACCTTGAGTTAATACAACTGCTCCTCTTTGCTTTACGATTCTAGGCGACTGTAGCGCCCCCTTATCGTAAGGTACACATCGGGACGCCCGCAGGTCGCTCCGATACGTAACCCACGATAAAGGTGCACTACCGAGCAACTAACTACAATCCACATGACATCGAATAATAATCACTAAAAATTGAAACCCAAATTTTTTTCTTTTCATTTCTCAAATCTATAAATACATATTTATCAAAATACACTGTCTATACAATACTTAAAGAAATATCAACTCCTAATTAGGTCATCCAAAAGATCCCAGCTGACCCACCTCTGCGCTATAACTTCTCTTGCCGACACGGTCCACAAGGCAGAGAAGACTCTAACAATCTGGAGCTAGGAAATCTACTATCGCTGTCCTGAAAAATATTG
>JANIJH010000006.1:55105834-55119869 GCA_024520975.1 Erythroxylum areolatum | reverse complement strand
AATTGAGGTATTTACCGACGGTTAACAATTCCGTCGGTACAATGCGCTGAAACCACCTTCGCCTCACCGACGGAGAAGAGAACCGTAGCAAAATTTCTCCAACGGAATCTTATTGCCTTTCCGTCGGTAAATATATACCGACAAGAAGCGTCCGTCGTAAATCTGCGGCGGAAATTTTCGGTCGGTAAATTTAACTTCGGGACGTTCACCGACCGAAATTTTGGGGCACCAAGTTCCGTCGATAATTACATTCACCGACGGAAATCCATTGTTTACCGACGGTAACTTCCATCGGCAAAACGGATATTTCTTGTAGTGATATTAGCGAGCCAAACCTTTATTCTTGGCTAGTCTATAATAACGTGATTTTGCATAGAGTGGTGTCTGGCTAACCAAACAAAATGATAAACTAATTGAATATTTAGAAAATCAATTTTAAAAGCACTTAAATCATTAAAAAAATTCAAAGAGAAAACTTTCAAAAATGAAAAGGAGAGACACAAGGCAATGAGAGGGAATACTTTTAAGGGAGATATAACATTTTAAAGGGATTTTTTTTTAACTTTTAAGCATTACGATTACGAGGAGTGTTTAGCATGTATTTGCTTCAAAAGGAGATTAAAGGTATTTTTTAAACAAAGGTTAGTAGTATATGCCAATTAGAGCTTTCTAGTTCATTGTTTGTTTGTTTATGCATATTTGATGTTTATTTGGATGGTAGTTCATAACTTTTATGTATAATGTTGCAATTTCAGATAGATTGGTGGAATATCTTAAAGGGGTTTGGTAGAATTAGGTTTTCGTCAAATTGAAAGTCTTCAAGGATTGAGTTTATGTGAATTGAGTGTGATTTGGATATATAAAATTAAACAGGCACGTGCCTTTATGAATTGGGACAACTATTTTGAATTTATAGTGGGGATAAATTTTTAGTTAAGCGCATTGAATAACTGAATTTTGTTGTTAATGTGATTTGAGATCCTAAAAAGGTAATGGACGTATATATGTGTGAAGTGTAACAATGAGAGTGGTTGGTTGGAAGACAAGCTGAGATAAAAGTGTGTACTCTACTTTAAATGAATATTGTCATTTATAAATAGGCAATTTCTTTATTTTAGTAGATTGTAAAAGATCATTTTTATTGACGAATAGTTTAGGATTTAATTATAAGTAATTGATCTAATTTATTACGAGAGATGATTGATGATAATTTTGGTGTATTTTCTTATTTTGAATAGTTATATTTAAGCATGAAATGTTATATTTTCTTATTTTGAATAGTTATATTTAAGCATGAAATGTTAATGAGATAACGACCATAAAACACACAGTTGTATGATTGAAATGGTTTGCTTGACAAATTTTGTTGGTCAAACTAGAATCCTTAAATATATGTACACCATTCTCTTTCACACTGTAATATATAGTTTACATGCTCCAAAGACTTTGAATAGGTATTTGAAATGTGAAATGTAGAAAAGTAGAAAAACTTGCTAGAGTAAAAAGATTGAATATAAATAAGTTTGACGGATATAAGGAGCATTGGAAATATATACTGACTAATCCCGAAAGCCAGGCCGAAAGAAGTATAAACTGATGATACTAACTCGGGTTAATAGAAGCAGAAGATCAAAATGTTAATGAAGTATGAAATTTTACTTTTTGCAAGTTGAGCATTCCAGCAGAGCTTTCTTTCGGCTGTCCAAGATAAGCTATAAAAACAATATTCTGATTTACTTAAGAAGGCAAAGATATGACCACGCAAGGTCCAATTTTACCTACATCAATGTTAAAGAGTACTGAAAGTTAGTTGATCAGATGAGAGAGAATTAATGGGACAGACATGCTCTTCTCGCAAGTCTTTAGTCCTTGGACCACCACCAAACCAATCCCAGTATAATGCCATTTTATTACTTTTTAAATTGAGATTGAATTAATAAAGATGAATGAAGGTATAATAGAACACAACCAACTATTGTAAACCAGAGTGTTCACAAAATCACAGAGTAAAGCAAGTAATTGACTAGACAGCAAAGGCTACTAAAGTGGCTTTAAGTGCTAAAGTTGAAATTGTCTTTAAGAGCAAGGACGTGACATCTGATACTGATAAATAATGCGAATTGCGAAATGAAGGGAAAGCAAAAGTCTAAAACAGGTCCTACCCACGTAAAAAGTATTGGCAAGCAGAACATGACAATTATAGAATAATTGCGCAGAAAAGGCCATAGTTTATGTATCGTTTCCATTGCTTAAGATGTATTTTTGTAAATATATCAGATGAGAGAGAAAATTGATAACTTGTAATGTGATTGTTAACGAGTATAACAACAACGATATCCATTATTCAATAAAATTCTCGTTGGAATGTAGAATTTGAGGACGTTCAATTAGGAACGATAATTGAGCCTAGACTAGAGTTAAGTTGATTCGGCCTAAGCATGAACTAGAGCCAGACAAAATATAAGGCTTAACTTTTACAAGCAAAAAGATGTCGTATTGTTAATAATGAATTCATTTTGAAGTTTTACTTTTTTTTTTTTTAAAGATTTGAGACAAGTAAGGCCTAGATTAGCCCGAGCCCCAATAGCCGGGGTCGAGCTAGGCTTGGACATAGGTGAGCTTAGGCCTGGCCTGATTACTGTCATCTCTTAGTTCAGTAATAGATAGTCTTAACTGTAGCCAGTAGAGAAACTATTTTCAATAAACTCTCATAAACAAGAAAAAAAGTATATAATATTAAAATAATAATAATCAAAATAAAATAAATATAAATGTTAATATTAATATAAATAATAAAATAAATATAGACAAGGAAAAGAATAAAAATTAAAGATAAAATAAGTAAATAAATATACAAATAAGAAATAAGACAAGTAAATAAATAAATAAATTAAATCTTTGCAAGAAAATATTTGGGCCAAGAAAGTAAATTATTTAGGCTAAATAACTAAGAAGGAAGTATTACATATTAAATATTTATGCTAAATAAAAGATATAAGACCCTAAAGAAAATATTTAGAAGACTTATATCAATGAGAATGATTTCTCTACATGAGATCTTTTATTCGTACTATCCAAAGTTTTTTAATGAGGGTAATGTCTTTGGTAAATTAGAGCCATATCATTTTTAATCATTTACCCTCAATTTTTCTTAAACCTTCATTTTTTTTCTTCTTACAACTTATCAGTACAGTCCTTTTTTTTTTGAAGTACCTATAAGTATAGTCTATTCGCATATTCTTACTAAAGTGTTAGAGTATCTCCTTTTAATATGTTCAAATTACCTAAACCTTGTATCTTTTAATTTTTCAATAATACTAGTCACCTCTAATGTATGTTCTACCATTACATCCACTACCTTATCTCTTATAATAAGGTTATACATTCAATAGAACATTCTCATGTTCGCTATTATTAGCGTATGAGTATCTATCTATTTGATAGATCAATACTTTGTTTCATAAAGGTATGGCCGACTTAATCGCTAAACGATAGAATTTACCTTTAAACTTGAGTAGTATCTTTTTATCACATAAAACTTCCGATACATTTCTTTATTTAATCCATCATAGTCTTATATGATGAACTATATTTTCAGCGGACTTTCTGTTACTTTAGATATAGATCTTAAATATGTACAATATTCTTTTTATTGTATAAATTTTGAACTATTATTTAAATAATGCTAAAATAATTAAATGAAAATTGAATAATGGTTATTTTTTATAAATTATTTTATTTGACACTTATTTTTATATAAAATGTATGAATGCTTATTTAATTGTGCTTTATGATATATATATAATTAAAGAATAGAAAGATAATAATAAAAAAGAAAAGGAAAAGAACCAGCTTTTTGTGGGGCAGGCTATACGTACATTGAAGACAGGCGGTAACTGGCAACAACAAACATAAAGCGTAATTAATATTAAATAAATTATGAACATAGGATATTTAGACACACCCTATTTATTGATTTATTAATCCCCATTAAACAATACAGCAGACTTAGACTTTTCAAAGTCTGCTGCTCTCTCTCTCTTTCTCTCTCTCTCGCTAGCTTTTGGTTAAGTGTTTGAAGTAGTCATTTTTATGCTCTGGTGAGTACCTGCATGTTTAGATTGCTTTTTTTTGTTTGATGAAGTGGGGGAGTTTCAGCTTACACAGGTTTCTGTTCTTTTTAATCTTGTTTCATCGCGTAGGCATAGATTGATGTTGTTGTTTTTTTCCTTTAGAATGCACCGGTTTGATTGGTGTGTCAGTTGGTAACCAGAAACATCAATTAGTTCGGTTGAATTATACTCTGACCGAAGGTTTCTCTATGTTGAAGAGGACCTACCTAAACACTTTGTTTTAGTTTGAAGTGTTATGACTCTTGAGGGCTCGGTGTCTTAGAATTGGACAACACTTCACTCTCTATGCTGGTTTTGTCCATTATAAGATTTTACGTTTCTGTTCTACAGATAGTTTGGTGATATGTTTTAGTTGGTTGCTTCAATATTGCAGGCTGCACTTGGTAACAGATGACTTTGTTAGTCGTTAACTATATACGTGACGGATAGGCTTTGAAGAATACCAGTTAGTACAAAATGCCAACTATTTTCCATCTAGTTTCCTTTTTTCTTTCTGATTGAATTTTGTAGTAATTTCATGTGCGGCTTCATTTTGGCTTCCTTTCTTACCATTTGGCCTCAATATACGTTTTATAGACTTGTCTAGATTCCAGGCTGGTCCTCAGCTTTGTCATAGTGAGCTTGACTACTTCTCTATCTTGAGAAAATTAACAAATATCCCGTATGAACAAACCCATTAATCTTTCAAGATCCTATTCTCTTTAGCTCCTCTTATAGGTGATTAGTATGCATCTTACCACTGTCTCCTTTATCTACTTTGAATTATCTATACCGGTAATGAGATGGCAGGGTAACATAGCAATTGAGCTAGCATTCCATGCTTTGTGTAATAAATTATCAATCCCACAACACTTGAATAATACGATTATGCTTCATGTACCATACATCAGATATACATTATTGATGCAGAATAATTGATGAGCATACCTTGCTTTGTGTTCAAACATATCCTAATACTTGCATTAATGTAACCAAATAAGCTATACAACTAACATCTGTTAGAAACTTACCTGATAGTCCACAAAAGCACAGCTACAGTAATGCACTCAGGACATGTGTCTAGAATGTGTAACCTAATGTACTAATTTGACAGCAGGAGAATGCTATGAAAGAAAAGAGGTTTCCATGATTTCATCAGTAAATCGGTTATTTTTGGTAGACATGCTAAATGTTTTTACTAGCTATGAAGTAGCACTGGTTATAAATTACTATTATTCTGCAATTAATGTGATTTTTGGGCTCCTGTCCATCGACTTGATGTACAAGCACAATCGTTAAACTAGTGTTCTCTGCTGTATCGTTATCTTTCCTTGATTATTCTGTTTTTTGTTGGCATTAACAGGTTGATTGTGAATGATTATAGGATATTGCCAACTTCTGAACTTCATAACACCTCTTCTGCTTTGCTGTAGGCTTCTTCAAACTTATGAGGCTTTTTTCACTTAAGAGTTTTTTAATGATTTAATATTTGTTTTGTTTCTATTTGAGGACATCAAATTTATTTTTACATTTCTTCTCCTCCTAGGTTCTTATCTTTTCCTTGCTTCCATTTTTAATAAGAAATGGGCGGCAAGCACAAGGATGATGTGCCAATGCTATCAGACATGCATCCATATTCAATGGATGAAAATGCAGATTCTCGATTTCAGGAATTCAGTTCCAGGAATAGAAATGTGTCATCTATTCCTATGAATTCTGTGGAGTCTTCTGAAACTGAACACAACCTTGTTGGTTACACTGGTCCATTGCGTACTGAAAGAAGAACTCCATTGATTCAGATGAGTGGTCCATTGTTTATTAACCGTAAAGCTGAACATCCTTTTGGGCCCAACCATTTTTCTACTAAAATAATGAAACCAAAGGCAGAACGATTCCCTTCTTTTAGTGGATTGGAGGTCAATGACAGTCCTGCTAGTAAAAATGAACATCTACTGAAGTCTGGACCGTTAGGAAAATGTGATAATCCTTACTGCACAACATGCCCTTCAATTTACAGTACCCAAGCAAATGGTCCAAAACATTCAAGAGCTTTGAGGATATTTGACCCCAAGGTAAGCTAGTTGTTCCTTGTTAAATTTGATGTTATATTTTAGTGGGAGAATTCTACTTGTGGTCAATGGCATTTCACAGAGCAGAAACTTTCTCGATTCTATTACTATAACAATAACATTATTGACATATTTTTCCCTGATTGTTGTCTTAGTTAATTGTCTAGAGTCATTTCTCTAATTACAACTTTCTGTTATTCTAGATGGCATTAATTTCTATTGGACTTTCTTTTGTCTTAAAAAGCACAACAAAGCACAGTTGAGTTTATATAAGTTAATCAAGTTTATTTGTGGTACTAAATATGTTAATGAACACCATTGTATTTGTTTGCTTTCTAAGCTATATACAAGCTCAATTATTCACTTCAAATCTCTTCTGTTTTCACATAATTATGAAGATTGCAATATGATACATATATTTTACTTCTCAACTTTGCTCCAAAGGCATACTGATACTCCCTTGCAATTTGCTTTGTTGGGAAGATAAAAGATGCTCTATGTTCTTGATTTAAGTTATTAAAGGAACAAGTATCATGAGTATAAGTGAATAATATTTATCCATTAGGGCGGATTGCAATTGATAATATTTCATTTTCTACTTCTGTAGTTCTGTTTCATTTTTACTTTCTGTTTTCATGGTTTTTTCTATCTCGACAGAGAAATTTTCTACTTATGTTCTTAATTGTTCTAAGCATAATCATTGAGTTGGAGCATTATTAACATAATCCTATCATGGGAGAATTACTCAAATCAATATGTTTTACAAACAGTTTGTCAGTGCCTGTGACGTTCCTAATGCATGATACATTCTTTTAAAATTTTGGCATTTATTACACGTAAATGGTTTGTTCTTTCTACTTTAATCATTGAATTCAGTAATATGAACCTGTTGAACATATAAATTCATAACATTCTAACATATGTGATCCTGGTACTTTAACTTAAGTCATCATAGTATTATATCTTTGCCGTAATGAAACTATTTGTTCTTTTCCTTTTTCAGCTCCAAACTGTTATTTATGGGGATGCTAAAGGCTGGGCAAGGAGGATCATTTCTTTTCTGAATCAACATATTCCCATTATGAATCCGCATGCTAAAGCTGTTCAGCAATGGAACAAGTTTTTTGTGATTTCTTGTTTGCTGGCAATTTTCATAGACCCCTTATTTTTCTTCTTGCTGTCAGCACAACAGGTAAGTTTTATTTCCAAATGGTTGTATAAGCTCTAGTCCTGTACTAAAAGTTTTCTCATACACCAAATTTTATAAACGAAAAGCTTTTGAAGTTTTGTAAAATTTCCTATTACAACCTTGGACTAGGCATATTTCATCTCATTTTCAAAGAATTGCTGAACTTTTCTGATGCAAAAGAACTTAAAGTCTATAAAATAAATAAAAGAGGAAAGATTAATCAATCACAAGTTTTAATTTGGTGGGATGAGGATTGAGAATTGGATTGATATCAAAGATAAAGGCTGAAATTCATATTGTATTAAATTTGTGAGTTTTAGCTACTAGTAAATAATTCTTTGATTTGTCCTACATCATTTTCCCTTTCAAACTTCTCTCTGTCAATTCTTTTTTTTTTCATTCTCTAGATAAAATTGAAGAAAGAAAAACATGCTGAAAATCTTTTTCAATTTTATAGCCCTTTTATTACATGATTTTATTGGCTACAACATAATCTCCTATTTAGAGTTAGGGACACTGTGATTACCTCCCAAAGAATTACACCCCATTCCATCATAGTTCACAAAGTCACTATTAAATTTCCATGACGAGCTCAGTTTGGAATTGATCCCCAAACACACTAAATAATGCTACAAGTATCTGCATCTAGTTGGGACTTATGGTGCTAAATCTTTCTCAAATTGGTTTAGTTTTTCTAGGAAAATAATACCTCTAGTATCTGCTTCTAATTAAGATTTAAGATGCACAATTCTTTCTCAAATTAATTTAATTGATTCTAAGTTCCTTTTAAGTGAGCTCATAAACAACGAAATACACCATCTCGTAGAACCTTAAAAAATTGGGCTATAGGTTCTTTCTACAACATAAATCACTTTCATCATTCGCCCCTTACTGATGTAGGATAGAGCTCTACTTGTGCTGATACAATAGTTGTAATTTCCCTCTGTTTAAATGCAGGAGAATAAGTGTATAGTCATCAGTTGGCCTATGACCACAACACTTGTGGTTTTTAGGAGCATGACCGATCTTGTCTACTTACTAAACATATTTCTTCAGGTATAATTTCCTCTCTGCTCATATTATTGCTCTATTTTATTTGTTCAGTATCAAGGGCCTGTTAATAATATTTACAATTGTAGGTTCACCAATATTCCAATATAAGACATAGAAACTATTCCAACATAGGTTAACTAAATTTCTTGTATAAAATATATTATTACACATCACAATGAAGAATATGAACCAAAGAAAGTTTTTTTGAATTTGTGCCAAATATGAGGAGTAACTCTAATGAGAATTCATGTCGTATATTTAGTTCATCCTAGAAAAATCACTAATAAAATACAAGATATATCTAAAATTGGAACTTTTGAACATGAACTGGAACCAATATTACAAACCAAAAAGCAAGGGAATTGGATCTTGTTTATTGACTCCGGGAACACCAGGTAACTTGACAAGACTGACACTCCAATTGGTTCTAGAATCATCTTGCAAGAGGCTCTTCTATAGTCCATCATTCACCAAATGTTTTAAGCCCCTTGCTTTTAAAAGACACTACTTACTTTCTTCTGCTTCATTATTTTGTGCAGTTCAGATTAGCTTATATAGCTCCCGAGTCAACAGTTATGGGTGCTGGAGAGTTGGTTGACCACCCGACAAAAATTGCTTGGCACTACTTCCGTGGATACTTTTGGGTTGATATACTTGTCGTATTACCACTGCCTCAGGTTTGTTTACTTCATTTTTCCATATTTCTTGATGACTCCTTTAATAAAGTTCACTATCGTCCATAATATGTTGCCCCTGCTTGTCAACATTACATGTACAGAATGTCCTTTCAAATATCTTACAAAGTTTCTGACCTTATCCAGTATTCATTTTCATGCCAAATTACCAGGTGGTCATCTTGGTGGTCCTGCGTAAGCATTTGGGATCATCTGGAGCAAATCGTGCAAAAAATCTCTTAAGGGTAGCAGTTCTTGTCCAGTATGTTCCAAGGTTGTATAGGTTTTTACCTGTTCTTGTTGGCCAGTCTCCAAGTGGTTTCATATTTGAGACAGCATGGGCTAATTTCTTCATAAATCTTCTCACCTTTGTGTTGTCTGGCCATGTTGTTGGTTCGTGCTGGTACCTTTTGGGCTTACAGGTGTGCAGAAGTCATTAACTCAATTGTTACTGTGCTTGTTGAACTCTCCTCTTCAACATTTTTTGCCATCCTTGTAATACATGAGTATTTTTCTGTTATGATCTCTAAATTGCTAAGTAATCAAACAAACTATTTCAGGAAAATGTATCAATCACTCTCCACCAGTTCATTTTTAGAGTACTGTGGTTTTATCAGGCCATTTCTGGTTGACCACTTCGTACTGCATAATATGTCAGTCATTCTATATTTATTGGTAATTTTAATTTATGTATGAATATTTTTCAGTAATATTAATGCTGGGGTTGAATTATTATTAGATCCATGAAAGTGAAAAAAAAAACATTTTTCTTCATCTTCATACTTCCCCTTTAATTATTCCATTCTTGTAACTCAAATATGAATGTCCCAAATTTGTCAATCCATTTTGCTGTATGTTAGATTGTTGTCAATGCACTTTATTCTTAGGTTGGTATTTCTTCATTTTCTCTGTTTTGTTGAAGCATCATGGCCATGTTATATATTTTCTTTTTCTCAAGTATTTTGCTCGGTATGTTTGTTGCAATTCTCCTGTTAATTGGAAAGTAGTGAAAAAAAAACTCCACACATATGACGATTGCATAAAATGTTCATGTGAGTTCCTCCCTCACCTTTAAATTTTTTCTCGTAGCAGAGGGTTAATCAGTGTCTTCGCGATGCCTGCGGTAATTCCACTATGAGGGATATCTGTAAGAATTTCATAGATTGTGGACATGGTTATAATGTCACAGCAGATGATTCCAATGTACAAAGGAAAGCTTGGAGACAAAATGCGAATGCTAGTGCTTGTTTTACAACCAACAGCTTTTCATATGGAATCTATAACCAAGCTGTAGGCCTCACGTCCGAGCCCTTCTTGACTAGATACATATACTCATTGTTTTGGGGATTTCAGGTAATCAGAATTTACGCCATTTCTTTGTTTATAATGTATGTGAACTCTTTTTTTCTAGCAGGTGAAACATTATAGTATTTGATGGAAGCTTGCTGTTTAAGTTTGTTTCTATAAGAAAATGCTGTACGTTATACCCAAATTGCTGGAGTCATTCAGGATCATACCCACATCAATTTCCTTTAACAATAGAATTTTTCATTGTAGTATAGAAGGAAGAATTTACTTCCACAATAAGGATGCATTTTTTCAACATTGTTTATTTCCTACCTAGTGGAGTATGTTGGTTGATGCCTAGTGAGTACTTTCAACATACCCAAGTTTTACTTTCTGATTTAGATGCTTCTGTGTTAAGAGTTTCAATCTCTGCCATATGCTTGATGCGAAAGATGCTTTTCTTTCCAACTTTTCATTCTAAAGAGAGGTGTTCATTAACTATACCTATATATGTTTTACGTCTTTCTCTTTTTATCTCCTGTTGAAATCAGCTTATATGTTTCATTTTTGTAGCAAATAAGTACTCTCGCAGGAAACCAACAACCAAGCTATTTTATATGGGAAGTCCTCTTCACTATGGGCGTCATTGGCCTAGGGCTGCTGCTTTTCGCTTTTCTCATAGGAAATATGCAGAACTTTCTCCAGGCTCTTGGTCGGAGGTAGAGTCATAAACTTTGTTTCTCTTAATGCTTATGGACAGGCCACTTACTTGACATGTGAGACACCCAATTGGCTTAATTCGGGTTGTTGAAAATACAAGTTTATGTATCAGATTCTCCTTAATATTCTTCGTATTTATGTTATGAAGTCATGGTTGGTAATATTATTGCTTCCCCATAAATCTTTGTCGAAAATGACTGTTTAAAGAATATTTTTCATTCAATCTCAGGCCTTTCTAGTTAAGTTGCAAAATGAACACTTCAATTGCTCCACCTTGTCTGAATGCTTGGCCTAAAGATTAGAAAAATGATTCAATAGCTGACATTTTTAGAATAAGGTTCCTCTAGCAATGTGCCTCGTGCGTGGTTAGGTTCTTAAATTTGGCGGGAAAGCATTTTCAGCTGTCCTATTACTACAGGAAGGACTATTACTGGATGAATAAATTGAGCTTGGTAACTCGTTATTTTTAGTTTGTATCAGAATATACTGAATGATTTCCTACCCAATAGCTATTATAGATAGACTGCTCGTAAGTACTGCTAAATTTTTCTGTAATCAAAGTGTATGAATCACCTTCTTTTGACATAAGAATCTATACTTCGTTACAGATTGAATGTAAATTTGGGAAAAACGTTGAACTCTGCTTCTACAACTAAAAACTTTGATATGCAACAAATTGAACCCAAGTTAAGACCTTGTGGATTATGTTTATTTAAGGGAAAAAGCTTGAAAGCACACTTGAAATGTCCTGACTATCTTTATATAAATTTTATCTCCACCTTCTATACAGCCACAAGTCTTAGACATATATGGAGGGGAAATGTGATCTTACATCAGAAATATCTCTCTCTGTTTGACATGTAAAATGCAGTTGTTGGAATTATTCAAGGATTCATCTTTGCTTACTCAAATAGTTTGTCTGGATCTGATGTTAGAGCATTATCTTTTGCCATAAACTGATGTAATTTGCATATTAGTTATGAGGCTATTACAAATGGATCTTGGAAGAAATTGTACAGCCATGTCATGTTCTGTTTCCTACTCAACTGGACCAGAGTGCCTTCACATGGATCAACCTTTTCTGAGTTATTTTTAATCAAATTCAAATAGAATATAAAAGAAGGATCTTTTGACGTTAGCCTTTCTTTTGTTCTCCTCTCAGGAGAATGGAAATGTCATTAAGGCGGCGGGATGTGGAGCAGTGGATGAGTCTTCGACGCTTGCCACCAGTAATTAGAAGGTGCACCATTTTATTTTCTGTGTTATGGAATATTTTTCCCTGCCTTTTATCATCTTATTAACTGGGATCCTTTTATTAATAATAAATTTATATTTAGTGACAATCTTAGGAAGACCAAGTAACTTGTGCTAGGAGTCCTTTGAAGTCCTAGGTGTCCAAATTTATTGGGGTGCTCACAAATTCACAAACTTTATCACCTTCTCCATGAAAAAAATTCCTCCAAGAATTTATTGGGGCCCATGTCAACTGCTTCTTGTATTGATGGATAGTACTTGATGCATAAGAAATTTTGGTTTCTCTAGGCCTTTGTTCTGTTCCTATCTATGAATCATGTGTAGCCCTTGAAGTATGTGACACTAATGTTTTGGCATGGAACTTATGGAAGTTGTTTTACTTAACCAACAAGGATTATCTGCCTACAGTTTCCAACATTTTGCTCTTGCTAATACAAGTTCCTGATCCATTCTCTGTGAGTTAACTTGTGAAAGTAGTCAGACAGTACCCAAAAAATCGATTATCGTACTGCAAATTTTGGAAATATAATTGTTTATTTTTAGGGGGGGATAAGGTTGGAACTGAACCACATCTCAACGGTACCTATGAAAGAATGTTATGAGATGATGCAGAAAAGCAATAGAGACAGCCTAATGCATTCTGAGAACTAAAGGGTGAACTATCTACTTATATTAGTAGGGCAATTTAAGCAATAAATGATATCCAATATATGATACATAAGAAACATTCATATGTAGATAACATAACAACAATAGATCTCTAAGGAATATTACTAAGAAAATATTGAAGGAATTAAAAAAGTTATTAATTGCTGATTTTGTGAAATTCATAGGTGCTCACATCTCACGGTAAATCAATATTTCTACCACCTATGAGATTTTGAAACCATAAACTGCCAGTTTCTGAATCATTGTATTGTTGCTGCAATATAGTAAGAGGTGTTGTAGATACTTACTTTGTATGCATTAATGGTGGACATCGTATTATACATGGTCATAAGTAATTGACACCTCTCTCATGTATCTCACAAGGATATCTGTAATTTAGTAGAAGAAATGTGCGTCATCACAAAAACTTCCATAAATTTTGTACTGGGTTATAGTTGTTTGCTTCATGATCAATCAATGCCGTTATGTAGGAAAGTGATTGAAGCTGAACGGTATACGTGGGCTGCAACAAGAGGAGTAAATGAGGAGCAACTGTTGGAGAATCTACCAGAGGATTTGCGAAGGGAAATAAAAAGACACCTTTTCAAATTCGTGAAGAAAGTGAGTTTGTTAGTATAGTCAGTAGCATAACAGAGTATTTTCTTTCATCTATAACACAACTTTAATTTGCACAGTGTTCAGTGCACAGTTCCAATCTTTTGAAATGATGACTTACGAAGTCAAAATTCACTTTGGCATCTCTGCATGTGCAAGAAAATTCTATTGGGTATTTAGTTATCTAATATTTGTACATTGTGTACTTTTTACCCTCCAAGCATTAGTCTGGCACAATTAGAGAAAAGAAAAGAAAAAGTGAATGTGGAAAGCTGATTTGAAACTGGAAAGATATTCTTGTTGCTGGATGGGGTTGTCCTGAAACAATATAGGTATGTGATAGAGTCTTCGGGGGAGACAGGGAATTAGCAGATAATAGCAGAGGGAATAAACCATTAGTGTGGAAAGTGTATT
>JANIJH010000006.1:55082188-55105734 GCA_024520975.1 Erythroxylum areolatum | reverse complement strand
GTAATGATATCTACACATTACAGATTATAAGCAATAATACAGTAAATCTCTAGTATTCTAAGACTAGAGTTCTATCAGTATGGGCCTCCATGTTACTGTGTCATGTGGCAATCCTTAAATTTTTGTTGAGGTAGCCCTTCAGCTTATTACAGGAAAGAAAAAGAGGTACTTGAGCTTACTGCAATGTCAAGTTGATAGCTGGACTTTGGCATTCTATAAGTCAGTTATGCCAGTGGCTTCAATTTGTTTCCTTTCTTCTTGGTGATTTAGTCGAGTGATGGCTTTATCTATAGAAATTGATGCAACGGCAGTATTAAACTTAACAGGGTTTCAATCCCCATGTAATGATTTCATAATAAATTCTGGATCAAGTTACGCATTTTGTGAATACTCAATTCATACTTTTGTAGGTTTGGATATTTGCCCTGATGGGTGATCAAGTTGTAGATGCCATTTGTGAGAGGATACGACCCGTAAGATACATTGAAGGAGGTGAAATTTTATACGACGGAGGTCCAGTTGACAAGATGGTTTTTATTGTGCGTGGAAAATTGCAAAGTATTGACCATGATGGAACTGTATACCCTTTATTTGAAGGGAGTTGTTGCGGCGAGGAACTTCTCACTTGGTGCCTTGAAAAGTATCCTGCAGCCAAAGGTCTATTATTATTTCTTGTTACAAAACTTTCTTTTCTCTCCATTTCATAAAACAAGTGCTCACAAGAACTTTAATTATTCTCCACTGAAACTAAAATGGTAGTTTTAATGGCTTGCCATAGGAGGCCTTGGTACTATTAATTCTAGTTACCATTGCAGGTTCAAGGAGAATCGAGAATTCAAGATACCGATTGCTTAGCAGCAGAACCGTAAGATGCTTAACAAATATTGAAGCTTTTTCACTTCGAGCAGATGACCTTGAAGAAGTCACTAGCCTTTTTGCTAGAAACTTGCGAGAGCCACACATTCAAGGAGCCATAAGGTTAGATATTTGCCAAATTTTACATCTTGCATACTGATATTTACTATCATGTTGCATCCATAAGTTTGCATTGCAATGAAGGAGAACATTCTTCACACCATCTATGGTGTGAGAAAAGCCTACTTTATATAAAGAACATTATAGTACATCATCTATTTCGTTATCAAACTTTCCACATAAATTGTAATATGATGTTCATGACATCAAGTACAATTTATCATTTCCCCAGCGACGGGATTGCCACACATTGCTTTAATGTAATTCTCATTTTACCATATTATCTATTGCATGGTATCTTTAATTTCACTTTATTATATCTGATGTCACCAGACTCCACATCAGTTGTTTTACTTCAGAGGTTTTCTAACCAAAAGCACTTTTGCTACCTTAGAGGTTTTCTAAGCAGAGGCACTTTTGCTCCATTAACAGGTATCAATCTCCCCACTGGAGAACTATTGCGGCTACACGAATTCAGATAGCATGGAGATACAGGAAGAATCGTCAGAAGTGGGTCAACAGTCGTCGATCAAGTCGCTGTTCAGACTAAAAGGTTCATGTTTTATACGATATTTTAATACTTCCATATCAAGTGTTCATGTAAATACTGTGTAAGAAATATCTGAGAAACTTCGGATCGCTTGGTAAAACTTTCAGTCACATCACTTGGTAAAACTGTTAGTCAAACTCCTGTTAGACATATAATCATTGTATTATCAACCATTCAAGAAGTTGTTATTTATTTATATTCATGTCTCTTCCTACAGACAACATAACATATATATTTGTATGTACGTACTCACAAATATTTAGAGGTACTTACGTTTCACTTCACAGTTCAAATTCTTTTCTTCGGATCAATCAAATGCAAGGAAATTGTATTTAATAGAAGAGCATATTCAATTAGATATGAATTCACAATTCATTCAAATATTAGATAAAATTTCTTTTATCTGCATATTTTTATTTTGGTAAGGTTGACAAATATATATACTAAGCTGAAAGTGCAATGCTTCATCTTTTTGAAGTAGAAACGCCTTCATGTTTTCTGCATCCTATTTACACAATGTAATGGAAGCTTTAATCTAATCACATTATATTGCACCTCTATTTTTCCTTTATTTAGTTTGCACATAAAAAATGTAATCGTAATTTTGATTTCTTAGTAATTACGTCACATTCTTCGTTCAGACCAGCTTATTAATCTATTTATTTATACCAATTTTTTGCACTTTGATGAACCGTTTTAGTTATGCTTTCGGGGAAATTTGAGTTGAACCAACCCATCTCATACAATTCCAATTGGCTTTGGCATGTAAAAGCAAATGCAACGACACCGTCCTTCGTGAATAATCTAAAGATTAGTTTAACTATGCATATTTTGATTTTGCTGTCAAATGAAAAATTGACATAAATAAAGTTTATGTTGACATACTTCTAGTTTATATTTTGGTAGATATATGTAATCAAGGATAAGACCTACCAAAGTATGGTGGTATTGAAATTATAAAAAATGCTTATTCTATAAAATTAATTTAGGTTTTAAAGTTAATTAATTAGCAAAATATGCATGTTTGCTAGTATTTTATTATTTTCATATATTTTTTGAATAAAGACCATCTTTTAATTTGCAATAATTAATCAGTATTAAAATTTAATAATAAAATAAAAATAAAAATAAAAATTATATTTTGTAATTATTGACCACTTATGAAGTTTATAATTAATGTTGTATCATATAACATTTTATTTCATTTAACATCATTATATCATTAAGCATGAATAAATTTCAATATCATTCCTAATGGCAAGACTACAAATGACCTTTAGAATTTTCTTCCTTTTCTCTGAGAGTTCAAAGTCTTTCTTTTCTTCGTCTTGTTCTAGTTTTTTAGCCTCTTTGGTCATTCTTCTAATTTCCAATAAGGCATTTCTTCTTCTGGACATTTTTTTGCATTTACAGGAGAAGTTAACAGCTCTTCTGCAATGTATTTTTCCTTGTCTTTTAGGTTTCTATGTTGGTATTTTTTTGTCTTTTTTCTCCAAATTATTGCTTAATGCTTATTGAATGATAATTTAACCTTCCTTAATCCTTCTACCTTTTTTTTAATCATTCTTAGCCCTATGGCATTAACTGGACCTTGACAATTTCCCCCATAAACTCCTTTCCAAGCAATGGTTTCGTCACCTTCTTGCTCCCTAACTTCCCTATTTTCTTGCCACCTGACCAAAATAATTTTGCTTCTTCCTCTCCACTTATTAGGTGACAAACTCCCAGATTCCCCTCCCAGTACGCTAGCTCTTAACGCTAAGATGAGTTAGAAGCAAGTGGTAGGGGACCCTACTCCTTTATCTTTACATTATTATCCTCATTTAGTCAACAAAGGATACATAGTTTTCACCTTATCTTTAGAAATTATTTGGGAAGGAGCAAAGACATGGGCTATTATGCATGTGAGATATTTTCTTAGGAAAAAGATCATCTTTCCTTTTGTTCATTCATAAGATATCAAGCCGTGGAAGAATGCAAGTCTAAAAGAAGTGTTGATGAATGGGGACAATCTTTTTCTTTTATCCTTTAATTCCTCAGTTTCTGCGTAGAAAGTACTTGAAGGAAGTGCTTAGTACCTTGCAAGCACTCCTATCTTCCTTCAATTTTGGAAGCTAGGGCTCCCCTTAGAAAGCATCAAAGAGTCATATATCCCTTTACGGCTTAAAATTCATAATATACCAGAAGAATACGGGTTTACTAGTGGCTTGAGCCATCTTGCTAGTTATTAGGAATCCTATATATATGAACAAGAACATTGCTACTAGAAGAGTAGAGTATGCAAGGATATATGTGTGATGGTCGAAATGAAAAAGGATTTACTAGATATTGTCCCTATTTACAGGCTTAGAGAAGACTTGTCCTTGGTAGAGTATTCAATCAGAGTCTCTTGGAAATCTACAATGGCTTGACAAGGTGAAGTGTGGAAGCCTGCAAGTAAAAGATTCATTTGAGGAGACTATATAAAATTGATGAGAGATGATAACTTATCAAAGGAGAATAGCAATAATGCAGATGCTATATCTTCTCTATATCCCTCCAATCTTAGTCCTTCTCTGGCTAATGTAATACAAACACAAGAGGATAAGTCAAAACCCCAAGTGTTAGCTTCTAAGTCTTAAGACTAGTAGAAATGCAAACATTCTTGTAGCCAATTCAAAATAGTTAACTATAGCCACTAACACCTGTCAGGAAGGTATTAGCTTTGGTATTCCTTCATCCTCAATTTTGCTAACTTCTTCCAAAACTAGTTTAATTACTTTCCTTGAAGATCATGATTCCTCTCATTTTGAATTTGCTTTATCAGCTCAGATTCAGATTAACACTCTCTCTCCAAAGCATACCTAATTTAGTGTGAGTAAGAGAAGATTTGGTAGGAAGAATAAGGGGTTGAAGGGTAAGTCTAAACCCTAATGTCTTTTGTCTGTTGGAATATTATGGGCATTAATTGCACCAAAAAGTAATAAGCCCTTAGAGTTATCTATGAAATAAAACAAATGTTTATTGGTGTTTAGAGTTAAAAATCAATGCTAACAAGTATAAGAACTTATGTATTGTATGGAAGAATTGGAACTTAGTTTCCAAACATCATCTTGATATAATTATTTTAGCTTTTGATATAGGTCTTTGTGGTTCTTACTATGGATCATTTGATGCATTTGACTATTTTCTTACTATAAAGGAAGGTTATATTTCTCTACTTCATGGCTCAAATAAAGCTTTTTTTTAGAGAAGATCTTTATCAAACAAGCTAAGAAACATGCATTCCACCTTAACTGGTCTTTGGTTGATGATAGAGGATTTTAACAACATTATCCACAATTTAGAAGCATGTCTTAACGTCAACTTAAAAAATTATAATGGTGGATTGGAAGACTATGTCACATAAATAGAGGTTACAGTTTGAGATGTGAAGGATACTTCTACACCTGAAGTAATAAACAACAAGGCATGTAAATCATAAGCAAAAAGTTAAATAAAGCTTTGGTTAATAAAGAATAGTTATGTCTTTCCATCAAGTTTAGTTTCATCTAGTAAGCCAAGATTCTTATATGACAGTCTAATTATGATCCATAATTTGTTCCCTCCTCAAGCAAAAAAGGCCCTTCTTTGTTTTATCAATTTTCTTACAAAAGTGGTTGGCTTTGAAGAAGCAATTATGAAAGGAATTTTCTCATATTTTATTGGCTTCAAACCTTTTATATGTATGAGGAAGTTAGATATGATAAAGCTCAAGCTTCTCAATCTTAATAGATTCATTGACACCCAAAAGAATATGGATGAGACCAAAGCTCTCCTTCTTGGAATTCAAGAATAAATTAATAGTAAATTTGATGATGTTAAACTTCATACGAAGGAAGAAGAAGCTTTTTAAATTATTACAAAGCTTTATAGGTCCATAACTCTATCTTAAAATAGAGAGTAAGGGTTTTATGGCCAAAGAAAGGAGACAAAAATATAACTTTTTCGTAGATCTATTAAAGCTAGGAAGAATTCCTACAACATCCCTTTACTAATAAAGCAAGATGGTGGAATAACTAATTATCAAGATAAGATTAGTGATAAAGTTTTAAATTTCTTTAAGAATATCATAAGGTCACAAGCAATGTGTTCATCCTCTCTGCATTTACTCAAAGGCTTTATTACCATCAATTCACTAAGAATGAGTTACATAATCTAAACAAACCTATAACTAGTGATGAAGTAGAAGGAGTTTTATTTTGGTTGAATTATGGTAAATCATTTAGACTAGATGGGCACAATTTATTATTCTTATAGAAAGATTGGCCATAGATTAAGGACATAATCATAGATGTAATCCTTGAATCTTTTGTCAAAGAAAAAAAAAGCTAAATGAGATTAACAGAACACTCATCACCATTATCCCCAAAATTCTCAACCCTTCCTTTATCTTAGATTATAGACCAATATCATGTTGTAACATCTTGCAAAAAATTATATCTAAAATCCTATCTATAAAGAAAGTCAATGATAGGTAGCCTTATAAATGTACCTTAACTTGCAGTTGTTCATAACAAGTTAATTGGCAATAATATTCTACTAGCCCAAGAACTACTTAAATCTTATGGAAGGAAGAAGGTCCCTTTCTTCCCCCAAAAATTATGTAGACAAAATTGACCTTTACAAGGGTTTTAACTCTATTAGATGGTGATTTATCTCTCACATATTAGAGCCTTTTGGATTTTTAAAAGTGTTCATCAAAAGGATCTCTCAAAGTGTTATATGTACTTATATTGGAGTGTTAGTTAATGGAGCTCCTATAAGACTATTTTGTAGTGGTAAGGAGTTGATACAAGGAGATCCATTCTTTTAATACATTTTTATCTTATGATTGCAATTCCTTTCAAGACTAAACTCCTTCAACACTAGTAATGACTTAGGCTTTGAATATTATAGTAGGTGCAAGATGTTGAAACTTTTTCAACTTAAGTTTTCTAAATGATCACCTACTCTTTTGTAAGGACAAGGATAAGTCTCTAAGCCTACTAGTGTCCTCCCTCAATGCTTTAAAGAAAATTTCAAGGTTATCCCTCAACATGGACAAGAGCCATATAATATTATCAGCTAGCCGCAAGTACTTATTTAACTATCCCTCCTTCATAACCAACTTAAGATGTAAGGATCCCTTATTTACCTACTTAGGACTAACTATATTTACAAAGAGATTTTTATACAAAGAGTGTCTTCCCTTGACGGAGAAGACACAAAAGAGGATCTTCAATTGGTATACCAAAACTCTCTTTTTCTAATGATTGGACTCGATTTAGGTAGTTAATATTGAATTAACCATAAGTATACAATGTAGTTGTAGCTAGCATAGGTAAGTATAGTTTGATCCTGTACAGATAATGAGTACTAGTAATTACCGTTATCCTATTATCTAGTTTGTGATTTGAGTTTTGGTTTTTAATTAAAAGTAATACTTAAGTGGATGAAATAAAGTTAGAAATAATAATGACCAGAGAACAAAGAAATCTCTTAGAAAAAAATCAATATCAAGGATTAGTGTTTAGCTAATGATTCCCCTAAAACCATTAAATAATTAACCTTTTATTCTGCAATTGTTTTATTGACTATTAGATCGTAGAAATTCATATCGTATGCTACTAACTCATTTGAGACTACTAAGCAACTAAACTTAGGTTAATTAATCGAAATTATTTAGGTTAAAGATTCTAAGATTGTTTTATCAATTTGTTAATTCTACTATTAGGTTTGACCTTAATCTAGAGGGTTTATGCCAGCCTATCTCTACTTCTCTAGGTTTGTAATCAACTTATTTCAATAATGGTAGATTTATTCATATATAGGATTTCTCAATCTTTATGCTATGAAATCAAATTATGTACTAATATTTAGAATCTATTAGAACATATATAAAACACATAATTAAATCACAATAAATCAATTAAAATAATTGCATTAAATAAAAGAGTTAAAACATATTATAAAACAAACTAAAGTTCATCACACCTAGACACTAAAGATGTTTAGTTACACATGATAGAAAACAAAATCAACCATAAACAGGAAGAAAAACAAATCGAAAACAAAGAATTCATAATTTTAAATATCTCTTCTTTTATATCAAATGTTCTTGCAAGATAGAAGTTTGATGTTATAATTTATTAGATTTGTCGATGATTTCTTACATTTTCGACGTCTTTGGATCAATATTAAATCTTCTAAATGTTCTCCAAGTCTAGAATTGCCTCTATAAGTATGCTCTTCCATTTTTCCTTTGTTCACGTCATTTTATAGTAATTTTTAGGATTTTTGGGAGATACACTGATACACGTCATGTATTGGACTGTGTATATCTCAAAGTCTCCAGAATTCTCGATTTTGCATGGGCTAAGAGACATACACGGTCATAGACATGGCCATTTATCCCTTATTTGCTTTAAATCTTCATTTTATGTCACATTTTCATCCGAATTCTTCTCCTTATAGACCATAAAGGCAATTATAACCTACAAATGCACTTAGAGAAAATTAACCAAATATACAATAAAATTCTAAAATATCAAGAAAAATACATCAAATATGGGTGTATAAATATGGGGAAATATGCATCAATCAAACATCCCACACTTAAGCTTTTACTTATCCTCATGCAAATCGTAATAAAAATTATAAATCTTATGACATCCATCCTTCATTAATCTTGATTTGTCAATTCATACTATAAATCATCATATCATACTGAATCAAATTAACAAATAATTACAGTCAAGTTATCCTAAAATTAACTTCCTAATTCAATATTAGTAGTAATCATATCAATAATCGCATTGAAATCAAAAGCATAAACCTTTACATCCTCACCAAGATTTCACTCAATGCATTCCAATGTTTAGGGTGAAAAGTATCAAACTCTCAAATCAATACATATGAGAACTCTCACTATAGGCTTGCAATATTATCACATCTCCACCACTTATGTAAACTAGAAGTAAAAATCAAAAGATCTTTATACAAGTTGTATAGGACTTGGGTATGGTTGGGATAATAAAGAGGGTTGAATTGAAAGAAATTTACGAAAGAGAAGTTACAAGAAGCTTGTTTACAAATACACAGGTCCTTGTATTGCAACTCTATTGGGACCATATACTTATTCATAATTTTTCTAGACTCGTTTTTTTTATCAATCAAAACACAAGTTTGAGCATTTAGTATCACAATTAAAAAAATAAAGAACCTTTCAAGATTTTCAAGTTTCAAACAAGCACATAATGTAAATAACCTTTAAGGTACAAAATAATGAAAAGGTTTCAAAGAAAAAAAGGATAAAGGTTAGTAATTGATTATAATCAGTGAAAAAGTATAAGACTTAAATTGATTATTCCTAATGGATAAAATAAGGTAAGGTAATTATCAAAGGAATAGCCTAAATCAAATTATTAAATCTAAGTGCCTTTATCACTTCAATGCTTCTAATTTAACAAATGTCGTCTTAATATGCATAATAAAACAAATTCTAGAATCATCTCACTATACACGATAAAACATATGAAAGAAATAAAAAGAGCTTACAATTTTTTGAAATTTTGCTCTTTGGCTCAAAAGCTCACGAAAAAGATAAGTATATATGTGTAAATAGGATGCAATTTCATTCAACTCAACTATCTCAATGATTAATAAAAATATGACTTATAAAATTAAGTTTATTATAATTCTTGTCTGTTTGAATACTAATTCAAATCAATGTTAAATAATGAAATATGGAATTGATGGACAAATTTTAATTAAGTTAAGATATCAGTTCATAAATTTTTATAATCAAGATTATAATAAGCTTAAGAAATCATTACATTAAACCCTTCCCCAAACTTAAAGTTGTATATTGTCCTTAATATACACAATATAAGTATATATAATAAGTGAGAAGGTAGAGTGGTACTTTCCTGAATAAGACGATTTTTCTGAATTCTAATCCATCCAATATGAGATTACATCCTTGAAAAACATAAACGAAAAAATGGATAAAAAGAAAAAAGAAAAATAATAACAAAAATAAAATTTAAGAAATAAAATATGAAAAGAACATAATGAAAGTAAATCCTAATTCTTGGGTTGCCTCCCAAGTAGCACTTCTTTAACGTCGTTAGCTTAATGTAGCTTTTATGTTTTAGGTGGCTTATTTAAATTGTGTTATTGTAGCCTTACCGTAGGTTCCATTACCTACAGGTGGGTTACCTTCTGCCACTTGGCACCACGTTTCTCTTTCAATTTGTTCCCTTGAAATTGCAACGGTTCTGGTGGGTCCTTAAATGTAGAATCCTGCAAAATATCTTGACGTGACTCATTAGCCTTAATAGCATCTAGAAATTCAAGAGAATTATTTTTAGACTCTAAATATACCCTCTTCATCCCCAACCCATAAAGTTAACTTGCTTTGGTCAATATCTATAATTGACTTAGCAGTTCCTAAGAATGGTCGTCTGTATCCTCCTCTATGTCAAGAATTATAAAATCAATTGAAAATATGAACTTATTAACCTTAACCGATATATCTTCTATAATTCCCCTAGGAAGTTTTATTATTATATCAGCTAATTG
Organism: Erythroxylum areolatum; assembly: GCA_024520975.1. NCBI lineage: Eukaryota > Viridiplantae > Streptophyta > Magnoliopsida > Malpighiales > Erythroxylaceae > Erythroxylum > Erythroxylum areolatum. The sequence continues at coordinate 55,095,626 of JANIJH010000006.1, read as the reverse complement.
CACACATATACTAGTTGGTTCAAGTTCTCCTATTCCCATTTTTTCAAATAAAGAAAAAGTCACTATATTTATGTCGGCCCCTAGGTTGACTAGAACCTTATATACTTTCAAACTACCAATAATACAAGGGATATAGGAACTCCCTAGGTCAATCTACTTCTCCGGTAGTTTGATTTTCTTAGTTGAAAACTCCTCACTCAATACTACAGTGTCCAACCTCTTTGCTTTCTCCTTGTTGAATGATTGCTCTTTTGAAGATTCTGTGCTCTTTGGTAATTGTAAGAGAGATTCAACAAAGGTAAAGTCAGTTTTAAGTAGTTGTACAAGGTTATGGAATCTATCTAACTTTGCCTCTAATAGATTTCTCTTCGTTCTAACAAGATATGGAATTACAGGTTGATACTCCTTGACTTTCTCCAGATGTCATCCACCTTCAACCTTCAAGTGACTCTCAGTAGTCACATCTTTCTCTTCTTAGAGCTTTTTCTCAATAGTATGGGTGATTGTCATTATTCTTTCTTTGGAATTTGTTTCTGTTGTGCTTGGCAAACTCCCTTTTGATCTTGTTGCCACTAACATTGCAAGTTTGTCGATTCAAACATCCACGTTACGTATGGATGCATCCATTTGTTGATTTTTTGTCCTTGATTCTTGAATAAATTCCATGATCAACTTATCTATATTAAGTTTCTTGGATTGTGGTGCTTTCTGTTGGAATTCAAGTGGAGGATTGTTTCTTGGTTGTCCCTTATTTCCCCATGAAAAATTATGGTAATTCCTCCAGTCACAATTGTAGGCATTGCTATATAGATTATTCTAAGGTCTAGGAGCATTCTCCAAATAATACACATGCTTAGGCTGAACTGATTGACACTCTTGCCCTTGGTGATCTAGCCTGCACGGCTCATACTATATCACTTTTCCTTGTGGAACCCTAGTCAGTCTATCTATCTTTTTGCTCTGGGTCTCTATTTGGCCCGCTAATTACACCACCGCATATACTTCGTATACTCCCGGTGGCCTATTAGTTCGTGCTCTAACTGAGGACCACTAGTAATTGTTCATGGCCATATCCTCTATCAAATCTTGGGCCACTTTAGACTTTTTTTTGTTTAGTGTCCCTTCAGTTGCTGCATCTATAGACTGCCTTGTGTTTTAATTCAGCCTATTATAGAAGGTTTGGATTTACATCCACATGGGTAGTCCTTGGTGTGGCATCGTCTTAACATTTCCTTAAATCTCTCCCATGCATTGTATAAGGATTCGTGTTCAGCTTTGGAGTACAAGGAGATATCATTCCTTAATTTTGCAGTCTTAACAGGTAGAAAGTAGTTCAAAAAAATTTTTTCCGTCACTTTAACGAGGAAAGTGGCATGGAATTCAAACACTACTTAGCCTTTCCTCTTAAAGAGAATGGAAATAGAAGCAATCTAATGGCATCATCATTAGCTCCATTTATCTTGAAAGTATCACAGATCTCCAGAAAGTTGGAGATATACGGGTTAGGGTCTTCATCTTAGAGTCCATCAAACCGAACTGACTGTTACACCATTTGGATGTTGCTCGACTTTAACTCAAATTTGTTCATCTAGATAGTTAATCTCATGATACTGGATTCAACACCATTTAAGTTTGGCCTAGTGTAGTGGAAAATAGTTTGTGGTTGGTCCACCATATTGTATGATTCTTTCATGCCTACATAACCTTCTAAGCCTTTTATCTGACAATCTAGATCAAATTCAAGTAGTTGTGTCTTATAAAGACTCTTGTAGTTGTGTCTTATAAAGACTCTTGCGTGCTTAATAAGTGCAAAATATTACAACTTTTATTCTTTTAAACATAGTCTATTTAACTATTTTTGTTACTTAGTCCATTTAATTATTTTTGTTACACATTCGGGCATGATTATTCATATTTTATTATTTAAGGTCTAAAATTATTTCTTCTAAATTTTCCTATAGAAATTAGCCTAAGTTGAAATGTTTTTATTCTAGGTTAATGGACTGAAAAAATTAAAGAAAGATCAAAATGTTAGCAGATGGGAATAACAAAAAAATGAAAGTAGCTTAAACAGTAGAGAAGAGTCCAACAGTCTAGCAAGAAGGAAGCAAATACATAACACAATAAGAAGAAAACGACAACCAAGAGGAACATCAGTGCAGAAATAAAATGAGCAACACACCACTAGCAGAGGACAGTCAATCTTGGAGAAAATGGTGAAACTTGATAGAAAGGACTGGAGCAATCATTTAGACGATGGTCTATGGGCCAACAGGACTGCATATAAGACTCTAATAGTTATGTCTCCATCTAGGTTGGTCTTAGGAAAGCTTGTCACTTACAGTTGGGATTGAGCATAAGTCATATTGGGCAGTGAAACAATAAAATTTAGACTATGAGTTGGTTGGAAAAGAAAGGAAGTTATAGTTGCAAGAATTGAAGGAACTACGGTTGGAAGCCTATAAAAATGATAGGATTTACAAAGAAAAGGCCAAGGCCTTTCATGACATGAAGCTAGCTAGGAAATCATTCTCTAATGGGAAAAAGTGTTTTTGTTTAATTCAAAGCTTAAATTGTTTCCTGGTAAGCTATAGTCTTGATGGTTAGGTCCTTTTGTTATCACTAACGTGTTTTTGCATGGTGCAATAGAGGTGCACAACTTAACAACTAACAAAAATTTTAAAGTGAATGGGCATAGACTCAAATTGTTTTATGATCAAGCTCAGGTTATACTAGTGGAGGAGATTTTGTTGGAAGTATCGTGAAACCTGTAGTACGTCGAGCTAATGACATAAACCAACAGTGCTACTTGGGAAGCAACCCAAAATGAAATAGATCATGAGATTTATTGATCTTCGTTAGCATGGATTTGATGTTGACCTGCATGTTTCTGCATTGTTGGACATTTTGATCTAGCTTCTATATCTCTTTTCTATGATGAAATGGTTTGATTTGGTCTACTATAGTGACATGATGTTGTGTGTTGTTGTTAACCTGACTTTACATCATTATAGACTTGCTGCTTATTGATTTTGTTTTTCATTTTCTCATAATGTCAATATTACATTGAGGACAATGTGCGAACTAAGTGTGGAGGTGTGCTTAGAAACATGACTTTTGTGATTATTGAAGTGTTCGTGCATAAATGACTCATAATTATCGATTGTTCTCAGACCAGTAAAAAAAAAGTTTTCATATAGAATAATTTGCATTTGTTTGCATTTTGTGATTGTTTGCATTCATTTAGGTCAATTACATCAAAGTCTTTGCTAAGAACACTAACTAAATGAGATTAGGTAGAAATTCTAATCTAACTTGTTTTCAAAATAAAATGTTCTTCTTGAAATAAATTTTGTTTTTAAAAATAAACACCATTTCAAGTGCTATCTAAACTTAATTACCCTAGGCAAGTAAGTACTTTCATTTTATAGGAAATTTAAAATGAACTTTACATATAACTAAATGGATAGACCAAAGAAACCAATGAGGTAGCCTATATAGACTGACACATCTGCATTAGTCCTTTGAATGTATAGATTGTGCTCTTCTATGGGATGTCTCTCTTGACCTTGCTTGGTTACTTTTCGAGACTACATATATGATTCACACAATACCATGAAAATGATAAGGCATTCATTTGTTTTAACCTACACAGCCAACAACTACTAATGCTTTATTTTATCCCTTTGTTACCCCATTTGAGCCTAATAGCCTATTTCTTCTAAGTTTAGCCACATTACAAGCTTAATCCTAAATTTATGTCTTATCTTTTCCTTGAATTATGGAACGTGAAATTTTAACATGAGTGGTTAGAAAAGGAGTAAGGGGTATATGTGTTTAAAGTCATGGTGCTTTTGGTAGTGTGAATAAAGTGTTGTGATTTATCATTTATGTTGTCATCATAGTCATGTTCTTTATTTTACATTTATCTTCATTGTACTTTGTTATTTCCAAAGCAAAAACAAAAAAGCAAAAAAAGAGAAAAAAGTATTAAAAATGTGTGAATTTCAAGTTCATTTGTTATTGTAAATCTGTTGCATGTTTGTCATCTGTTGTATTTGTTCACATAATGTATGTTCATTCGTTTCATTTTGGCGAAGAAGAGGTTTGGATATGCTTAAGAGTTAAATCAAAGAAGGGACATTGATATTATTTGATGGTGGATGGTTTTTCATGTGAATTTGAGGAGTATGGAAGGAGGTCGTTGCTTTACAATGATTATGACATAGAGATGCAAGGTTGATGTTTTATCTCACTTTTTAGAGTTTCTTTGTGCTCCACATGCTCTTGGAATTTTAGTCCACATTCCTAAATATTTTTCTACCATTACCCTAAGCCTCATAACCCTCTAAAGTTCTTTAATTTGTGTTATGTGTTGTCGTGGAGAATTGAGTCGATATGCAAGTAGATGAGTTTCTTTTTGGGATTGAGCTTTTGAGTGAAACACATAACCTAAAACATTATAAGTGTTGAGTGCATAAAAACATATCCTTGTGAGGGTCTATCCATTGAAATCACCTCATTCTAGTGCTAATTAACCACTTATAAGATGTAAAGAAACCTTGCCTATATGTTTAGAATTTCAATGGTTTAGTTAGCACTTATGGATGGTGTGATGTATCCTAACTCAAGTGTTTTCATTGTTTTATTTGCTAACATCAAATTTGGTTTAATTTCTACTTGGTTCTTGTGGTCTAGTTGTTGTGTCGATGAATTTGAGGTGGAGTCATGCATCTAGTTTAACTGTTTTGTTAAGCATGCTGTGTTCTTCTCCTGTTTAGTCGTGTGTTTCTTTGATAGAGGACGATAAAAAAACTAAATGCGGGGGAATTTGATAAGTGCAAAATATTACAACTTTTATTCTTCTAAACTTAGCCCATTTAATTATTTTTGTTACACATTTGGGCATGATTATTCATATTTTATTATTTAAGGCCTAAAATTATTTCTTTTAAATTTTCATGTAGAAATTAGCCTAAGTAGAAATGTTTTTATTGTAGATTAATGGATTAACATAATTAAAGAAAGATCAAAATGACAAGGCAAGCAGTCCAAACCAACAAAGTAAAACGTTAGCAAATGGGAATAAAAAAATGCAAGCAGCTTAAACAGTAAAGGAGAGTCCAGCAATCCAACAAAAATGCAACATAATAAGTAGAAAACAATAGCCAAGAGGAACATCAGCACAGAAATAAAATGAGTAGCACACCAACAACAGAGGACAGTCAAAACGGTAGGGCAAAAGGAGAGTAAATAAATACCAAAGTCCAAATAGGGGAGCAATTAAATAGAAAACACAAGAGTAAAAAAAACACAGAAATAGTCCAAACTCAACACAGAAACGGAAAAACAGAGCAGGAGCAGAAATGAAAACATAGAATAGAGGAAAACAACAAAAACACAATGAGTTGGGAGACAAATGAAGTGAAACGTAAACAACAGAAACAAAAAAGTCAGCAAATGAAGAGAAGAAGAATAGCACAGCAGTGAAGAGAAGAAATAAAATGCAGCAACTAGTAAATGATGTGAAACGTAAAGTCCAAGGAAGAGACCCAATATTCTTTCTTCAAAATGGAAGAGTTAAGAGGAAGCTTATTAAAGAGCCATAAAGGGCAACTTTTGGTGTGTTTCAGGAGCAAACAAAAAGCCAGCAGTGGAAAGAGAAAAGGTATCGAGCATATAACTTGAAATTGGGAGTCAAATAAAACTTAAGAGCTATTGGTAAATAAGACTAGTGTAAGGAGGTGTTTGACTAGTATGAGAGATACAAAATCGTCGGAATTGAGCTAGTTCAAGACCTTTGGGAGGAAGATTTCGCATTTCGAGCTATCGAATCAAAACAATCATCGAACTTTAGAGGTGTGTGGTAAGGTTTGTGGTATACTATGCTTTCCTATTAGATGAGGCCTCAAGTTGAAGGATTTCAACAACTAAGTTTTGAAAAATTAATTAAAGAACATCTTGATTGAAATCAATAATTGAATCTGGAATTTTAAAGGATATGTAGTAAAGTGATTGATGACAAAAAACTTCCAGCTCTTACCTATTCCTTTTCTGCTGTGTTTAAATGTTTATATGTGATTTTCTGTATCTCTTTATATATTTCCTGATTTTATAAGTTTCAAAGGTTAAATGTTGAAGGGTTAAAACATCTTTGAAAAGAAGAAACACCAAAAATTCAACATCTAATTTAATGTGCAGGTTGCTGTCCAGCTAAGTATAATTTGCATATTTGCTAAATTATTATTAATCTATGGTATGGAACTAGTCATTTATACTTGTTTCATATTTGAGTATTTTTAGAGAGTTATTTAAATGCTATATTGCTATTAGAAAATCTGCAAAAATTAATTTCCTAAAGCTGGAATTTTTAGAAATATGCAACTTCAAAATGAAAGTGTTATTCTTGTACTGTTTATGCACTTAGATTTGAGAGTTGGTTGTTTACTGCTATTTTCTTGATTTCTCAGACTTTGACATACGTTTAATATGCCTAGAAATTCAAGTGAAAGATGATTAGATTCATAAGATTAAATGAGCTTGAAAGAAGCAATCTTGAATGTCTGAAATAGCTAAATTTGCGTTGTTTACTCTTTGTTTTTGAGTTGTAAATGCTGTTCTAATTTCTGAAGTTTTAATATGATTTTAGCTTGTTTCAAGTGCCAAAAACATGATAAATGATAGCTCATATATTTAAGTTTAATACAATCTTTAAAGTTTAATGAGGTGAAACTAAAGAGTTATATGTTGTTCTAGAGTCCAATTTCTACATTGCATTTGAGAGGTTTCATGATCATAATTTTCTAATTTAAAGGGCTGAAATTTGGTAAATAACATGGGTACAAGTTGTGCATGAGTTTGAGCTAAATTAAACATCAAATTATAAGTGGTTTACTTTGTTTTTGTGGCTGAATTTTTTCTAAATGAATTTTATTTTGTTTGGAATTTTAATTACACACATTTACTTGATTAATACTCTCATCTGCATTCAAAATGAAATTTTAGTAAACAACACTCTCTTTATGGGATCAACTCTTATTTCACCATATACTAAATTTGCTAATTAATTAATGGTAGAAATAAGATATTAATTTGTATACGCTTGACGACACATATCAGTGTTGTTCTTTCAATCTCTGGATCCGCATCTGTTAGGATCTTAGATGTACTCGGGTTCATAAACTGACTAGGATTCTAATTCTAAAAACAAAGAAAAACTAAATAAATTAAATACGTACCATAAAAATAAAAATAATAATGATGATTAATAAAACTAAGGTTTTCCTAATAATGTCCTCAGCAATGGCGTCTAAAACTTGATTGACCTAGTTTGGATAGTCAATATTGAATTAACTACAAGTGCGCAATATAGATGTAGCTAGCACAACTAAGTACGGGCCAAATCTCACGAACATAATGAGTAGTATTAATTAATGTTATCTTATTATCTAGTCTACGATTTGAGTGTTGGTTTTTAATTAAAAATAATACTTAAGTAGATAAAATTAAGTAGGAAACAATAATGAGCAAATAACAAAGAAATCACTTAGAAAACAATCGATATCAAGAATTAGTGTTTAGGTAATGAATTCCCCTGAAACCATTATATAATTAACCTTATTTTGCAATTGTTTTGTCAACTATTAGAATGTGAAAATTCCTATCATATGTTAATAACTCACTTGAGACTACTGATAACTTATCTTAGGTTTATTAACTGAAATTATTTAGGTAAAAGGTTCTAAGATTGCTTTATCGATTTGTAAATTTTGCTATTTGGTTTGACCCTAATCTAGATTATTTATGTTAATCTATCTTTAGATTTCCAATCAACTCCTTTCAATTATGATAGATCTATTCATATACAAGATTTTGCAATTTCTATACTATGAAATCAGATTATGTACTAATATTCTGAATATATTAGAACATATATAAAAACACATCATTGCATCATAATAGATCAATCAAAACAATTGTATTCAATAAATGATTCAAAATATTGTAAGGTAAACTAAGGTCATTACACCTAGATAATAAAGATATTTAGTTATACATGATAGAAAACGAAATCAAACATATGTAGGAAGAAAAACGAATAAAAAACAAAGAGTTTATAATTCTAAATCTCCCTTCTTTTCTATCAAATGTTCTTGTAAGGTAAAGGTTTGATGTTACAATCTATTAGATCTATCAATGATTTCTTCATGTTTTTCATATCTCTGGATCAATATCACCCCTTTTGAACGTTCTCCATGTTGAAATCACATTTCTAAGTTTGCTCTTCCAAATTGGCTCTGCTCACATCTTTTTAAAGTAATTTTTAGGTTTATTGGGAGATATATGGTCTAATACACTACCGAGTACTGGACCATATATATCCCAAAATCTCTAAATTTTGTGATTCTGCATGGGATGAGAGACATACACAATAATAAAAACGGTCATGTAACCCTTATTTGCTTTAAATCTTTGTTTTATGTCGAGTTTTCATCTGAATTCTTCTTCTTTTAGTCCATGAAGGCAATTATAACTTATTAATACACTTGGAGAAATTTAAGTACCAAATATATAATAAAAGTCTAAAATATAAGGCAAAATACATCAAATATGGGTGTATGAATATGGTCAAATATGCATGTATTAGCTAGTTGATTACTCCTACTTAACTCAGTACTTAACACCCTCTATACCTACTGGACCTCCCATATTTTTCTTTCAAAAGGAGTGGTTGAAGACATTAAGAGGATATTCAAAACTTCATATTAGGTGGATTTGGAATCTCCCATGTTATCACAAAGTTAATTAGGATGAATTTTATAAGCATATATCTATTGGGGGTTATGACTATAATCATTAAGGATTACCAACAAAATGCTACTAATTAAAAGGATTACCAAAAAAATCCCTCTTCCACATCTAAAAAGCCTATTAGTTCCTTGTCTCGTCATGTCCATAGTTTTATGGCCCCTGTTAGAGTTTGAAATCCTCATAATCCTTCTAGGACATCAAAATCTCATAGGTGATCTCCACTTAACCTCCTCCTACTCTTTCGTTAACCTTTCAACATGTTTATGTTAATATTTACTCATCTCAATTTGTTTATTATGGCTCTCATGCCTTGTAAAGAAATAGAGTGATATCCTGTGCCTATCTAAACCAATTTAAGGAAAATAGTCTTGTTTTTTTATTTCATTCATTACAACAAGGTAGCCCTTTGACTACTTTTTTTTGTTACAATTTAGAAATTGTAGCTAAAGGTCAGCTTTCGGCTATATACAAATCGTCTCCAAAAGGTCACCCTTTGACAACACCTTTGGTCACCTTTTTGGCGATGTTTTTAAAAAACGTTGCCAAAGGCAATCTAGACTCTTATGGATTAAAAATGTAAGAAATAATTTATTCCAAATTTTGATAACATTTGGTGAAAACGAATATAAAAACATTTGGCTACTTTTTATAAAACGTAGCTAAAAATATTTGCCTACATCTTTAGGAATGTAGCTAAAAATATTTAGTTATGTTTCTAGAATTGTAGCCAAAAGTTTTTAACTATGTTTTTGGAAACATAGGTAAAGTGTATCTAAAACTATTAGCGACAATTTATGAAAACATCACCTATAGTTTTATCTAAAAGAATTTGGTGACGTTTTGGGTGACCAAACAAAAATGTAGATAAAAACTATATGCAATATTTTTTGCACATTTAACTATGATTTTTTTTGTAGCCAAATGTTAACTTTGTTGTAGTGATTGCTCAAGGGTGGTAATCCTTGTTTACAAAGATCAATTGAGTGATTCCCATAAACGTATGAGTTTCCTATTTAAATATTTGTGCTTGTATCATTCATGATGCTCCTATCTCTTTTTAAAGGTTTATGGTCTAGAGATTATCATATTAGTGACCTTATCAATGAGATTTTAAGCATTCTTATAGCTGAAGATCTTGCTTATTATAGTTATACTAAATATCTGCTCTACCTTACTCTATGTTTATTAGAGAAAAATCATCTCTAAGTTAGATGTTAACATAAAAGATATTAAAAACCTAAAGATGTTTATGGCCTTAAAGCCATTCCTTGTTTCCATTATATTTTCATTCAATACAACTTGGTTTCTTTTGGTAGCCCCTTTAACTGTTTAAGTCACGATGATCTTTGGCTTCTTTCGACCCTTATAATGGGTGAGAGTTTTCATCTTGGTCACTTTATTATGAACAATATGAGAAACTTCAGTAGTACTAAGGAAAAGAATCAACAAATCCCCTATGCCCTCAGCTTCAGCTTCATATTTCAACAGTTCCACATTTTACTCGTTAATAATGAGTCTGATTTAGACTTTTTGTTTAATTGTGTTACTCTTCATTGCATGAGGTATTAGTTTATTAATAAGCATATAACTAGACCCTATCAACAATAAGACCAACTGTGGCAGTATCAACATCCTGATGTTAAGGCTTTTTTATATGGAACTAGAACTCATGAGCCTCTTTTGAGTTATATTAGTGAGTTGCCTATGAATGATGATGTTTCCTACTCTGGATCATGTTTTAATTTTACTATAAACTCCTTGCCTTGATGTACTAAAGGCTTAGTCATAGAGAAGTTTAGATCATACATGATTAAGTTGACGACTTGTTCACACTAGTTTTTTCTCAATTAAATGTTTGATTTCCTTTTTATTGCTTCTAAAATATGGAAAAGACTATTAGTGATATTATACTAGATTGGTCATTATATTTGTAAAAAATGGTTAGTATATTCAGGGGGAGTTATTGTACTTAAGGAGAGCTAGTTTACTTTTATTGATTTCATTTAGTTAGTTTACTTCGACTTTATATTTGTATTTAGTAGTTAATTTTTTTATATACGTTGATATTGCATTTGTTATCAGTAAAGTTGTTTGCTTATTTTACTTGATGATACTTATGTATAAATGATAAATGGTTTGTCTTTTAGCATTTCAGATCTTTTATTGTGATGTATGAAATAAGGTGAGTAAAATATTCATATTGATTTAATATTAAGATATTGTAAGTGTTTAAATAATTAAGTCTATTATTGACTTTTTATATTATATGTTTTCACGTCATCAGAAAAAGGAGAGATTATTGAACTAAGGTAGGTTACAATTAACATTTTGATTATAATAAAGCATAGTTACTAATAGTAATTTATTCTTTGATGTTTTAAAAGAAAGCAACATGAAATAAATTAAAAAAATAATTAATAGAGATCAAATGTATTTAAGTTAAGAAGAAAACCAAGATCAAGGAAGATCAAAGCACAATAAGTCTACAAATTTACTTATAATCTTTCTCGTGTCTTGCACTCCATACATAAGTATATTATGTTTTGATCTTAATGTTTAAGTCTTTTCATTTATTAAAAGGAATCTAGGCTTTAATTTTAAAGAAAAATCTTTTAATCTTTAAAATACTCTTTAGAAAACTTTTAAAATATCGTTGGATCACGTTTTAGTAAAAGGAATATGGTTTGATCTTTGAAAGAACTTGCAAAGTCTCTGAAAACCTAATTTCAAACATTTTGATTAACTAGCATATAGGAGTGGCTGGTCAATATATTATTTCTGTAAACATTGGTTGACCAATATCTAGATTTGATCAAACAATGTGTTAAGAAATTTAAAACATTATATATAATTAATTTACTCATGATATTGGTAAGTATATTGGTCATCCAATGCAGCATTAATCAATCAATATGTGATATTAGTTGTCCAATGTCACTATTACTAGTCAATATGCCAAATTGGTCTAACAATATCGATGTAAATAGTTGTTACAACCACTAATTCTTATGTCTACTAATATTTTGAAACTAATATAGATATAAATACTTAGACTTTGGTTATTGGACATTTTTAGGACATTTAGGGTTTACTATAACACATTTACAAGTATTTACAAGCATTCATTCATTGGTTGTGAAGTGATAAAGAGTCTTTGAGCATTAAATAAGTAAGCAAGGTTTATTTGACTTGTAAATATCAAGTTCGTTTTGTTCACCTAAATTTAGGTTTTCTAAGAAGCATTGAAATTCCTCTTCACCCTTCAAAGAATCCCCTTAATCGATTAGAAATGAGAGATTAGTATAATACTAAGAGAGATTTGAAAAATGGATGTAAGTAAGGTTTATTTGTCAAATTGATATAAAATCAATTTATAACTTCTCTTCTCTGTACTCACTCTCTATAATCATGCCAAGTTCTTTCACTCCCTATAGTATGTCTCATCTTTAGCCTTCAGAACCAATAACTTAATTTTACCAGCCATATATCAAGATTCAATCTTTAAGTGCTCTATAGAATAGTGTTGTGCCATAATAAAGGCATAACTTAATGGTTCTTTGAGCCTATTTATTCTTCTTTCCCTCCTTTCTCTAATATACAAGCTCAAATATAGAGGTTAACAAAGAGTTAGGATAAATAAAGATAGAAGTGGTGATAGGGATCAAGACTACTCCAACCCATAAAAGATATAGAGACATTATCAGCGCCACTTTGCTTAACAAACTTAGAGGCTTAACTAGTATGTACCTCCTTTTACTCCTCTATGGCTTTCTCTTACTTGGACTATGATCTCTAAGTAATGATATTCCAACTAGTTTACATACTCAATGCTGAAAATGGTTATAGAAATTGGTAGTTGTTGTTGTTGTTTTGCTGTTATTAACAATGTTATGATGGAATATGAACATTGTTCAAGGAATGCCCTTACGTAGATGAGAAGTAGAGGTTACAGTTAAGTTGGGAAATTGTTTTATCACCATGGCGGATCAAAATAGGAGGACTCAGATGAAAGTGAATACTACGTTAATTTATGTCCCACAATCAATCAGTTGGCTACATTTTTTGTGTCATAATTATTTAAAAGTATTCTTTATCTTATGTATATTTGTTTAATTAACTAATGCATAAAATAAATTCAATAGAATAAATGTACATTATAAATGAAATTATGACGAGATCATAATTACGAGATTCATATTGCATTGATATATTATTCCTAAATCATTCTTAATTATTATTTTATTAAGACTAGGCAGTAATAAAGTGTAAAAAACTAGAATGCATTATGATTCTTCTTTATGAAAAAAGTGGTCAGTCTTATATATTAAAGTATGACGATTCTTAAACAAAAGTGTGTGTACTTATTAAAGAATAAGTTTACTAAAATGACTTGATATGAGAATTTTATTTAGAAAATTACTAGTATATCTATAAAAAAATCTCATTGTAATGATTTTATGAACAATTATTTGACTTGAGATCTCGAAAAGATCTCATATATGGATTGCCATATTTTGATACTACTTATGATCTATTGTAACATCCCACCTCCTACTGGAAGGGTAAAATAGTAAATTTGGCATAGGATGAGATGGATCGGAATGACTTAGGACTGTTCATGCATAAT
>JANIJH010000006.1:55051052-55065195 GCA_024520975.1 Erythroxylum areolatum | reverse complement strand
AGAGAATATTCTTCTTTTTCTTAAATGACTAACGAAGAATAAAAAGAAGAAAAAAAAGAATTGATATAAACAGAGCAGGGTTTGTTTTGTGTTATTTTGACTTCAAAAAAAAAAAAAAAAAAACACAGAGCATGCCACGTCAGACCAACACAGGCTACGTTATAAAATTTGATTTTCCGTGGAAAATTCGAGAAGGTGCTCCGTGGAATCTTGTGGCTGAGAATGGATGCGAGCCCCGACACCCGGCGTCTTCACGTGCCACTATCTCAAGGGGGAGAGAGAGAAAAAGAAGCGTGATGTTTAAATGTTAAAAAGAGAGAGAAGTAAAAAGTTTGTCTTCGACCTTTTAAGGTACTTTGTGAGTAATAAAAAAAGAGTTTGATGTTTTAAATGTTTAATTTAATTTCCCCATATTTTAGACGTTTTTTAAAAGTAAGTATAAGATTAGTATTCCCCAACATATGTAGTATATGTAGGATAAGAAGACCCCACTTCAATTTGTTTCTGGACTTTCGTTTTACAATTACTTCCCACTATTCAAGATATTTTTAAGTTGGCATGATCCTGTGACGTTACGCATGAAATTGATGAGGCTCTGATAATTTGCAGATTTTTTGGTTCAAAATATCAACATTAATTGGAAGAAAAAGGAAACTTATGTTTTAGTCACATCTATAGTAATTGGTTCTTGTGCATTTTCCTAAATAAATGTATGTTTCGATTATGAATAAGCGAGTGTTGTTTGGTTAACAAACCAGTGTTCTAAAAATAGAGGTGCTTGTAGTTTATGCCATGGAAAGGAGTGAAATTGTCCTTGTTAATAAAATTTATATTACTTAGGAAAATGTGTGGCGGAGTCTGGATGGGCATAGCAAGTGGGATACGATTTCTGTCAGAAGCAACTACAGAATGAATGATGGTTTATAATATTCATAAAAAGAAAATTTGAGAGCCACAAAGTTGGTTCTTTGGTTAGGAAGCGGTGGGGAAGTCAAAAAATAAGCTTTCAAGGAAAAAAGGAGAAAATGTGAATTTGAGGCGGATAGTTGTTGGGTCGTTGATGTTCAGTTTCTGGGGGGAGGGGGGGGATTATTAATGGCAGCTCTTTCGTTGGGTTTTTATGACTATCTGACGAATATGGATTTTGATTCTCCAACATCATCCCAACTGTGAGATCATCATCCTCTTCCTTTTCTCCTTTTCCTTTCTAAACAAACATCAGTTAATGCGCTCACCCAAAAGCAACTTATGCCAGACATTGGCATCAGATGTGCACTTTTGGCCTACTTAAGTTCATTTCAGGTTTGCAGTACTAGATTCATTCATTCCACCCACTTCCATGGCCCTGTTTCTGCACCCTAAAGGCAATTACTATCCCACTCCCACTCATCTTAATGTCATCCTTCATACCTGTTCGGTTTTATGCACAATTAGAGAACGAAAATTAAATCGTCTAAGAAACAAAACATACGAGAACGATTCTTACATTTATATTTACAAGGATAAATTATTTTTTATTTTTATTTATAATATATATTTTTATAATTATTATTAGTTAACTTGATTAGTTTTTACTATTAACAGAAGAATTTGGAAAAATTATTATCATATTCTTTTTTATTAATAACATATTATTTATCATATTTTGTTGATAATTAGCAATATATTAATTAGTTTAAAATAATAGCAAATTAAGTCTTTATTATATAATAATAATAATAAATAAATAAATAACATTATTATTACTATGTAATAATAATAATTTATTATTTATAAAAATATTATATCAAGCAAACTGATAAGACAAGAAAAAATTACCTAGTAATATATTAAGTTTAAAGAGTTAATTTGATAAGAAAATTTAATCAATAGTGATAGTAAGCTTAGTAGGATGACAAATATAAAAAATAATAATTAGCACTAGAAGTGAGCTCAATAAACTGATATAATATAAAAATTAAGGGTTAATTATAAAAAAAGCCAAAAGTTTGAACTTTAAAAAAAATCACTAAAATGAAAACATTTTCAATTTGTTTCAATTCTAACCTAACGTTAACTTTATCATTATCTATGCTGATGTGACAATGTTACGTGTCAATAGATCCCACTAATCAAACACATCATTGTTATTAAGAGGAGGTTATCTTATTAGTCAAACAACGTCATTTCATAGTGAAATTGAATGAAACGACGTTGTTTGGATTTTAGAGAAAGCTTCTTCGTCACTCTCACACCCTAAATCCCTAAAATCAGAATTTTTTATGGAAGCTTCACTAAGTTTTGAACCTAGAAAATTAGAAACCTAAAAGTCCTGAAAACTCAATCTAGAATAATCGTATGTTTATGGTTGGGTATTGAGTTTTACATTCTAAATAATCGAAACCCAGAATGTTGAGAAATTGAATGGGTGTTGGTTTTGTTTTTGTTTCGTTTCATGATTGTGAACTTGAGCAATAAAGAGGTGGGTCACATTACAAAGATGGAGCCAATATTAAGAGATTATTCATTGAGAATTTCTGAATCTCACTAGATTCCAACTAAAGGCTTTTACACGAAATAAGAACAAGATTGCTTATTGAACAAAACAACGTGAAATAAGCAAAAGGAGCTTGCGACTTGCACCAGATGGTGCAGACATGCTTGTGGTGCGTGTGGGAGAACTACAAATGTCATCTAGTGGTAGTATAAGGAGACATGAATGGAAGTCTCTGTAGCTTTGTTTGCAATGCAGAAAATGACCAAAAAACTCAACCAACATAGAGAAAACTCAATCGCAGATAACCATATATCAGACAAAAACAACCAACGTCAATGGGCATCTCGATGTTGCACACAACACCACATCCACTTTCCAATTTTTCAAACATCACATCGCTTCCTCTGTGCCTGTGTATGGACTTAGGGATTTAGGGGGTGAGAGTAACGAAGAAGATTTCTCTAAAATTGAAATGACATCATTTTAATTTCACTATGAAACGATGTTGTTTCACTAATTAGACAACCTCATTTTGTGTTTGATTAGTGAGGATTCATTAACACATGACAGTGCCATGTCAGCATAGATAATAATGAGGTTAACGTCAGGCTAGAATTAAAACAAATTGAAAGTTTATGCATTTTATTGCTACTTTTTAAAGTTTGAGTTATAATTGAAAAATTGAGAAAAGTTTAAGCTTTTTTAGTAATCAACCCAAAAAATAATCAACATGGTATAATGAATAATATGATAAGATAAATTAGTTAATAATAATTATTTAATAGTAAAAATTAAATAATAGATTTTATAATTAAAAAATAATATATAAGAAATTGATTATCTTAATTATTAGTATTATTAGATAATAAGTAAATTTTGTTTATTAAAAAAGTGATAAATAATATCCACTAATTATTAACAAATTAAATCAACATACATATAAAATATTATTATACTATTTATTATGAGTAATAATATACAAACATGATAAATTAATAAAATAAAATTTTAAGTTATTTTATTTTATTAATAAATGACTACGTTACATGAAAAGAAATACAAGTTAGTGTGTAAGTTGTATTTGTTTGTTAGTAAGTAAAATAACTTTGGTTAAGATGTTTTGTTAAAGAATGTCATATAATGGACTTGTACAATTTGATAGTGAACTATAATTACGAGCATGTGGAGGTTCACTTGTATTGTAATAACTACCCTTTACCAAAAAAATAGAAGTTACAACTAAAGAAAACGTTAGAATTACAGATCTTGATTGCAAAACATTTGAAGGTAGTCAACATGATGATACTAATAAAGAAGCTGTAAAAAATGACATAAGTGAAAAAAAACTAATTATATTTGTTGGTTATTTAACAATGCACCATACATTAGAAGTGAAAATGATGATATAATTTCTAGTGGTAAGTGTTATGATACATATTTAAAATATATCCTTAAGTTTTGTTTTGAAATTGAACTATATAGTTTCCTAGATATAGAAATTGGAGAGAATGTTAATGCAAATTGTTGGTAATGAAGGAGATAATGATGTTGAATTTGAAAATTGTCATTTTGTTGATGTATAAGATCATATTAAGGTGTATATGAATCGAATGCCACCTTCTTAGTATGAGGAAATTTTTTTGTACAAACATTAATGTACCTATACATAAGATAATGAAAAATAATTAAAAGGTGGATTAAGTGAGGTATCAACCACTAATTATTTTGGGAAAACACCTAAAGAGGTCATTATTAAAGTTATACATTATCAACCAAAATTTGGTGTTAAGTAGTTAGAACCACCATTTATTAATATTAACTCCTTTCTAACATGAAATTGACATTTTCTTATTTTATTTATCTATTGTTAGTTGTTCTTATTAATAAAGGAGCTAAAAGTATTGATGCAACATTTGACATTGAAGTTCCATATGAACTAAAAATTGATAATAAGTATTTAGAACCTCCATTTCATAGTTCTTACTCCTTTTTAACATTAAAGTGACATCTTTATTATGTTTATCTATTATACAATTGACATGGAAGTTTCGTATGAATTTACTGAGGGTGATGATCCAACATACTAAGGAGGAGTTAGTGAAATATATAGTGAATTTGGGGATCCAAATTCAAATGATATGGATAAAATATATATGAAGCCTTTAAGTAAGATATTGTTGTAGAAGTAAACAAATTATATATGGAGTCTTAAATGTATCAAAATGAAAACAAAATGATCACCAAGAGACTTGTAATCTAAATGATGCAACTGCCGGGGATATAAAAGTAGAGTCCATTTATGGTGAACAATGATAATAGTGTAAAGATGATATATGCATAATTGATCCTAATTATACCTCATATTTGATATACATTTTCTTAATATTTTATACTTTTGTTGTATATTTGGTACTTACTTTTTTCCAAGTGTGTTTACAAAATAAAATTGTCTTCATGGACTTCAAAGAAAAGAATTTGGATGAAAACACGTCATAAAACGTAGATTCAAAGCACAAAAGGTGATATGTGCTTAATTGATTGTTTAATTATTTCATAACACTTAACGATTAATGACATAAAATTGCTTAAGATACTTACTTTGACACGTATATGATTTTAGGCACAAGTTGAAAGTAAAGAAGTTAAAGTGAGTCGAAATCACAATATTTGGGCCATTTTCTAAAGATTAATTTTCACTTGTCTTTATGGAGCAAAAAGAAGAAAATTAAAAGACAAAAAAAAGACAAGAAAAAAATAAAAACACAAATAAATCAATGTGGGCTGCATGGATTTGCATGGCCATGCAAGGTATTAATTTAAGTAATGAACGATACAAAAGGCACCAAGGTGAGAAGAAGATGGAAGGTTGCAGTAGGTGGAAGCACAAAACAACATCAGAAGAAGAAAACAAAAGAACAAAATGCATACAATGCTAGGAGTACATATGCCCAAGGAGGACCAAAATAACATGCAACACAACAATGACTAAGAAGAAAACGACAGCATAGTGATGAATTGGGAAAAGTTTGCATTAAACACAAGCATATGTGTTTAACGAAAACTATGTTTGCGTTAAACCCAAGCGTATATGTTTAATGTCTGCTACATCTGCGTTTCATTTGCTTGGTCCTAATGAAACAGATCCTAAAGAATTTAGAATGACAATCACCCTTAGGAATGGAAACAAGCTTCCAGAAGAAGATGATGATGAAGACGAT
The DNA here is from genome assembly GCA_024520975.1 of Erythroxylum areolatum. Classification (NCBI taxonomy): domain Eukaryota; kingdom Viridiplantae; phylum Streptophyta; class Magnoliopsida; order Malpighiales; family Erythroxylaceae; genus Erythroxylum; species Erythroxylum areolatum. The sequence goes on along the minus strand of JANIJH010000006.1, from coordinate 55,059,501 downwards.
GAAGCTTTTATTTAAGAAGAGAAGTAGAGAAGTGGCAGGAGGTAACTGAAGAAGATGAGCCAGAAATCTTTGTCCAGGAAAAGAAGAAGAAGAAGAATAGACAAAGGTGGTTAAGGAAGAACTGTTAGAGAAACCCAACAAGGAAACTACTGATGCATCATTGGTAGCCACCTTAAGTACGGAGGGTTCTCACTTCGTCTAACAAAAACTTCTTGCATTAACTGACAATTCAGGGAGTTTTATTATCCCTTATTTTATTAATAGTTTGTCATTGAAAAGGGTATTACTAATTTGTAAATTATGTCCTTGTTATTATCTTAGGTAACTTACTTATAAGCTACAAAACCCCTATAAGGAGAAATAGGTGGAAGCAAGCTGTCATGACCCGGTATCACATCAGGCTTATGACAATCGCCGCATACCCGGGCTAAAGACACTCACGATATCCTTAATCCGACTATGCAAGGCTAACTGAATATCTCTTCTCTTTTTTAAAAAGAAATTGGGCAGCACAACAGCTGTATTTTAAAAATCCCAAAACTCACTCAAATACCTGCAAACAATTTTTAAACACACTTCTATATTCGCATCCAACCACAACTTCAGAACTTTAAAGTTCACTCAAAGCAATCTCACAAAATAATCAAGAGTTAAATTTATAAAATCATAAAGCATATCAACATAATTAATTTAATAAAAAGAGTAAAACAGTTCATGAGCTGCTATGCAACTAAAGTATAAAACAGAAACTACTCACATGCGGTAATACCCTAAAAATGTCAAAAAAACCGCACGATTCTCACACAGCTTCAAGCTCACTAAATTAACCTGCATGGTTGGAAAGTGGAAGGGGTGAGTACACTACGTACTCAGTGAGCAAGAAAAAACATATATCGCAAATAGAACTCGATACACACCAAGACGATGAAAAAAATCTATGAAGTAAACATACATCATATAGAAACATATAAGCCTAGCCTATGACTCAACGTATATTGGTTAGGAACCATATAAGTTTAGCCTATTAATCACTCATCCAGTGAATATAGATTCCAGTTTCAGTACACAAAAGCATAAAAACATCGCATGTATAAATCAAATCTCGTAAAAAAATAAATCTCAGAATAAGCCATAACAATCATGTGTGTTGCCACTAGTTGGCCAAACTAGTGTGCACACCCGTCAATTCCCGGTGTTGGTTGGACTTTCATCCGTAATGAGTCCAGGCTACAGTCAACAAGAACGTCATGACCCTAGGTGATGATCTCGTTAGTGTTCAGACCCTAGGTGTGGAATCCCCTGCAAGTCCCGTAGAAAGTTGTCGATACGGGGACTCGACTTCATGTACCAACGTTAAGGGTATAGGGGTCACTTAATATGTCATGCCCAGCATATGATTGGCCAATCGTTTCCTCACCAATCACAAAAATCATATATAAAAATTAAGTACAAAAATCAAGTAAGGCACCATACCTTTATTTATCGGTCTAACCGATAAAATGAAACCATGCATAGCTCTAAGCCAAAAGAGAATAAGAACGTACAGTATACATGACTCGATTATACATATGTAAATTTCAAAACATTATTTCATGCAATAAAAGTCATCTTTTGCACTACAATTGCAAACTTGTTCAAAAATGTAGTTTTAGAAAATAAAACATTGTCCTTTGCACTTCAAATGTAGGTTTGTTGAAAACAATATCATTTTTTAAAATACGTAATAAAAACATCACTTTCAAAACAATGTCGTTTCTTAAATACACAAGCATATTAGCCCCCATTTGAGATTCAATTCTACTATGCATTACCTAGGTTCAAAATTCACATACAATTCGTCATACATGTCTTAGGATGTTCTAATCATATTTAAGAAATATGGTTTCCCCAACTCACCTCAAAAGAACGTGTACACTCCCTTAGCTTCAATAATCCTCGGTACGAGCTGCTCGATTCACAGCTCCTGAGCCTTTATACATAAAAAAGAATATACAATGTATTTATTACTTAAACATGAATTTTATATTTATACACCATCATATAAGTTTATAAAACACAATATCGCTCTCTTTAAGCTATAGGATTCGACCATTAAGCTTCTCACATGGTCACTTCCTTATTATTCACATAAGCTTTTCTTTTGCGTTTTCTAAAGCATTTATTGCCTTTAATCCAATACTTATTTCAAAACATAATTAAGCACATTTTTATCCAAGCACATAGGCTATTATTCATCAATCTAAGAAATAATTCAAGTTTACTCTAAGAAAACAAGAAAGCCGCTTTCAATGTATATCATTATGAATCCTTAAATCATAAGCCAAGTTCACTTAGACATTTCATCAAACACCTAATGTGCATGACTTTCAAGTCATATTTTCAAGGTCTTATGATGGTAATTCATGCTCCTATCTTGTTATATAACAAATACTTCCAATCAACAACACATTTCACCACTCCATTCAATCCAATTCCCTTCATTTAAGTTATATTCATCATAATTATACAACTCATCACATGCATCCATTCCTTCTTCCATCATTTTGTCCAAGCCTATCCAATATACATCTTCATTTTTCATCATCAATTCACATTATACATGTGCAATTAACACCATAGAATTCATTTAGACCATCAATTTCAAAAGATATTTAAAAATTCACAAACTTTCACCAAATAGGGAACATTTCAGTTTTTGGCTTAAAAAAACTTCTCCATGACACATTTCATTCATCTAAACCATGTTTCATGCATATTCAAGCAGGGAGAACAACACATCTTAACACTAAACTTAAAATCCTAATGTATAGAGAGATGAGACAAAATTTACCTAATCCTTCCTTTGATGATATCTTAAAATCCTTTGAGAATTTCTCAAATATAATGATAGATTTGAGTTCCTTCACCCCAAATTAGCTTAGAACACTTTGATTTGGGTTGGAGAATCAAAACAAAGGATCGGGTTCAGTGAATAGCTGAAAATTGGTCTTCTCCTCTCTTCTCCTTTCTTCTCTTTTCTTTTAATTATCTGTAGTAATGGGATGTACGACCATGAATGAAGAAGGGTCTAGAATATTGACTCTTCTTTGACCAAAATAAGGTGAAATTACCTTTTTGCCCTTAGGTTATGTGAAATTACCATTTTACCCTCTAAACTTTTCCTAAATTTGTAATTAAGCCTAAAATTTGGGAATCAACAAAACTTTTATTTTTATTTTGATCCTCAAACTTTTGAGAATAATAATTAAGCACCTAAACTTTACAAAATTATATATTGATCCTCCAAGAATTGAAAATTACATTTAATTCCTTTGACTTTTAACAATTGGCAAATAAGCCCTTATGTACATCAACTTTTCTAATTAAGCTTTCTAAGTGTCCCATAAGTCTATAAATCATGTCTAATCACCTCTAAGGCATTAGAACACATTTAGTTCAACTACCATGGTCTTATCCATCCAATGGACTCGGTTTTACACACTTAAAAGCTTATATGTTGGAAATCTCCAAGATTTCACATATCAATGAATTCTAAGTTCATGTAAGGGCATATAACATTATAAATCATTAACATTTATACCCAAAGGACTTAAATGCATCTTTTAACTCATGTATAACCATGTATGTATCAGTATACAGTACCATCTCTAAGTATAGCACAATACAAAAGGCTTAGAGAGTCCGACGTTACAAGTTCTCCTCCCTCAAAAGAGTTTTGTCCTCGAAACTCCTAAGTCGAGGACACAAATAAATGGGGGTACTGACGTCTCATAGTATGCTCAGGCTCTCATGTCATTTCTTTGACCCGGTCGCTCTTCCAAAAAACTTTGACTGTGGGTACCTCCTTGCTACGTAATCTCTTTATCTGTCGATCTAAAATCTGAACTGGTTTCACCTCAAAACTCAGGTTTTCTCTTAACTCTACTAGAGGTGTCTCCAAAACATGAGATGGATCTAGTAAGTACTTTTTAAGCACCAAGAAATGAAACACATTATGGATCTTATCTAAGTTTGATGGTAATTCCAATCGATACACCACAGTCCTGACATGCTCCAGGATGTGGAAAGGTCTTATATATTAAGGGTTCAACTTCCCTCGACTTTGAAATCTGATAATACCTTTCCATGGTGATATCCGAAGAAAAACCCTGTCACTAACTGCTAACTCTAATGATCGTCACCTCTTATCTGCGTAACTTATTTGACGATCCTGGACGACTTTCATCTTCTCTCGAATGATTTTTATCTTCTGAGTTGTGACTTCTATCAATTTGGCTCCTTTGATTTTGACCGTACCAACCTCATCCAACACAGAGTTGTCCTGCACTTCCTCCCATAAAGTGCTTCATATGTTGGCATATCGATGCTTATCTAATAACCATTGTTGTATGCAAACTCTATCAAAAGCAAGTGTCGGTCACAACTTCCTTGGAATTCCATCACACATGCTCTCAACATGTCCTCCAGTGTTTGAATGGTTCTCTCTGATTGACTATCGGTTTGGGGGTGGAAGGCAGTACTAAACTTTAATTTAGTCCCTAAAGATTCCTAGAATTTCGGCCAAAATTGTGAGGTAAATCTCGGATCCCTATATAATATTATAGAAACTGGCCCGTGCAGCTTCATAATCTCATTAATATACAGCTTTGCCAATCTCTCCAATGGGTAGGTTGTGTGGACAGGAAGAAAATGAGCAGTCTTCATCAATCTGTCTACTATAACTTAAATAGAATCGTGACCTTTCTATGTACAAGGTAGTCCAACTACAAAATCCATTGTCACATGCTCCCACTTTCCATTCCGGAATAAGTAAAGACTATAACATACCAGCTAGTTTTTGATGTTCTGCCTTAATCTGTTGACAGGAAAAGCATCTGGCCATAAATTCCACTATCTCTCTCTTCATCGCTAGCCACTAATAACTCTCTCTAAGCGTTCGATACATCTTGGTGCTACTAGGATGCATAACATAAGTCGAACTATGAGCTTATTCTAAGATAGATCGCCTGAGACCCTTGTCATTTGGCACACAGACTCTATCTTTAAAGACTAACAACCTGTCTTTTCTTAGTCTGAACCCCTCACTCCCTTTGGATGGCAATTTCTCCCAAATGACTCTTAACTTAAAATCGTCAGCCTGCAATCTCCTGATCTCATCAAATAATGTCGGTAGAACTTCAAACTATGCTAGCAATGTTCTGTCATCTTCTGCTACTGAGAGTCTAACCCCAACACTCCGCACAATCATTAAATGTGTCATGTAAGGATCTTACCTAATAGTCACTGTCGAATAGGACTTACAACTCAATGCATCGGCTACCACATTTGCTTTTCCCGAGTAATAGTTGATTATTAAGTCATAATCCTTAATTAATTCCAACCATCTGCTTTGTCTAAGGTTTAGCTCCTTCTGTGTCATTAAGTACTTCAGACTCTTGTGGTTGGTGTCTATACGGCAAGTCTCCCCATAAAGATAATGTCTCCAAATATTAAGAGCAATTACTACCACTGCGAGCTCCAAATCATGTGTAGGATAATTTAGCTCATGTTTCTTCAACTGTCTAGAAGCATATGAGATTACTCGCTCGGCCTGCATAAATACACAACCAAGTCCTTGGCGACTGGCATCACTAAATACCTCATATCCAACCCCTTGGGTAAGTAGGGCAAACACTGACACAGAAGTCAATCGCCTGTTCAGCTCCTGAAAACTCATCCCACTAAAATTTTATCCCCTTCCGGGTAAGCCTTGACAAAGTGGCTATAAGTACTAAGAAACCCTCAACAAATCTTCTATAATAACCAACTAACCCCAAAAAGTTGCAGACTTCTGTCACATTCTTAGGTTGTTCCCGCTTAAGTATAGCTTCCACTTTCTAATCTACCAAAATACCCTTCCCTGATATCACATGCCTAAGGAATCCTATCTCCCTCAACCAAAATTCACACTTTGAGAACTTCGCATATAACTGTCTTTCACGAAGTATTTGCAGCACAATCTGGAGATGTCTAGCATGATCCTCTTCATCCTTAGAATAAATCAAAAGATCATCAATGAAGACTATGATAAACTGATCTAAATAAGGATGGAACACCTTGTTCATGAAGTCCATAAATACTGCAGGTGCATTTATCAATCCGAATGGAATCACCAAGAATTCATAGTGTCCATACCTCATCCGAAAAGCAATCTTGTGCATATCATTCTTATCAATCTTTAATTGATGGTTCCCAGACCTAAGATCTATCCTTGAGAATATTGTAGCTCCTCTTAACTGATCAAACAAATCATCGACCCTGGGGAGTGGATATTTATTGTTGATAGTAACCCTGTTTAACTACTAATAATCAACACATAAGTGGAGGATCCCATCCTTTTTTTTTGACAAACAATACTGGTGCTCCTTATGGTGAATGACTTGGTCTGATGAAGCCCTTGTCCAATAACTCTTATAGTTGAATCTTCAATTCTATTAGTGTTATGCGATACAGTGGTATAGATATTGGTGTCATCCCCCAGACCAAGTCAATACTGAAATCAAATTCCCGATCAGGTGGCAATCCAGGTAACTTCTTCAAAAAGACATCGGTGAACTCACATATAATAGGGACATCTACCGGTTTGACCCTCTATAATGAACTGTCAATCACATGTGCGAGGTATGCCTGGCATACCTGATGAATCAACCTCTTAGCCTTGATCACCAATATCAAACAACTTGGGAATATCTGTTGGTCACTAGTAAATTTAATCGGGACTCCACCCTGAAGGTTAAACTCTACCTCTTCTTAAAATAATCAACCCTGATGTAATACCTCTTTAACCAGCCAATCCCCAATATCACCTTGAAATCTCGGAGATCGAGGGGAATAAGATCTGCCTTTAACACAACATCACCAATCTTTATCTCACAAGCTGTATATACTCATCACAAGCCATTTACTCTCCAAAAGGAGTGACAACAATGAGAGGGAGACTTAACAGCTCCAGGGGATGACTAATATTCTCTGGCTCGGGTCACAAAGGTCCAACCTTGCAACGACTTCCCCTTCCTCGTCCAACCATGCTATCACTATAAATTAAAGAAAAAGACATTGTTTAATAAAAGAGACCGGGCTAAGCCTAGCTTATTTGATATCCCAAACATCCCAAGTAATGTCAACAAGCACTCTAATCGAGGTCGAAATCATCCGACCGTTAAGGACGTCAACTTAAAGATCCAAAACTCAACTTCTCAACCAAAGACTTTCGACCCCCAGACTTGACTCCTAAGGCTCGTGAACTTTTTGAAAATGGAAATAACAATTTTGAAAACATAAAAACCAAACTCTGATACCAATTTAATTGTCACAACCCAGTACCACATCAGGCCTATGACAACCGTTGCATACCCGAGGTAAGGACACACTCACGGTATCCTTAATCCGAATATACAAGGTTAACTGAATATCTCTTCTTTTTTAAAAAAATTGAGCAGCACAATGACTGTATTTTAAAAATCTCAAAACTCACTCAAATACTTGCAAATAATTTTTAAACACACTTCTATATTCACATCCAATCATAACTTCAGGACTTTAAAGTCCACTTAAAGCAATCTCAACAACAGCACCCAAAGTTCATACATAAAATCTTTTACAACAACAAAACAATCAAGAGTTAAATTTATAAAATCATAAAGCATATCAACATAATCAATTTAATAAAAATAGTAAAATAGTTCATGAGCCACTATGCAACTAAAGTACAAAACGGAAACTACCCATTTGTGGTAATACCCTAAAAATGTCAAAAAAATCGCACAATCCACACAAAGCTTCAAGCTCACTAAATTAACCTGCATGGTTAGAAAGCAGAGGGGGTGAGTACACTATGTACTCAGTGAGTAGGAAAAGCATATATCGCAAATAGAACTCGATAGACACCAAGATGGTGAAGATAATCTATGAAGAGAAGATACATCATGTAGAAACACATAGGCGTAGCCTATGAATCAACATATTCTGGCGAGGAACCAAATAACCCTAGCCTATTAATTACTTATCCAGTGAGTATAGATTTCAGTTCCAGTACACAAAAGCATAAAAACATCACATGTATAAATCAAATCTCGTCAGAAAACAAATCTCAGAATAAGCCAAAACAATCATGTGTGTCGCCATTAGTCAGTCAAACTAATGTGCACGCCCACCAATTCTCAGTGTTGACTTGGCTTTCATCTGTGGTGAGTCCGAACTATAGTCGACAAGAGTGTCATGACCTTAGGTGATGACCTCGTCAGTGTCAAAACCCTAGGTGTGGAATCACCCGTAAGTGTAGCACCCCACTCTCGCGAAGACCCGAACCCGATATCGACGGTGACATCCGAGCTCGTGACCCGCGAGGGTGGCGTACTAGGACAAACATTACCTTTCAAAACTCGTTATAACATTTTTTTCTTTTCTTTCA
>JANIJH010000006.1:55040662-55050952 GCA_024520975.1 Erythroxylum areolatum | reverse complement strand
CATTTTTCCCGACACATTATGCTCTTTGAGCTCACTCATATCACATTTTAGGGTTCCAACCCTTCACAAGGGAACGGGATATTACACACTATGCCTTTATTTATCGGTCCAACCGATAAAATGAAACCTTGTCATGGCTCTAAATCAAAATAGAACAAATAAATGCAGCATACATGACTCGATTATGCATATGTAAATTTCAAAACATTATCTCATGAAATAAAAGCCATCTTTTGTCCTCTAAATGCATAGTTGTTCAAAACAATGCCGCTTTATAAATACATAAGCATATTAGCATCCATTTGAGATTCAATTCTACTACGCATTACCTAAGTTCAAAATTCACATTCAAGTCATCATACATGTCTTAGAGTAATCTAATCCCATATGGGAAATATGGTTTCCCCAACTCACCTCAAAAGAAGGTATACACTCTCTTAATTTTAACAATCCTCAATACGTGCTCCTTGATTCATAGCTCCTGGGCCTTTATACACAAAAAGACATACGATATACGATGAAATTACTACTTAAATATAAACTTCATATTTATACACCATCACATAAGTGTATAAAACACAATACTACTCCCTTTAAGCTATAGAATTTGACTATTAAACTTCTCACATGGTTACTTCCTTACTATTCACATTAGCTTTTCTTTTGCATTTTCTAAGGCATTTAATGCCTTTAATCCAATGCTTACTCATTTCAAAACATAAATAAGCACATATTTATCCAAGCACATTAGGCCATTATTCATCAATCTAAGCAACAATTCAAGTCTACTCTAAGTAAATATGAAAGCCGCTTTCTAATGTATATCATTACAATTCCTTAAATCCTAAGTCAAGTTCACTTAGACATTTTATCAAACACCTAATGTGCATAATTTTCAAGTCATATTTTCAAGGCTTTATCATGGTAATTCATGCTTCTATCTTGTTATATAACAACACTTCCAATCAATGACGCATTCCACCACTCCATTCAAACCAATTCCCTTCATTTAAGCTACATTTATCAGTTACACATCTCATTATATTAATCCACTTCTTCTCCATCATTTCGACCCAACCTTAACCAACCCACATCTTCTTCATTCTTCATCATCAATTCACATTATACATGTATAATTAATACCATAGAATTCATTTAAATCATCAATTCCAAAAGTTATCAAAAAATTCACAAACTTTTGCCAAAGAGAGGACATTTTGGTTTTGGCTTAAGGAAGCTTCTCCATGACTCATTTCATTCATCTAAACCATGTTGCATGCATATTCAAGCATGGAGAACAACATATCTGAACACCAAACTCAAAATCATAATATAGAGAGCGATGAGACAAAATTTACCTATACTTTCCTTTAGTGATATCTTCAAATCCTTTGAGAATTTCTCAAATCTAATGATAGATTTGAGTTCCTTGACCCCAAATTAGCTTATAACACCTTGATTTGGGTTGGATAATCAAAACAAATGGTAGGGTTTAGTGAATAGCTAAAATTTGGTCTTCTCCTGCTCTCTTCTCCTTTCTTTTAATTAAAACAACATGTTTTAAGTCTTTAGTAATGGGATGCATGACCATGAATGGAGAAGGGTCTAGAATATTGACTCTTCTTTGACCAAAATATGGTAAAATTGCCTTTTTTTTCCCTTAGGTTATTTGAAATTACCATTTTACCCTCTAAACTTTTCATAGCCCAAAATTTGGGAATCACCAAAACTTTTATTTTTATTTTGGTCCTTAGACTTTTGGGATTAATAATTAAGCCGTCTAACTTTATAAAATTACATATTGGTCCTCCAAGAATTGAAAAATTACATTTAAGTCCATTAACTTTTAATAATTTGCAAATAAGCCCTTATGTACATTAATCTTTCCAATTAAGTTTTCTAAGTGTCCTATAAATCTATAAATCATGTCTAATCACCTCTAAGGTATTAAAACACCTTTAATTCAACCACCATGGACATATCCATCCAATGGACTTGGTTTTACACACTTAAAAGCTTATATGTCGGAAATCTCCTAGATTTTGCATACAGATGAACTCTAAGTTCATATAAGGGCATATAACATTATAAATCATTAACATATATACCCAAAAGACTTAAATACATCTTTGAACTCATATATAACCATGTATGTATCAGTATATAGTAGCATCTCCCAGTATAGCACAATACAAAAGGCTAAGAGAGTTCCGTGTTACAAGTTCTCCGCCCCTCAAAAGAGTTTCATCCTCGAAACTCCTAAGTCGAGTACACAAATAAATGGGGGTACTATCGTCTCATAGTATGCTCAAGCTCCCATGTCATCTCTTCGACCCTATCGCTCTTTGAAAGAACTTTGGTCGTGGGTACCTCCTTGCTGCATAATCTCTTTATTTGTCGATCCAAAATCTGAACTAGTTTCACCTCAAAACTCAGGTCTTTACTTAGCTCTACTGGAGATGTCTCCAAAATATGAGATGGATCCGGTAAGTACTTTTTAAGCTTCGAGACATGAAACACATTATGGATCCTATCCAAGTCTGGTGGCAATTCCAACAGATATGCCACAGTCCCGACACGCTTTAGGATGCAGAAAGGTTCAATATATCAAGGGTTCAGCTTCTCTCGACTCTGGAATCTGATAATACCTTTCCATGGTGATATCCAAAGGAAAACTCTCTCACCAACTACAAATTCTAATGGTAGTCGCCTTTTATCTGCGTAACTCTTTTTATGATCCTAGGTGACTTTCATCTTCTCTTGAATGACTTTTATCTTTTGAATGGTGACCTCTTTCAATTCAGCTCCTTCGATTTTGTTGTAACAACCTCATCCCAACATAAAGGTGTCTTGCACTTCCTCCCATAAAGTGCTTCATATAGTGGCACGCCGATACTTGTCTGATAACTATTGTTGTAAGCAAACTCTATCAAAGGCAAATGGCGGTCCCAACTCCCTTGGAATTCCATAACACATGCTCTTAGTTTGTCCTCTAGTGTTTGAATGGTCCTCTCTGACTAACCATCAGTCTGGGGATGGAAAGCAATACTAAACTTTAGTTTAGTCCTTAAAGATTCCTGAAATTTTGGCCAAAATTGTGAGGTAAATCTAGGATCCCTATTGGAAATTATAGAAACTGGCACCCTGCGCAACTTCACAGTCTCATCGATATATAGCTTTACCAATTTCTCCAATGAGTGAGTTGTGTGGATAGGCAAAAAATAAGCAGACTTCATCAATCTATCCACTATAACCCAAATAGCATCATGAACCTTTGATATACGAGGTAGTCCAACTACAAAATCCATTGTCACATGCTCCCACTTCCATTTCGGAATAAGCAAAGATTGTGACATACCTGCTGGTTTCCTCCAAGATGGCTTGCCGGAGACCCTAGTCATTCGACACACAAACTCTGTCTCTGAAGATTAACATCCTGTCTTCTCTCAGTCTAAACCCCTCACTCTCCTTGGATGACAATTTCTCTTGAATGACTTTTAACTTGGGATTGTCGGCCTACTATCTCTTGATCTCATCAAATAATGTAGGCTGAACTTTAAACCATGCTAGCAATGTTCCATTATCCTCTACCACTGAGAGTCTAACCTCAAGGCTTTGCACACTCATCAAATGTGTCATGTAAGGATCTTGCCTAACAGTTACTACCGAATAGGACTTACGACTCAATGCATTGGCTACCACATTTACTTTTATTGTGTGATAGTTAATTATTAAGTCATAATCCTTAATCAATTCTAGCCATCTTCTTTGTCTGAGTTTTATCTCCTTTTGTTTCACTAGCTACTTCAAACTCTTGTGGTCGGTACATATACAATAAGTCTCCCCATAAAGATAATGTCTCCAAATCTTGAGTGCAAACATTACCGCTGCGAGCTCCAAATCATGTATAGGATAATTTAGCTCATGTTTCTTCAGCTGTCTAGTTGCATATGCGATCACTTGCCCAGCTTGTATAAATACACAGCCAAGTCCCTAGTGACTGGCATCACTGTATACCTCATACCCAACCACCTGGGTAGGTAGAGCGAGCACTTATACAGAAGTCAATCGCCTCTTCAGTTCATGAAAACTCGCCTCGTATTTATCATCCCACTAAAATTTTATCCCCTTCCAAGTAAGCCTCAACAAAAGGGCTACAAGTACCGAGAAACCTTTAACAAATCTTCGACAATAACTAGCAAACCCCAAAAAGCTGCGAACTTCTGTGACATTCTTGGGTTGTTCCCATTCAATTATAGCTTCCACTTTCTTTGAGTCTATAAAAATACCTTCCCCTGATACAATATGCCCAAGGAATCCTATCTCCCTCAACCAAAATTCACACTTTGAGAACTTCGCATACAACTGTCTTTCGCAAAGTATTTGCAACACAATCCTAAGATGTCTAGCATGCTCCTCTTTATCCTTAGAATAAATCAGGAGATCATTAATGTAGACTATGATAAACTGATCTAAATAAGGATGGAACACCCTGTATATGAAATCTATAAATACTGCAGGTGCATTTGTTAGTCCGAACGGTATCACCAAGAATTTATAATGTCCATACCTCGTCCAAAAAGTAGTCTAGTGCACATCATTCTCATCATTCTTCAATTGATGGTATCCAGACCTCAGATCTATCTTTGAGAATACTGTAGTTCCTCTTATCTGATCAAACAAGTCATCGACCTTGGGGAGTGGATATTTATTTTTGATAGTAACCCTGTTTAACTACCGATAATCAACACATAAGTGGAGGGTCCCATCCTTCTCTTTGACAAACAAAACTGTGCTCCCCACGGTGAATGACTTGGTCTGATGAAGCCCTTGTCCAATAACTCTTGTAGTTGAATATTCAATTCTTTCAATTATGCTGGTATTATGCGATACGGTGGTATAGATATTTTTGTCTCTTCCTTGACTAAGTCAATAGTAAAATCAAACTCCCAATCAGGTGGCAATCTAGGTAACTCCTTCGAAAAGATGTTTGGAAACTCGCACACAATAGGGACATCTCCCAATTTGATCCTCTGTGGCGAAGTGTCAATCACATGTGTGAGGTATTCCTGGCATCCCTGACGACTCAACCTCTTGGCCTTGATCATTGATATCAAATAACTCGGGAATATCTGTCGGTCATCAGTAAATTTAATTGGGATTCCACCTTGAGGGTCAAACATCACTTCTTTCTTAAAACAATCAACCCTGGCGCGATATCTCTCTAACTAGTCAATCCCCAATATCACCTCAAAATATCGGAGATCGAGGGGAATAAGATTTGCTTCTAACACAACATCGCCGATCTTTATCTCACAAGTTGTATAAACTTCATCACAAGCCACTTGCTCTCTAAAAGGAGTGACTACATTGAGAGGGGGATTGAACGTCTTTAGGGGATGACTAATATCCTCTAGATCAGGTCACAAAGGTCCAATCTTGCGACGACTTCCCCTTCCTCCTCCAACTATGCTATCATTATAAATTAAAGGAAAAGACATTGATTAATAAAAGTGATCGGGCTAAGCCTAGCTTATATTATATCCCAGACATCCTAAGGAATGTCGACAAGTACTCTGATTGAGGTTGAAATCATCCGACCATTAAGGATGTCAACTTAATGATCCGAGACTCAACTTCTCGACCAAAGACTTTTGACACCTAAACTCGACTCCTAAGGCTGATAAACTTTTTTAAAATGGAAATAACATTTTTGAAAATGTAAAAACCAGGCTATGATACCAATTTAATTATCACGACCTGGTACCACATCGAGCCCATGACAACTGCTACATAACCAAGTTAAGGACACTCACGGTATCCTTAATCTAAATATGCAAGGCTAATTGAACATCTTCCCTTTTTTTTGGTTGAAAAATTTGGGCAGTGCAATGACTGCATATTAAAAATCCCAAAACTCAATCAAATACCTGCCAACAATTTTAAACACACTTCTATATTCACATCAAAAATTTTACCACAACTTCAGGACTCTAAGTCCACTCAAAAGCAATCTCAACAATAGTACTAAAAGTTCATACATAAAATCTTTTACAAACTACAAAACAGTCAGGTTATAAAGTCATAAAGCATATCAACATAACTAATCTAATAAAAATAGTAAAATAGTTCATAAGCCACTATATAACTAAAGTAAAAAATAGAAACTACCCATGCGTGGTAATACCCCGAAAATGTCAAAAGACTGCATGATCCACTCAGAGCTTCAAGCTTTCTAAATTAACCTTCATGGTTGGAAGCAAAAGGAGCAGGAAAAACATATATCATAAATAGAACTCGATACATACCAAGACGGTATAAATAACCTATAAGGTGAACATACATTACATAGAAACACATGGGTTTAGCCTATTACTCAACGTATATTGGTTAGGAACCATATAGGCCTAGCCTATTAATCACACATAGGGTGAACATAGGTTCTAGTTCCAGTACATATGAGCAAAAAAACATCACATGTATAAACTAATTTCAGAAAACAAATATCAGAATAAGCCAAAACAATCATATGTGTCACAATTAATCAGCCAAACTAATGCGCACACCCACCGATTTTTGGTGTTGGCTCAAATTTCATCCATGGTGAGTTCAGACTATAGTCGATAAGAGTGTCATGACCCTAGGTGATGACCTCGTCGGTGTCCAGACCCTAGGTGTGGAATCACCCGCAAGTCCTGTAAAAGTATCGATACGGAGACTCGAATTTTATGTACTGGCATCAAGGGAATAGGGGGTCGCTTAATCAGTTGTGTGTAGCACATGATTGGCCAATCGTTTCCTCACCAATCACAAAAATCATATAGGAATATTAAGTACAAAAATCAACTAAGGCATCATGCCTTTATTTATTGGTCCAACCGATAAAATGAAATCTTGTCATAACTCTAAGATAAAAGAGATCAAATACACGCAGCATACATGACTTGATTTTGCATATGTAAATTCCAAAACATTATCGCATGAAATAAAAGCCATCTTTTGTATTCCAAATGCATAGTTGTTCAAAACAATGTCATTTGATAAATACATAAGCATATTAGCATCCATTTGACATTCAATTCTACTACGCATTACCTAGGTTCAAAATTCACATTCAAGTCATCATACATGTCTTAGAGTGATCTAATCCCATATGAGAAATATGATTTCCCCAACTCACCTCAAAAGAAGGTATATATTCTCTTAACTTCAACAATTCTTGATATAAACTCCTTGATTCACAGCTCCCGAGCCTTTATACATAAAAAGACATACGATGAAATTACTACTTAAACATAAATTTCATATTTATACACCATCACATAAGTGTATAAAGCACAATACCACTCCCTTTAAGCTATATAATTCGACCATTAAACTTCTCACATGGTTACTTCCTTACTATTCACATTAGCTTTTCATTTGCATTTTCTAAGGCATTTAATGCCTTTAATCCAATACTTACTCATTTCAAAACATAATTAAGCATATCTTTATCCAAGCACATTAGGCCATTATTCATCAATCTAAGCAACAATTCAAGTTTTACTCTAATTAAACATGAAATTCGCTTTCCAATGTATATCATTACAATACCTTAAATCCTAAACCAAGTTCACTTTGACATTTTATCAAACACCTAATGCTCAGGACTTTCAATTCATATTTTCAAGGCTTTATCATGGTGATTCATGCTCCTATCTTGTTATATAACAACACTTCCAATCAACGACACATTCCTCCACTCCATTCAAACTAATTCCCTTCATTTAAGCTACATTTATCAGTTTCATAACTCATTACATTAGTCCACTTCTTCTCCATGATTTCAACCCAACCTTAACCAACATACATCTTCTTAATTCTTCATCATCAATTCACATTATACATGTATAATTAATATCATAGAATTCATTTAAATCATCAATTCCAAAAGTTATCCAAAAATTTACAAACTTTCACCAAAGAGAGGGCATTTTAGTTTTGGCTTAATGAAGCTTCTCCATGACTCATTTCTTTCATCTAAACCATGTTTCAAGTGTATTCAAGCATGGAGAACAACATATCTTAACACCAAACTCAAAATCATAATGTAGAGGGAGATGAGACAAAATTTACCTATACTTTCCTTTAGTGATATCTTCAAATCCTTTGAGAATTTCTCAAATATAATGATAGATTTGAGTTCCTTGACCCCAAATTAGCTTAGAACACCTTGATTTGGGCTGGAGAATCAAAAGAAAGGGTAGGGTTTAGCGAATAGCCGAAATTTGGTCTTCTCCTCCTCTCTTCTCCTTTCGTCTATGTTCTTTTAATTAAAACAACATGTTTTAAGTCTTTAATAATGGGATGCACGACCATGAATGAAGAGGGGTCTAGAATATTGTTTCTTCTTTGACCAAAATAAGGTGTAATTACCTTTTTGCCCTTAAGTTATGTGAAATTACCATTTTACCCTCCAAACTTTCCTAAATTTGCAATTAAGCCCAAAATTTGGGAATCACCAAAAATTTTATTTTTATTTTGGTCCTCAAACTTTTGGGAATAATAATTAAGCCGCTTAACTTTATAAAATTACATATTAGTCCTCCAAGAATTGAAAAATTACATTTAAGTCCATTAACTTTTAACAATTTGCAAATAAGCCCTTATATACGTTAATATTTTCAGTTAAGCTTTCCAAGTGTCCCATAAGTCTATAAATCATATATAATCACCTCTAAGGCATTAGAACACATTTAATTCAACCACCATGGTCATATCCATTTAATGGACTCGGTTTTACACACTTAAAAGTTTATATGTCGGAAATCTTCAAGATTTTGCATACCGATGAACTCTAAGTTCATATAAGGGCATATAACATTATAAATAAGTAACATATATACCCAAAGGACTTAACTAATCTTTGAACTCATATACAACCATGTATGTATCAGTATACAGTAGCATCTCTAAGTATAGCACAATACAAAAGGCTTAGAGAGTCTAGTGTTACAAACCAAATATGGAGATTCTTGGTGAAGTGTTGCTAGTGACCTTAAGTATGGAGGGTTCCCACTTCCTCGAAGACAAATCTTTTGATTTAACCAATGATTCAGAAAGTTTTGTTATTCCCTTTCTTATTAACAGTTTGTTAATAAAAAGGGCATTAATGCGTGTAATTGGATTTATTAATTTGATAAATTATGTTCTTATTATAATCTTACAATAGATGGTTATAGGCTACAAAACTCCCTTATGGAGAAATGGACGGAAACAAACCACTTATCATGGACTCAGGATGAGGGTAAAATTGCAAGTTATATTGAGCTAACGACATTAAACAAGCGCTATAAGAGAGCAACTCATGAACTAGTTTACGTTTATTTTAATTTTTAATTTAATTTATTTTTATTTCCATGTTAGACTAGGATTTATTTAAGTTTTGATGTACTTTAGGATTAGAACATTAAGCATATTCGTAAGATTATGCATGATTACGATGTTAGGGTATGCATGTTAAAGGTTTATAACTCTATTATGCAAAATTCTTGAGTTTGTTCATATATTGTAAAAGTTTCACACATTTGCAGAGAGTTGGATGTTATCTAAACCTACAAGTGTGAATTACACGGTTTGATACATTCTCGTGCACCAAAATGTGAAAGTTTGTGAAAATAGCTAAAATTATGTGACTTACATGGTTTGATACACAATTATATATCAAATTGTGAAAGTTCGCTATTGTAGTTTAAAATGCCCTAATTCCTTTATTTTTTTCACTTCTCTCTTCTCTCACTCTCACCATTGCCTCCAAATTTTCCCAATTTAATTCGTTCATTTTTTAGTCAAATTAGTGACACCTAAGTAAGTTCTCTTGTTGCTTTAACTGTTGGATTGGAAAAAGAAAACATGCCATATTTGGAGAACTGGTAGATTTCAAAACTTTTTAGAAATATTATTTGCAGTGGAAGCAATATATCTAAATCATCATGCCAATCTATATATGATATGGTATAAGGATAATAATAGACATAAATAAGATGAAGAGTATTACCGACTCCTTTGCTATAGCTTTAATTCCTTGCTGCGCTATCCTATCCTTCTTCTTGTATCCAAAGCCTTTGCTTTATCAATCTATCTTCTCCTTGTTGTTGTATCCTCAACCAATTTGATTCACCTCTTGTTCTCCTAGGACAACTTGGTTAACAAAATCCTTTGGTGGGAAAGAAGAAGAAACACTTTGGAGGAGTATTTTCTTAGAAGAAAGAAGGAAACAATGAGACACTTCTCATACTAAGTTTCAGC
>JANIJH010000006.1:54996955-55035938 GCA_024520975.1 Erythroxylum areolatum | reverse complement strand
GGATTATGATGTTCTTATTCCTAATAGGAATAGGGATTAGGTTTTCTCTATAAATAGAGAAACTTATGTCTCATAAGTGGAGAGACGAAAACCCTAGCCACCTAGACCTAGTCGCGTTCGTCTTCAGAGAGAAAAATTGTGTGGTGTTCAAAACGGTTTTAGAACGTGCTAGCACACATTAGACACTGCCTGAATAGTTCATCCTCGTGTAGATATCGGTAGAGGACGTTTGCGCACTGCAGCGTCTACAATTCTGAACAAGAAACAAGTATCAATCCCTGTCAAGAGGTAATTTCGTACGTGTTATAATTTTCGATTATACTTCTTGCTGTGTAGTATGGTCCATTCCGCTGCGTATTATGAATACCCGAGCCATAGGCGATCCAACACTAATCACCTCTAAGGCACTAGAACACATTTAATTGAACCACCATGGTCATATCCATCCAATGTACTCGGTTTTACACACTTAAAAGCTTATATGTTGGAAATCTCCAAGATTTCGCATGCTGATGAATTCTAAGTTCATGTAAAGGTACATAACATTATAAATCATTAACATATATACCCAAAGGACTTAAATGCATCTTTGAACTCATATACAAACATGTATGTATCAGTATACAGTAACATCTCCAAGTATAGAACAATACAAAAGGCTCAGAGAGTCCAGCGTTACACAAGCCATTTATTATAGACTCAAGATGAGGGTAAACTTGCATGTTACATTAAGTTAACGATATTAAACAAGCACTACATGGGAGACAACCATGAATGAGGATAGATTTTATTTTAAGTTATTTTATTTTCATTTTTTCGTTTTCTTTTTCATTTTTGTTATTTTTTATTTTTACTATCATGTTCTTTTATCCCTTTTTCTTTAGATTTTGCAAGGATGTAGTTACTATTGGATGGATTAGAAATCAGAAAATCGTCTTATTTAGAAAGTACCAAAATGTTTATATCGTGTGCATTAGGGACAATGTACAACTTTATATGTGGGAAAATGGTAACAAATTTTCAAAGGTTTCTTTAAGCTTATTATAATCTTGATTAATAAATTTTATGAATTGATATCTTGAATTGGTTGAAAATTTTCCATTAATACCGTATTTCACTATTGAAAATTGATTTGAATTGATATGCAAAAGGATGATAATTGGAATAAAATTACTCTTGCAAGTCATATTTTTAGTATTCATTGAAATTGTCAAATTGAATGAAAATTACATAATATTTACACACACATATACCTTTTTTGTGAGCTTTTGAGCCTAAGAGCGAAAATTTTAAAATGTTTGTAGCTCGTTTATTCCTTTTATGTGTGTTATCATGAATTGTTGAATACTTATAAAACTTGCTTTCATTATACATACTAAGATCATATTTGTGGAATTGGAATCATTGAAGTGATAAAAACATTTAGATTTAACAATTTGTGTTAGCCTATTTCTTTAAATTTCTTTAATTATTACCATACCAATAATTTTGTCCTTGAGGAATATCCAAGTTAAGCTTTAGTCTTTTTCATTGATTTAACCCACATATTAAACTTTACCTTATTCTTTTTTGAAGACCTTTTTATTATTTTGAACCTTAAAGGTTATTTACTTTATTTGCTTGTTTGAAACTTGAAATATTTAAAAGGTGCATTACTTAGTTAAGTGTGGTACATATTGAATGCGAAAAATTACTTTGTTTAAAAAAACATAAAAAAATAAAGAAGAAAAGTATAAGATACGATTGGGTGTTTAATAAAAGGACCTGTATATTTGTACATAAGTTGTTTGTAGTTTTCTTCTAGTAAATTTCCTTTAATTCAACGATTTTTATTTTCTTAGCCATACCATACCTAAACCCCATTACAACTTGTATTAAGAACTTTTGATATTTGTTTCTAATTTATATAAATGATGGAAATGTAATAATATTGCAAGCATATGGTAAGAGTTCTACTATGTATTGATTGAGAGTTTAATACATTTCACCCTAAACACTTAAGTGTATTGAGTGAAATTTTGGTGAGGGTGTAAAAAGTAATGATTTTGATTTCAATGAGATTATGATTTGATTACTATTAATACTAAGTTAGAACGTTGGTTTCATGATAGCTTGACTTTGATTGTATGTTAATTTTATTCAATAGGATATGATGATGTATAGTATGAATAAACAGATTGGGATTGATGAAGGACTGATGTTGTAAAATCTATGATTTTGATTACAGTTTGCTTGAGGATAAGCAAAAGATTAAATGTGAGGATGTTTCATAGATGCAAAATTGATCATAATTATACCTCATATTTGATGTATTTTTGCTTGATATTTTATACTTTTGTTATATATTTGGTACTTAATTTGCTTCAAGTGTATTTATAGAGTATAATTGCTTTCATGGATTTAAAAGAAAAGAATTTAGATTTTTAAAAAGGCATAAAACAAAGATTCGAAGAACAAAAGGGATGCACAAGCATGCAACACCCCTTGCATTTCTCTTAGGCTATGCAAATTTGCAAATTCTGGAAATTTTGGGATATGCACGATTATGCATCAGCCTATGCAACTTCTTATAACCCTAAAATTTACTATAAAAGGACAAATTTAAAGGCAATTAGAGATATGTACAAAGTCATTCTGAAACTCTTAGAGGGACTTAATGGGGGATTTTGATCTAAGAAAGTGGAAAACACAAAGAATTCATCGAAAGATCCAAGAGAATATAAGATCAAACCTCTACTTGCAAGAATATTCGATAGGAGATAAATAGGGAGATTTAGAATTATGAACCCTTTATTTTCTATTAATTTTTCTTTCTATTATTGTTTGATTTCATTTTTAATCAAGTGTAACTAAATTCCTATAGTTTCTAGGTTAGATGAACCCTATGTCGATACTTTAATACGGTTTAATTCTTTTATTAATGCAATTGGTTTAATTTATATATTGTGATCCAATTACGTGTTTTATTTATGTTCTAATAGATTTAAAATATTATATCATAATCTGATTTCATAACATAGGGATTAGGAAATCCTTATTTGAATCTACTATAATTGGAAGGAGTTAATTGCAACCCTAGAGATAGGATGATATAAATCTTCAAGATTATGGTCAAACTAATAAAGAGGTTCACAAATTGGTAAAGCAATCCTAAACATTTTTACGTAAGTAATTTTGTTGGAAACCTTAGGATTAATTGCAATTAGACTCAAGGTCAGCTATTAGTATACTATAGGAATCTCCGCGATCAAATAAATCAATAAAACAATTGTATAATAAAAGATCAATCTGTCAAGGATTTTAGGAGGATTCGAAACCTAGATACTAATTTTCTGATAGTGATAGTTTATTAAGTGCTTTCTTAATTCTTTGATTCAATCTTACTGCCTATTTATTTTACTTACTTTTATTTTCTTTTAAATGAAAAATCAAAACAAATTATGTAGCTTAGATACTACAATAATAGCTTAGATACTACAATAATGGTAATTATTAGTATTCATAGTCCTCGTGGCATCGACTCATACTTGTCGGTACTAGCTACAACTACACTGTAAACTTTTGGTTATTTAAAGATTGACACACTCAAAATTAGTCAATCAAAAGACTAGATATTTAAAGATTCATATGGACTTGAATTATATATAAACTTATAAGTAGGCATCATAGTTGACTCAATACATATATTTAAGAATGAGTTAGTACAATATGTTATGGAGCTGAAATTTGACTTTAATTATGTTAAGAATGAGAAATTAAAGATCATAAGTGATTGTAAAAAGAAGTGTAGATGGAGAATCCATGCTATTATAAACATAAGCAAGAGATATTTCAAATCTAAACTTATCAATATAAGAATTAATGGGTGAGGGAGTATCGTAGTAAAAGGTGCAAGTCCATATAGATAGCCAATAAGTACCTATCCTTTTTAAAGGTTACCCTAAATGGGAAATTAGTAGTTTGAAGGGTGCTCTACTTATATATTTCAACATACAAATCAATAACAAAAGGCCATATAGAGACAAGTCTATGGCTTTGCAAATGTTGATGTGCGAGGATAGGAAAAAGTTCAAGAAGTTAGAAAGCAATGCATTGGTCATATTATAGTTTAATAAAGGAAGCCCATTAATTATCAAATATCCAAATGAAATATTTGATTACTTGTATTTGAGTTTTCATGCATACAAGAAGGGGTATTTAACACCTTGTAAACTATTATTTATATAAACATTTTCATTTAAAGGATAGTTATAGAAGCAAACTTCTTATAATTGTCTGGGTTGATGCCAATAACAATGTATTCACAATTTCCTAGGTAGTTATAGCATTTAAAAATAGAGTAACATATGATGGTTATGACTTTCTTGGTCAAGATATAGGGAGTTGTATAAAAAGAGGTTAGGTCTTTATATTAAATAGAGATAGGTATTCAACATTATTTCATTTTAATTTTGAATTTGTAGTTCATTCTAATAATTAATACATTTATGATTGTTTACAGATTTTGAACAAGTTTTACATGAGGACTTAGGAGGACTTGATTATAGATATTGTGTAAGACATATGAATGTGAATGGGTTGTCAAAGCCCTCAAAATTAATTTTGATTTACTAAACTCTAGTAGTATCGTTAGAACTAGGTTAATTCCTAAGAAAACTAAAAATAGTTTCTAAATTCAATTGATCAAACAAAATGTGGGTTTATGATTAGCTATCGAACGAACTAAAATTAATAAGGATTCAAAATAAATTAATTGAATATAAAAAATGAGAAATTTATTATTATCAAACTCTGATTCAAGAGAAGGATTTCATCTAATTGTAACTTTAATCATTGTTCTTAAAAAAAATTTGACAACTCAAGTTGCTAGTATAAGAATTATTAGGATATTCATAATATGTCTTGATTTTTCTTAAATTAATTGATTTAGACCTAGCATTCAAATCAAAACCTACCATTAATTAATTGGGTATGGTAGCTTTCCTTATCAACTAAATGATTGCAAATTCATAAAAAAGAATAAACCTTAAATTAAATAATTGAGATAGCTACAAAAATTCAATTTAGTTTTCTTGTTTCTTATAAGTTAAATATGCAAATTGATAAATAGCCTATTTTGCTCCATGTACTAATTATTCATAACAATTATGAATCACTTGGATAACAATAGAATAATCAATATTGAATTAAATTTCCAAATCAATCAATATTAATTGCTCACGAAATAGAAGAACAAGAAACAAGAAATAATTTAATTAAAATAGAATCTATGTTTAGAACAAAACCTTTCAACATTAAAATTAGATTTTTAATTTTCTTTGAATCAGAAAATTCAAATTTAGCCATACATGGCTATATTTGCACACTAAAAATAGATGAAAGAAGAATATAAAACAAAAGAAAGATGAAAGGTAATAATGGAGAGAGTGTGTCTAACGTTCTCCTCTCATTTTCCTACTCCAAAAAGTTCTTTCAATATTCTAGAGATTATCTTTTAAACAAATCAAAATGCTTACATAATAGAGCTAGAAATAAGTCTCTTAATTGAACCAAACTTCTGATGAACTCTAAGAATGATCTCTCCTTAATTGCTTTAGCGATCTATCATCTTTTTCCAAAATTCATGACTTTAATAAATAGCACTCCAATTTGATGCTTAAATTTGATCTAATTTTCACTTGTCACATTTTAAAATAGAATAAATATTAATTTTTTCAATTAAGAACCAAAAGTCAACTAAAAACTAAAGAAAGGATTCCAATTAATATAATCAAATCACACCTTATCAAATTTCCCCACACTGGAATCACGTTTGTCCTCAAGCATACATCAATTTAATACATCAATCATCCTTTTAACAACCTCTCATTCTTTTTCATATCATCTAAAAATATCCCAAAATTTAATATACATTAAAGTTTTAAGATAAAATAGCAATCAAAAGAGAACAAGCACTCTTAGTATAAATTTTTAGAATGAAAACATAACATCCCCATCAATTCCATCTAAATAAAATGAAACAATATTAGAAACCCTTTCATGGGTTTCACTCTATACACTCAAAGTGTTTAGGATTAGTTAAGCTTATAAATCAAAGCATAGTTATTTCTATAAGTTTGCTCGTGAATCATATCTCCATTAGTAACAAATGTGATATATTGCATAAATCAAAGGGACATGATAAGGCCAAAGTATAAAAAAAAACAAAGAAATCTTAGAGTTAATAAATCAAAGGAAGCATATAAACTTATCCACACAAGTTTTAACTTAATTCAGTAAATTCATGTAAATCAAATTACATACTTTCAATCATATCATCATCATTTTTTTACATTTTATTTTTATTTTTATTTTTATTTTTATTTTTATTTTTTAAATTTACTTCTCCCTTATTCTACAAAAATTGTGGGATATGGAGTAGTATTTTGCATCTGCTAAGGTGCCTGATAAGGAAAAGGTGAATGTTTTGGCAATATATCGTGATGAAGATGCAAAATATGGTGGAGAACTCAAACCTATACATAAATCAATGTTGCTCAACCTCCTGTTGATAAATGGAAGAGGATAAACAAGGATCTAAAGGATTAATTCGTTCATAACACTTGAAACAATTGAAGTATGATAGGTTAGTAAGGAATTACGTTAAGAAATTTAGTTTCTTAATGTTTGATATTGAGAATATGTCAGCTGAGAACAAGTTATTCAACTTTAAGTCAAGTTTACAAGCTTGGGCACAGGTAGAGTTGTGAAGGAAAAATGTTAAGGATTTCGTGGGTGCTGTTGCGGCTATGGATGCTTTGGTAGATTTTAGAGTGCCAAAGGAAACCAAGGCCTCTTCCTCTTCTTAAAAATATAAAGGCACTTACCAAGAGAAGTGTGAAGGAAAGAAGAAGAAAGACCAAGGCGAGAGAAGGGATAATGATCATAAAGGGAAGTCCAAGCAAACTGGGCATCCTAAATAAGGTGAGTAGTCTTCCAAGAAAAGTTGTGGTTGTTTCGTATGCAATGACCCTCATTACGCTCATGATTAAACAAGAAAGGAGAAGTTGAATGCCTTTATAATTGATGTAGATGGTAAAGCAACCAGTTAGAAGCAGGGCTTAATTCTATTTGCTTACTTAATGAGGTTAGTATAGAAGTGAGTCCCTTTGAACACCTTATATACATAAAGATACAAGTTAATGGGAAGGAGCTCACAAAAATGATGGATACAAGCATCACTCATTCCTTTGTTTTGAACAGATGGCGAGAAAATTAGGGTTAAAGCTTAACAAGATCCTTACAAAGATGAAAAATCCCATGAAAAAGCACAAGTTGTGGTAGGAGTTACTTATAATGTTCCTTTGAGTATAGGAAGCTGGCGTGGCAAGTGTAACATGTTGGTGATATCTCTCGAAGATTTTGATTTGATTTTGGGCATCGACTTTCTCAAGATGACAAAGTCAATGTTATATCCACATCTTGGAGGTATTATGTTTATAAATGATCAAATTTCATGGTACATAAATTTTTGTAGGTCTAGCAATGGAACAACAGGCCAAATAGCAATTGTAGCTCATGTTTCTACCATGAGTATGGAAAAAGGCCATAAGAAAGGCATAAAGACTTACCTTGCAACTATGTGGAAAATTATGGAAGACTATATGGTAGAAGTCCTGGATGCAGTTAAAAAAGTGTTGAGAGAATTCAAAGATGTGATGCCTAAGGAGCTACTAAAAATTATCCCTCCTCTTCGAGAAGTTAATCATAAGATCGAATCGGTACCACGTGCAATTCCTCTAACCTACACCCCTTATCAGATGTCACCATTAGAGTTGGCGGAACTATGGAAGCAGCTTGGTGAGTTGATGGAAGCGAGATACATCTAACCATTTAAAGGCCCCTATGGAGCTCTAGTTTTGTTTTAAAAGAAGCAAGATAGAGCTTTGTGAATGTGTGTAGACTCTCGAGATTTGAACAAGGTGACTATCAAAATCAATATCATGTTCCTTTAGTTTAAGACTTAATGGATAGATTACCAAGGGCTTGGTGTTCACAAAGCTAGACTTGTAACGTGGGTATTGACAAGAATGGATTGCTGATAGTGACAAGTAGAAGACAATATGTGTAATTCAGTATAGCTCGTATGAATTTTTTATCATGCCATTTAGTTTGACTAATACCCCTGTTACTTTTTGCAATTTGATGAATGACGTGTTGTATGACTTTTTCACAATTTTATGGTTGATTACTTAGATGATATTATGGTCTATAACACTAACATGGCAAAACATATACACTTAAGAAAAGTGTTTGAGCGATTGCGGCAATATAAACTTTTGTGAAGATGAAGAAATGTGATTTGGGACACTTGGTGAGTAAAGGCCAAGTATAAATGGATTCAAAAAACATATTAGCAATTATTGGTTGACAGGTTCCTAAGACGATGAAAGAACTAAGTAGCTTTTTTAGATTGGCGAACTATTATCGTTGATTTATTATAGGGTATTAAAAGAAAGGCGCACCTTTAACTGACTTATTAAAGAAGAAACAAAAGTGGTGTTGGTCAAACATGTGCCAAAAAGCCTTTGAAAAGTTGAAGGTTATCACTTCAATAGAATCTGTATTAAAGTTACCCGACTTTGATCTCCCTTTCGAAGTGCACATGGATGCTTCAAACAAAGCTATTGGCAGAGTCTTGGTGCAAGAAGGACATCCGGTTGCATTTGAAAGTCATAACCTTAATGGTGTCGGGCAACGATACTTGACACATGAAAAGGAGATGTTGGCAGTAGTACATTGCCTTGAAGTTTGGCAAGTTTTCTTACAGGGAACCAAGTTTATTATTTGTATAGATAATGTGGCTAATAGCTTTTTCAGGATCCAAAAGAATTATTAGCAAGGCAAGCTTAGTGGTAAGAGTTTTTTGTCAAATATGACTTTGTATGGGAGTATAAATTTATGAGACACAAGGACGTGGTTGATGTATTGAGCCAAAAAGAAGTCTTTATAACCTCGTATGCTATCACTCAAGTCGAATATGACCTATTGGAGCAAATTAAACTAACAGCTCCACTCGCCAACACTTATGGTCGAATTTTAAAGCAAGTGAAGGATGGTGTTTTGCGATAATTTTGGCCTGATGATGAAGGGTTGCTCATGAAAAGAACAATCAATTAAATGTGCCAAGTATTGATGCCTTGCAGAAACAACTAGTAAGGGAGATACATGATTCACAATGGGTTGGTTACTCAAGAGTCCAAAGGAAGTTCGTGCTCCTTTCCTAATATTACTTTCAACCAAAGATGGAGAACGAAATTCAGATATATGTCAAAACTTGTCTTGTTTTTCAATTGGATAAACCTGAAAGAAAGAAGATGGTAGGTTTGTTGTAGCCCTTGCCTATTCCAGAAAAACCATGGACATCAGTTTTGATGGACTTTATTGGTTAATTCCCAAAGGTGGACAGCATGACTTAAATTATGGTGGTGGTTGATAGGTTTTCCAAATATGCAGTCTTTATGCCAACTCCAACTACGTGTCACTCGGATGTTGTTGTAAAGCTTTTCTACAAAAATATGGTGAAGCACTTTGGGGTTCCAGCGAACAATGTAAATGATCGAGATGCAGATTTTAGACATCTCTTTTCGATATGATGGGGTGTGAATCACCTATAAACAGATAGTCAATAAAACAGGTCAATGACTTATTAGAGGAATACTTATGGAATTATACAAGTGTAAGTCAACAAAATTGGCTAAGTTTACTTGATATTGCACTATTTTGTTATAACTTGCATAGATCCTTGGTGATGGAGAAAATTCCTTTTCAAGATTGTTCTAGGATAACAACCACTTACTCCTCTCGAGATAGCCCAATAGATGTCAGGAGGAAAGTATCTAGCTTCTTACTAATTTGTGAAGGAAAAACATGAATTATCAAATGAAGCAAGAGTAGCTTTTGCAAAGCTTTGAAATGGATGAAGAAATATGTGAATCAAAGAAGAAGACCACTTGACTTTGACATCAAGGATAAGGTACTACTCAAACTTGCTCCCCAAATTTGGAAGAAGATTAGTTCTAAGCAGGTACATTAAGGGTTGGTGCCAAAGTAAGATGGGTCATTTAATATCATTTAAACTTGCTCCTCAAATTTGGAAGAAGATTAGTTCTAAGCAGGTACATTAAGGGTTGGTGCCAAAGTAAGATGGATCATTTAATATCATTTAATATCCTTGGAAATGTAGGAAATGTAGCTTATCGTCTTAAGTTACCGAGCACTTAAAGGCACATCCTACTTTTCATGTAAGTTTCCTTAAACCATATAAGGAGGATTCAATATATCCTGAAAGGAGTCAAGCAAAGATAGCTCCGCTAGTTGTAAGGAAACAGTTCGACTATCAAATTGAGAAGATTTTGGACCATCAAATATTGGGGAAACATAAGAAGAATAGGAGGATAAAGTTCCTGATTCAGTGGAAAAATAAACTAATCTCGGAGGTTACTTAGGAGAAAGACACTACCTTATGATAATTCGAAGATCATGTAAATGACTACCTTCAATTTGTTACCATGAGGGCGTCAGGTTCATCTGGTGGGGGTGGTTTGTTAGCCCCTTAACATTGCAGGACCCTTTTTGCTAGTTATTGGTGAGTCTTGGCCAACTTCTTGCATGGGTTAGGTATGAAAAAAAGCATGCCAAAGGAACCAAGGTAACTTAATCAAGATAGATCAAGCATGGTTTAAGCTGCGGCTAGCTTTGATGAACCTTGGGAGTGTTGTTGGCTTAGCTAGGGACAAAATAGTGCTCAAATAATGGACTATAGATGAACATACTAGACCAGGGTGTGCATTGATCGGTCCACGAGTGAATTGGCTCAAAACTTGGCTAACTTTCACCTTTGGATGAAGATCATGGGTGATGTAACAAAGAAAGTGAGATGATTCGTCAATGAAGTGGGAGGACATACCAAAGAGCATGGATGAGGTATCTTGTAAGCATTTTTTACATGTTGCTTTTAGTTAGAAATCTGATAATGGTAAGTTATGTAAACTATCCATTAAAGTAATGCTTAAAGTGGTTAAGGATGTCAACTACCAACTAAGTTAGTGGTTTAGTAACTTTGAGACTACTTTCTTGTATTTTCTTACCGAATAAATCTCCAAAAGCTTATAAATAGTTCATTTGAGTAAAAGCTTCATTGATTAGAAAAATTGGAGCTTTATATTATTTGTATCAATTGTGAGAAATATAAAAAGTTGACAATTTTATTGTCATGCTTTATGTATCTTTCTTTTCTTATTGCCGTCCATTCCATTGTGTTAGTTTAGTGAAACTTGTGAGTTTACTTTGCCTTTATGAAAATACCTTAAATATAAAGAATTTGGTAAGATTGAATTAGATGGCAAAAGTTCAACTATTATAGTTAGACGTTGGCCCTGTATGCGAATTTGGAATTCCTAATAAAGTCTTTGTAACAGTATGAAACAAGTACTTGAATTCGTACAGATCTCGATGGAAATGATGGAACAAAGTATTTCAGGGAAAGATGAACAGGTTCTGATTAATTTTCGTGATGGATTGAGTCCAGAAGTTAAAACATTACTTTAATGGCCAATAACAACGGTCACGAGAAGATATAAACATTAATAATTACAACCTTAATTGCTCCTAGTGGCTAATAACAACGGTGCTCGCAACTTGATCTTCAAAACAGTCACTGGCTTTGTTTGAGGCTGCGCATTTCAGATCTGGATTTTGCAACCTCCACGAATATCACCCTGCCATCCAAAAACTGACAAGAAATGGTTTAATAATTCTGTTTTGCTTTAAGCCACCTTAATTTTTAGGATTAAATAAAACAAACTCGCTGCTCAATCCACAACTGCTTGAACTGTTGAAGTTTATAGTCTTGGGGCATTGTGATAGCCCTAAAGGATTCCAATAAAGGATTAATTCCTCACTCTCCGCTTTCTCAACTGGTTTCAGAAATTCCAGATGCACCATTGTAGTTACAGAATTGAAGTTGCAGCCAATGAGGATGACTATAATCCTGATTTATTACTCTTTCACCAAATTTATGCCGAATCTTAAACATTTATACAAAATTTAGCATGATAACTAAGCCTGCCTAAATCTCAGGGATGGGAAGTTACAGATTTCTGAATGCTTGTGCAATTTCCTAACGTGCTAAGTATTGTACGGACCTTTACAGGTTAAAAGCGAATAGATTAAAGCTACAGAATGATTTTAATTCTTATTCTAATTGATTTTGAAAGTATGAATGGGGATAGCACTTGTAACTTTAGACAATTCGGTCTTCAAAGTGTTTATTTGCCCCGTGAATAGATTAAAACTACAAATGAAGCCTCAGCAATTTTGATTCTTATTCTATTGATTTTGAAAATATGAATGAAGATAGTACATCTGAATTTAGACAATTTGGTCTTCAAAGTTTCCATTTGCTAAGTGTACATGAAATATGTGGCATTTATCAGACATGCAAAAGAAAAAAAATTTCAACTATCATGCCGCCCAGAAACAGCTACAAAAATTTGAAGAGTGCATTACTAACAATCTAGCCATTTGTTCAGGTAAAGATGGGGATGGAAAGATATTTGATACATCTAGGATTACCAATAAGAAATTTCCTGCAAATTGAGAACTCGTTCTTGAAAGCATATTCTGAAAAAAGCAGACAAGAAGCTACTAGTAGCCGGAACAATGCAAGCTTGATATTTTGGAAAACATGGCAAATTTGAACAAACATTTGAGAAAAGCATTGGCAGCATATTCTGTTACATTATTGGTAATATTCTTTGCTAAGTTAAGTTTGCATTCACTCACTAAATACCTTGATCTTTTATTAACATCTCTTTCCTATCTCACAATGCTCTTTTTCCGCTTAGTATTTGTACTAAATTTACATCGGTCATTAGGGTCACGTGCTAAGCAGTCACAATGAAAGTAAATCACTGGGTATCTAATAGTATGGCTGTCAACTCTGCATATGCAAATATGAACAACCTCAGGATGCAAGGACATAGGTTACCTAGAAAATGAAACCTTGAGCATACCTTCCCATGCATCCCATCTATTGCGTTTTGAGATTCCTCCTCAGTTGCATAACGGATGAAGGCAAAACCTCTAGACCTATTTGCTATTTTGTCCATCACCAAATTGACTGTGAGATTAAAAAAAAACAAAAAAAAGCCTTTTAGGAATCCAGTGCATAAAAAGCTGAGACACTAAACATCTTATAGTAAATAGGCACCTTACTAGATGCAACAAAGCATATAATATTCTGACCTTCAACAAGCTGGCCAAAATTTTGAAAAGCATTTCGCAAACTTTCTTCAGAGGTACGAAATGATAGCCCTGCATTAGGAGCATACAATTAAAACATAATTACGTATGCAATGCAAACTTCAAGCTACCTGTATTGCTCTTTGACAAGATATTATTGCTCGAACTCAAATGCCAGAAAAATGGAAAAAAGCAGGATTTTATGATGAAAAGATTATATCTGAGTTTCTCTCTCCCAACCTGAGATTCCGTATGCTGTTTCCATAAAAACATTAAGTAAAGTTCACTCAATGAAATTTCTTTTTCGTACTTGTATCTTGGTGCTTGGAGATCGTTAATACAGTTAATAAACTGAAATCATATTTACAACTTCCAGATAGCAGTATTTGAAATGTAATATATTAATAAACATAATGCTAAATTTATGAGAAGATATTATAAGAAGAGAACTCAAAGGACTCATTCTATTCAGATTAGATCTTATATCCGCTACCACTTTGAAGGCCAAAAGACAGACCTAAAAGAGCTAGCTCAGAAGGCTGGCCATCTAAATATATGCATGGACGTGTCTACTCTGTTTCTTATCAATATTCTCCAAGTATCTTTAACTTCAACTTTTGAAACCTCAACGAAGAATGGTCACATTATTTTGAAACTAATATTTCATGTGGCATAAATTCTTAGTTCAATCAGTCATTAGTGTGTAAAATGTATCCTCAAAGTCTAACATCTCATTATGTCAACGTAAATGTAATACATTTCTTATTTTAAGTGAATTAGTGAATGCTTCACTAAGGTGCCACTTAACCGAGGATGAGAAAACAAAGGATACTATTGGGAAATATCCAGCTGGATATCTCCTAGATATTATTGACTCCTAAAAGTTAGCAAATCATATCAATTAGGATATTATGTACAGATATTAGTTTTCTAGAATAGCCCTTTTTATTTCTATATATACTTGTACCTACAGATATTAGTTTTCTAGAATAGCCCTCTTTATTTCTATATATACTTGTCCCTATGCATTGATTGAGTAATATAGAGAATAAAATAGATCTGTTCAGAATTTCTGCATGGTATCAAAGTCATACCTGAACAGTCCTAGACCCTAGCCGCTACCTACTGTCACTAATTCTACTCATCTATGTCAACTATGTCCGACATTGCTGAATCCTCTTAACCCATCTGTTCAAACACCTCCTTCTTATAATCCATCCATTCAGATCACTACTATACGACTGAATGGAGAGAATTTTCTTCGTTGGTCCCAATCGGTTAGAATGTACATCCGTGGTAAAGGCAAGATTGGATGTTTGACCGGTGACAAGAAGGAACCTACGATTGATGATCCTACACATAGAATATGGGATGCTGAAAATCCTATGGTTATGACATGGCTTGTAAATTCTATAGCGGAGGATATTAGCTCTAACTATATGTGTTACCACACAGCTAAAGAGCTATAGGACAATGTGAATCGGATGTACCAATCCCAAGTGTATGAACTAACTCTCAAATTGGGTGAGACCCACTAAGGTGAGGACAGTATTACTAAGTACTTTAATTCTCTGAAACATTTGTGGCAAGACTTAGATTTGTTTAATGACTATGAAAGGAAATCCCTGATGACTGTAACTATTTTCGAAAAACAGTAGAGGAGAACCGAATTTTTAAGTTCTTAATTGGACTTAATGTTGAGTTTAATGAGGTTAGAGGCAGGATTATTGGAAGACAATTCCTTCCATCCATTGGGGAAGTTTTTGTAGAAGTCCGACGTGAAGAGAGTAGACGATTTATGATGCTTGGCAAACGAAATCCTACACTTACTATTGAAAATATAGTCTTAGTTGCTGGGAATGTTGCTGGCTGTACTAAGAAGACTGAGGAAAAGCCATGGGTTTAGTGTGACTATTGCAATAAAGCCCGTCATACCCGTGAAACATGCTGGAAACTCTATGGAAAGCCTGCAAATTGGAAGGGATTGCATGAAGAAAAATTTAATAAAACTCCTTCAGCTCACTATGAATCAAGTAAAACTCCATCAACTCATGAGGTATATGCTAGACATTTCTCTTAAGAGCAGTTTAATTACATCCTGAAGCTACTAAAACCCAAATCTGAATCCTCAAGTGCCCCTAATGCTTCTATTGTGCAAACTAGTAGTTATTTTACTGCCTTATCATTTTCCTTTCCATACAATTTCGCTCCTTGGATCATTGATTCAGGAGCATCCGACTATATGATCAATTCTTATAATTTATTTCACACTTATGACCCTTGTTCTGGCCATGAAAAAATCCGTATGGCAGATGGATCATTTTCTGTTATAGCTGGAAAAGGTTCAATAACTCTATCATCTAATATTTGCCTTAAATATGTCCTTCATGTTCCAAAACTAGCTTGTAATATGCTATTTGTGAGCAAACTAGTCCGTGACTCTAATTGTACCATTACATTTTTTTGACTCGTATTGTGTTTTTCCATGAACTAACTTCGAGGAAGATGATTGGCAATGCTAAGTTGATAGATTATCTCTACTAATTCTTTGATGACAACTTGAAGAATAAAGAAGCTCATGGTTTAAATAGTATTTGTTCTGCCCCTGCTAAAGAATAGATTTTGCTTTGGCATAATAGATTAGGACATCCTAATCTCTCATATCTCAAAAGACTATTACCTTATTTGTTTAAATCTGTGGATTGTTCAAAACTTCATTGCGAGCGTTGCATTTTATCCAAAAGTCATAAGACTATTTACCCTACAAAACCATATCAACCCTCCAAACCATTTTATTAATTCATAGTGATGTTTGGGGTCCATCTTGTGTTAAAACCCTTTCGGGAAAAAAAAAAGGATTGTAACTTTTATCGACGATCATACTCGATTATGTTGGGTCTATTTGATGCGTAAAAAATTTGAAGTTGCTCAAATCTTTCAAAATTTTTATACCATGATTGAAACTCAATTTTACACACACATCGGTATACTTGACTCTGACAATGGTACAGAGTATTTTAATGAAGTCCTTGGAAAATTTCTTAAGTTTAAAGGCATTGTTCACCAATCTACGTGTGTTAACACTCCTCAACAAAATGGCATTTCCGAGAGGAAAAATAAACATTTACTGGAAGTCTCTCAGGCCATTATGTTTGCAATGAATGTGCCAAAATACCTTTGGGGTGAGGCTGTTTTGCTTGCATAATACCTAATTAATTGAATCCCCAGTCGTGTTTTGCATTATGCTACACCCTTAAATGTGTTTAAACACTGCTTTCTTGAAAATCAGCTTTACTCTACTCTTCCCCTTCACGTCTTTGACTGTACAGTGAACCTCAAAACTAGACCCAAGAGCTGAAAATTTTGTCTTTATTGGGTATGCTCCTAGTCAACAAGGTTAAAATTGCTACAACCATTTAACACAAAAAATTGTTGTCTCCATGGATGTCAAATTCCTAGAACATCAAAAAAATTTCCTTCAAGGGGAGAACTCTAATGAAGCATAAAATTTTTGGGATGCTACTATTACTCCTAACCCGCTACCTACTGTCATTATTGATCATAATATAATTCCTAATAATGAAGCCAAAGATAATATTCCTCCCGGTTTAACCACAGGGGAGAAATACTACCGTCCGTTGCTAAAGAACAGGATATTGAGCTTTGTGTTTATACTAAGAGGAAGACTCAATTGAGAAGTAAAGAACAGCCTACCTCAACAATGCACGGTCTCTCAAAACCCTCAGAGAATGAACCTGGGAACAATTCAAGTAATCCATCTACTACTTTACCACTTATTGTGTGTAGTAATAATCAATCTATACCTACTAACCCACAAATTACTAGTGATACTTCTACTGATCTCTCTGTTGATAATTACCTACCCATAGCATTTAGAAAGGGGACACGGCCTTTTACCAACAATCCCATATCAAATTACCTATCTTATGGGAAACTATCTCACATACATAAATCCTTTATCTCTAAAATCACTAATCTGTTTGTACCAAGGAACCCTCAGGAAGCATTTCAAGATCCAGATTAGAGATCAACTGTTATGGAAGAAGTAAATGCATTTGAGAAGAATAGAACTTGGGACCATGTGAATTCCCCTAGAGATGAAAAGCTGGTAGGTTGCAAATGGCTATTCACTATTAAGTTTAAGGCTGACGGCAGGGTGGAAAAGCTAAAGGCAAGATTAGTTGCTAAGGGGTTCACTCAGACGAATGATATTGACTACCAAGAGATATTTGCTCCTGTTGCAAAGGTAAATACTATTCAGGTATTGTTATCCGTGGCTGTAAATTTTGAGTGGACTTTACATCAACTAGATGTAAAAAATGCATTCCTTAATGGAGACTTAGAAGAAGAAGTCTTTATGAGCCTACCTCCAAGATTTGAGGATACCTATGGGAGAAATAAGGTGTGCAAGCTAAAGAAGTCATTATATAGCCTAAAACAGTTCCCTAGAGCATGGTTTGATAGATTTGGAACGGCTGTGAA
Source organism: Erythroxylum areolatum (assembly GCA_024520975.1). Taxonomy (NCBI): domain Eukaryota; kingdom Viridiplantae; phylum Streptophyta; class Magnoliopsida; order Malpighiales; family Erythroxylaceae; genus Erythroxylum; species Erythroxylum areolatum. The sequence continues at coordinate 55,018,151 of JANIJH010000006.1, read as the reverse complement.
GTGCTACGGCTACTATCAAAGTCGATCATACATTGTTCTATAAGCGGTCCAAGGCAAGAACGCTATCTATTCTTATTGTTTACTTAGATGACATCATCATAAGAGGAGATGATATATCCGAAATTGTAAAGTTGAAGAAATTAGCCAAAGAATTTGAAATTAAAGACCTTGGACTCCTCAATACTTCCTTGGAATGGAGTTTGCTAGATCAAAGGATGGAATATTTGTGAATCAAAGGAAATATATTCTAGACCTATTGAATGAGACGAAATTACTAGGATGCAAGGCAGCTAATACTCCTATTGAAACTAGTGTAAATCTTAGACTAGTTCAACCTGAAAATATTATTAATAAGGAGAGATACTAGCAACTGGTTGGGAGATTAATATATTTGTCACACACCAGACCTGATATAGCTTTTGTCATGAGCTTAGTGAGTCAATTTATGCATTCTCCAGGCCAAGAACATTTGGATGTTGTATACAGGATATTATGATATCTAAAAAGAACTCACAGACAAGGTTTAATGTTTCGAAAGCGGAACAATTTTCAAGTCGAAGTCTATACTGATGCTGATTGGGTAGGGAGTGCAACTGATAGAAGATAAATTTGAGGTTATTGCACATTTGTTGGTTGTAACTTGGTAACTTGGCAACTTGGCGAAGTAAGAAACAAAGTAAGAAGCAGTGTTGAAGTTGAGTTTTGTTCAATGGCACATGGATTCTGAAGTTTTATGGATTAAAAGGGCACTAAAGGAACTGCAAATTCCTATTTCATTTCCTATGAAAGTGTATTATGACAACAAAGCTGCAATTTGAATCGCTCACAACCATGTTCTTCATGATAGAACAAAACATGTTGAGGTTGACAAGCATTTCATCAAGGAGAAGATTGAAAAAGGATTAATTTTTGTTCCCTATATTCCAACATCCCATCAAGTAGCTGGTATTCTCATAAAGAGATTACACAAGAGGCAGTTTAGTGTTCTGGTTACCAAGCTGGCTATGGATGACATATACAAGCCAGCTAGAGGGGGAGTGTTGGAAAATATCCAGCTAAATATCTCCTAGATATTATTAACTCCTAAAAGTTAGCAAATCAGATCAATTAGGATATTATGTACAGATATTAGTTTCCTAGAATAGCCCTCTTAATTTCTATATATACTTGTACCTATGTATTGACTGAGTAATATAGAGAATAAAATACATTTGTTCATAATTTCTGCAGATACCAACTTCACAAATATGTTATCAGGCTTCAAGTAGAACTTTTAAGATTGAATTTGTTATGCCAAAGGAAGCATTTGTCAAAGAAAGCCGAAGGTAGATTTAATACTAAGATTGAACTTAATTGTGAAATTAAATCATTTCACATCTAGCAGAGGATATGCTATCCACAATTGTCCACTAGAGTCAAAACCAAAACTTTAACCAAACAAATTTTCTTAGGCTATTTTGCTACGTATCGTACACTAGAACATGCTTATGATGGACTCCAAGAAATGCAATTTTGACAGCATCCACTTATCAACATAATGACATCAATCAAAAGGAAGCCAATATGTGAAGTAGGACAAATAGAAGAAATATAACTAATAGCTAAAACTCACAGAAACTAGGAAACATGGGCTGTTTAGTGTTGTTAGGCTGCTAAAAATTCAGATTTCAGGTTTAAAATTCAGCTTGGAATGTTGAAATTTAATTACTAGAAATTTATGCTAGGATTTTAGGGTTTTAGGGTTTGATATGGCTGGAATTTAGGTTTGAAATAGCTAGAATTTAGAGTTTCGGTTGCTGGAATTTTGGTGAGGTAAACAAGTAATGGATGCTAGGGAGCTAGGAATCGCTCCTACAGTCTAGGAATTAATCTCAAAAGAAAGCATAACACTTTCTAATTGAAAACTCAAATTTGTAACCAAAAAAAAAAAAGGATATCTTGTTATTGAAGAACTGAGTGACATATATAGGCTTAGCAATGGGTAAAAAAGAAATTAAACGGGCTTGATTGGGGCCTAATTAATTTTTTTTATTTAAAATTTAAAAAGACATTGTTTAACTTGATAATTTGGGCTCCAAGCTCGGGCTTAGTCCAGGCTGGGCAACAATTACCATCTCTACACATATATTTATAAAAATATTCTTAAAACTCTTATTCTAGTACAAAAGAGTTCCTAACAAATTCAAATCTTATTCTAATAAAAATTATATACGTCCGGTCCTAAAAAAATAGAATAACATATCTACAACTAGAATAACATATCTAACTTATTACTACTTCCTATCTAGTAAGGAATGTTAACATAATCTAAATTTCAGTCCTTATTGTCTTTGCTATCAACTCAATTCGCACCCTTCATCCTAGCAAATTAAAGCATGTGGTTAATTAATTTCTCTCTTTTATTTCTTTTATAGACTTTAAGCTCTTTTATATCAATTCTCGTTGACTTTTTTGAAGTTGCCCTCAACATAGAATGTGAATAATACTGATAATATAAGTCTGGATTCAACATCAGAAATTCAAATTATAAAATGCAAGTACTGTCAGAAATTGATCTTCCTTTCCACTTGACAAGAAATTGTCAATATCCACCAACTCTTTTGACTGCAAGTTGTTCATTAAGAACATCCTATATCTCCTCTTTAAGATGAGGAGTGGCTAGAATTCTGACATCTACATTAGGATATTGCTTACCATCATATCCATGAAAATAGTTAAATCTGCAACATTAAAAATATTACTGATTCCCATGTCACTTTGTAATTCTAAAAAGTAAGCATCAATACTTATCTTCTTGAAGATCTTATAGAATCCAACACTTAGCGAATAAAATTTCTTACATTTTTCTTTTGGAAATTAGTGAATAAAATTTCTTATATTTTTCTTTTGGAAAACAATATGGACGAATCCTTACCATCACCATATTCCCTTCATTGAATCCGCCAATCAACAATGTTGATCAGCCTATTCTTTATAAGTCAACTTGTTGATTGTTATCTTTTGTTATACTACATCAAAGATATCCCTCATGTGTTGTGCAAAACCTTCAACTTCAACACTAAATTGTGTTGTTTATGGTAAAGGAGTAGGATCATACGCTTTCTTGGTTTAACTCCCAAAACTATCTCAAAAGGACTCATACTAATTGACCAATTTATAGAGATGTTGCATGCAAATTCTGCTATAAGAAGAATTATGTCACAATTATTCCCGTTGTCCTTAACCAAGTATCTTAACAATTCCTTAAAGCTTTTATTTACCACTTCTGTTTGTTCATCAATTTGGTGATGAAAAGAACTTGAAAATTGAAGCATAATATTTAATGTTTTCTATAAAATTCTCTAAAAATAACTTACAATCTTCACACATCACAATAAGAAACAATGGTTAAAGGTAATCTATGGAGACGTACAACCTCTTTGAGGAAGAGTTTAGCAAAATATAGATAGCATCATAGGTCTTAGACTATTGAATGGAATGACTCATCTTTGAAAACTTATCCACCATCACAAAAATAGAATCATAACCTCTTATGGATTTAGGAATTCTCAAGACAAAATCCACACTTATGTCTTACTATAATTTATAAGGCACGAGCAGTAGTGCGTATAATCCAAAATTTTATTGTTTTCCTTTAACATGTCATATGACCTTAGACATGTCTCACTTTAAAGAAATCCAATAAAAGCAATCTTTAATTACTATGGTTTAATATCTAACAAAATGTCATGCTACCCTTCCTCTATGTAATTCCGAAATCAAATACTCCCTTATAGAAGTATTGCGTAGGCAAAGTAGATGTCCGTTAAAAAGGTAGTCATCGTGGAGCACAAAAGGGAAGTGGCTATCCCTTTGTCCAGTTGCAATTTCTAAATAAATCATTCCAAAATTTTGATTTGAAATATATTCTCTTTTTAGTTTTTTAGATCCCACAACTTTTACGACCAAAATGTTAAGCAAATGGTTATTTTTACTCAATGTATCTGCTGCCTTATTCTGAACTCTTGCTCAATGTTTAATAACAAAGTTAAATTACTTCAAATTTTCACTCTATAAGGCGTGGCTTTTGTTCAAGTTCTTATGGGACTTAAAGTGTTTATGAGATTCGTGATATGAAGATAGAATAAACTTCTTATATGAGAGATAATAATGCTAACTGTTAAGAGAATGCACCATTGTATATAATTCCTCGTCATAGGTCGAATATCATTATTTTTCTTTACTTAACATCTCACTGAAGTAAGTAATTGGGAGCCTTTTTTGGCTGAGTATGTCACCAATTCTCATATGAGATGCGTCACAAGCAACTTCAAATACCTTAGAGAATTTTGGAAGTTGCAAAACAGCAGATTCAATCATCTTTTTTCTTGATTTCTTCAAAGCCTTTAGTTGCTACTTTTGGACAAGTAAATTGTCCTTTCTTCATACGTTCAATTATGGTTGTTATTATGGTGCTAAAATTAAGAATAAATAGCCTATAGAGTGTTGTTAGGCCATAGAAATTTTGTGTCTCATGCACATCTTTTGAAATAGGCCAATCAAGGTTGCCCTTAATATTTTTAAGGTCTATCTCCACCCCTCAATGGGATACAATAAAACTAAAAAATATAACACATGATTGCTCGAAATAACACTTCTTTAAGTTAATATAAAGTTTCGCTTGCCTCAAAAATCTCAAAACTCGTTATAGATGTAATATCTCAAAACTCGTTATAGATGTAATAGGTGGTCTTCCTTAGTCTTACTGCATACTAGTCTATCATCAAAATATACCACCAATTATCAGACCATAAATAGTCGAAACACTCGATTCATCACTCTCATAAAAGTGCTAATTACATTTGAGAGTCCTAATAGCATCACCAACCATTCATAAAGCTCCTCTTTAGTCTTAAAAGTAGTTTTCCATTCATCCCCAAGCATGATTCTAATTGAATGGTACTCACTTCATAATTTTATCTTGATAAAGATAGAAACTCCAATTAAAATGTCTAACATGTCATCAAGGTAAGGGATAGGAAACCTATACCTTATTATGATCTTGTTTATCGCCTAACAATCAATGCACTTTTGCTAACTTCTATCTTTTTTAAGAGTCAATAATGCTACAACTCCACATAGACAAACTTTTTAGAATAAACCCTTTTTTCAGCAAATCCTCTACTTGTCTCTTCAACTGTTCATTCTCAACAAGATTTCAGCAATAGGCTAAAAGATTTGGCGGAGTAAATCTAGTTAACAAGTCAATAGCATGTTAAATATCACGTAGAGGGAGTAGTTCACTTGATAAATTATTCGATATAAAGTCTAAAAATCAGTCAATAGTTCAACCACTTCTTTTAATAAGGTAAGGGATGTTTCAAGTGTTGTTTCTATTACTTCCCTCACTATCATTACAAACACAATTCCCTTCTCCTTGCTAACAGCTTCAAATTCTCTTTCCTCAAGAATATTAAACGGCTTTTCTTTGGCATTTATAACTGTCTTGTTATTTTTTCTTTGCTTTCCTACCTTGTCCACCTTCATAGCCTTCGAAATTATCTTCTTTCCATAAAACATAAATTGATAGGTGTTAGCTTTTCCAAAATGTTGCAAATCTCGATCATAAAACCATGATGGACCAAGTCAAATATGAAATACTTTCTTGAGAATAACATCACACCAAATAGAATATTCATAAATTCCTAATTTGAAAGGCACTAAGCACCTTCAAACAACCTATATAGTACTATTATCCACCCATGCAACTTTGTAAGGATGTGGATGTTTCTCCATTACTAAATTCAATCACGTCACCATGTTCTTCGATATCACATTTATACTACTTCTTCCATCAATGATAAGTTTACAGGCTTTATCTGCACATCTAACTTGAGTAAAGCAAATGACAATACAAAGCCACTCTTCTTGTTATTTTGCCTTAGGATTCGTTAGTATGCATCTCACTACATTAGGTATTACATTAGGATTTATAGGACCAATTTTTCATCACTAGAGTCTACTTTCCAACTCATCTCCAACTTCAAGTTCACCCACATATTTGTCAAATTCTTCCTCCTCTTCTTCTCCCATCATGTGCAAACCTTTGCTAGTGCATTCATAAGCAGAGTGACCGTTCCATTGCATCGAAAACACTTCTTGTTAGTATTGCCTCCTCTTGTCCCAATTTTAGCTATGGCTTTGCCTTTAGGTTCAGCTCCTTTTGAATCTTTGTAGTTGTTTTGTGATGCAAATTTTGATGAATTAGGTTTTGGCCTAAAATTTTGCACCGTCATAATTGTCTTCATGTCAAACTCCCATATTTGACTTTGAAACTTTTTAGTTACTTATTTTCCTAGGCCTTGTTCCACTCTTAAAGCTAAGTGATGCACATCATCAATGTTGAAAACCCTTTGTATTGTTAGTTCCTAGTGAATATATGCCCTTAAGTCATTTTTTTAGTGAGATATAAGTTGCTATTTCAACTCTACTTCTTCACATCAGATAGAAAGTTCATCAAATAGTTATGTCCACTCAACTACCGCGGTTATGAGTTGATCTTGGAGATCTTCTAAATAAAAAAATAGTGATAATTTTTCCAATAACTTCTGCTTCATCTCTTCCCAATCAGCAATTAGTGATTGACCTATTTTTGAAGTCTATCTTCTATCCATCTCCACCAAATTTTAGGATGTCCAACTGGCTTCATCTTTGCAAATTGGACTTTTCGATCTTTTGAAATGCAGTAATAATAAAAAAAATCTTTCATTGTTGTTTAGTCCAAGAACAGGTGTGGATCCATCTTTCCTACAAAATCAAGAGCTCCAACATGAACTTTCTTAATAATATCATCAAGTTTATTATGTTTTTTCAACTCTATCATGGCCTCTAAAGTTTCGCATACGCTCTCCAAGTGTTGCTAGTTGGTTTCTTTGCTTTGGATCTCTTTGTAGGCGTTGATTTCCTAATCCTACTCGCCGTTGATTAGTTTCAACCTCTTCATCTTGGATTTCACTTTCTCCACTCAATATCCAATGAAGTTTGTTGTTTGATGTTGTTTTCTGAAATAGTTCCTAGAGCATCTTGTGATTGAGAATCATTAAGGCCCATCTTTCTATAACTCTCAAAAGTATTTCATTTCGCTCTTGGTCAATGAAAATTCTTCTAAAAGCCCTTTTGCTATATATCGTCATTTCTAACTGTTGATATTATAGAAATAATATGGATATTATATAAATAAGATAATTAGTTGATTCTCTATAGATAATTAGCTGATGTTTTATTAATTAGTTGAGATTTTATTACTTAAAGAATAAATAGATTCTTCTTATTTTAAGCAGGCGATCTAGGACTGTATTGTCCTATATATTCCTTTCACAGAAAAATTAAAGAGAATTACTATGTCTTCTTTCTTCATGATATCAGAGCCACGGCTCTTAATTTTTTTCCCTTTCTTCATTCAAATCAGTCCTAAATGGACTATCACTTAACGATGACTGGCCAACGAAGAAACTCCTCATCCTCCAAGTTTGAGTGTGACTAATCCCATTGCTAATATGGGAAACGTACAACGTAACTAATTTGAATGGCCAGAATTACTTGGAATGGTCGCAAATAATAAAGTTAGCCATCGATAATAAACGAAAACGCAGGTATTTGATTGGAGACACAACAAGGCCGACTATGAATGATTCAAATATGGCAATATGGAGGTCCGAAAATTCATTGATCACAACTTAGTTAATTAATTCCATAGAACTTGCAATCGAAAAACCTCATATGTTTCTGCCAACAGTTAAAGATGTATGGGATGCGGTTCAAGAGATGTATTCTGATATTGAAAATTCTTCTCAAATTTTCAAACTAAAAATGAAGCTATGGAAGGCCAAGCTAGGAGACCGTGACGTTACATTGTTTTATAACAAACTTGTAACCTTGTAGCAGAAATTGGACCTATGTTAGAAGATGATTGAGATTGTCCAAATGACAATGTTCAACATAAAAAAAAGGGAGGAAAACGATAGAGTTTATGTTTTTCTTGCAAGATTGAATCAAGAATTAGATGACGTTAGAGGCCAAATATTAGGTAGAAAACCTTTACGCTCTATCAAAGAGGTTCTCTCGGAAGTAAGGAGAGATGAGATGAGGCGGAAAGTGATGATTGGGAACTCCAAATTAGAGGCTGAAGGTTCTGCACTCATGTCAAGAGGAATCGGGGCTGAGGGAGAGAGAGAAAACAACAAAAAGATGTGGTGTGATCACTATAAACGTGATTCACACATCCGGAAAACATGCTGGAAAATTTGTGGAAAGCTGAAAAATTGGAGGAAAAAAAACAATTTGGAGACAGTCGTACCTCTCAAGCCAACACTATTGAATCCGAGCCTGAGTCTTCTAACACACAGACTTTCACAAAGGAACAAATAGAGCAAATATGTAAAATTCTTTAGTCTCAAAATTTATGTAGTCCATATCCTACCTATTATTTAGTTCAAAAAGTTAATTATCTAGTTGCCCCTTGTTTCAGTGTCAATTCAGATCATTGTTGGATAATTGATTCTGCAACAACAGATCATATGACTTGGTCCTCTAAATTGTTTTCTTCTTATAGTCCTTGTGCAGGAAATCAAAGAGTAGAAATAGCAAATGGTTCCTACTAACTAATAGCTGGGAAAGGATCAATTGTTCTTTCCCCTAATCTTACACTCCAAATATTCCTCATTCCTAAATTGTCCTGCAACTATTGTCAGTTAATAATATAACTATTGACCAAAATTGTTGAGCTAATTTTTCTTCATATGATTGTCAATTCCAGGATTTGAACACGAGGAAGATGATTGACTATGTTAAACAAGTTGGAGGTCTCCATTTCTTCGAAAATGGATATGACTCAAACAGGCAATCCCAGAGAAATTGTTTTAATTCTATTTCAATAGTTCGTGAGAATAAAATTATGTTATGCCATTTTAGATTTGGCATCCAAGTTTCCATTGTATGAGACATTTGTTTCCAAAGTTTTTTACAAATAAAGATGTATTTTCATTTCAACGTAAAATTTGTCAAATTGCTAAACATCATCGAACATCTTTCCCAACACAACCTTACAAGGCTACAAAACCCTTTGCTATAATCCATTGTGATATTTGGAGTCCTTCTAGAATAAAAACAATAACTAGAAAAAAGATGGTTCATAACTTTTATTAATGACCACACTAGAATTATTTGGTTATTTTTACTCAATGAGAAGTCAGATGTTGAGAGAGTGTTTCAAAACATTTATAATATGATCCAAACACAGTTTCAAACTAGAATTCAAATTTTTATAATGGAAAAGAATAATTCAAGAAGGTTATAAGGAATTTTTTTGTTGAAAAAGATACTATTCACCAAAGCTTATGTACTGACACCCCACAGCAAAATGGAATAGCAAAAAGAAAAAATAAACATCTATTAGAAATTGTAAGATCTCTAATGTTTTCAACTAATACTTCTAGGTACGTATGGGGTGAGGCTATCTTAACAACTACATATTTGATCAATAGGATGCCTTCAAAAGCTTAAAAATTTCAAACACCATAATTGTTTTAATACATGTTTTCCTTCATCTCAATTATCACATGATCACCCGCTTAAAATGTTTGGGTGTACGGCATTTGTTCATATTCATGACAACAATAAGAGAAAAATTGATCCTAAAGCATGAAAATGTCTTTTTATTGGTTATCCTTCCACTCAAAAAGGGTACAAGTGCTTTGATCCAATAACCTATGGTTTTTTATTTCCATGGTTGTCACCTTTTTAAAAGATAAACCCCTTTCTGTCTCGCCTCATCTTCAATGGGAGACACATAACGAAGATTTGTGTTTTGATATTTATGACAATGATGTAGATATTTTCTATAATTCTTATTCAAACATTAATGATGCCTCAAATAATGAAAATAATGATTCATCTTCAATGCCTTTACAAAGTCAATCTCAAGAAAAGAATGAAATGTGTGCAAGATAAGACGGAAATCGTTTTAAAGGAAAAAATCTTTTGAGAAAATATCCAGAACGATTGAAAAGTCCAGACAACTTGCAACGTGGTCAAAAGTCTAACCCAAGAACAAATCCAGAGATTGAAGACCAAACAAGTAAATATCAGGTTGAGTCTATTTTTATTGAGTTAGTGTCACCTGAACCAATATCTATTCCAAAGTCGGATGAAACTTTAGATTTACCTATTGCTCTTAGGAAAGGTTCTAGAACTTGTACCAAATATCCTTTATATAACTTCTTATCATATCAATGTCTATCTCCATCACTTCAAGCATTTACTTCTAAGTTATCCAATGTTTCCATTCTTAAGAATATACAGGAGGCTCTAAATATTCCTGAGTGGAGGGATGCAGCCCTAGAGGAGATGATAGCTTTGGGGACAAATAGAACGTGGGAGGAAGTTGACCTTCCGAGAAGGAAAATACTGATCGAATGTAAAAGTACAATTCTAATGAATCATTTGAAAGACATAAGGCTCACCTCATTGCTAAGGGGTTACTAAACCTGTGGCATGGATTATTCACAAATTTTTTCCCTTGTTGCTAACTAAAATAATGTGAGAATGTTGCTTTCTATTGCAGTTAATCTAGATTGGACTCTACATCATTTGGATGTAATCCCCTAGGATTTCGAGAAAACTTCGGTAAAAGGACATGCAGACTAAAAAAAATCTTCAAATGCGTTGATACAATCACCAAGGGCCTAGTTTAAAAGATTTGCAAGATTTGTGAAATCTCAAGGTTTCTTACAATAGTTTGATCATACTCTATTCATAAAAACTTTTGTAGAGGGAAGGACTGTGAATCTAATTGTGTATGTAGACAACATTATCCTATGATTTTAAGGAAATTGATTGTGAATCAAATTGTGTATGTAGACAACATTATCCTCACTGACAATGATTTTAAGGAAATTGAAATTCTTAAAAAATCCTTCAAAGGAGTTTGAAATCAAAGACCTAGGGGATCTTAGATACTTCCTAAGGATGGAAATTGCTAGATCTAAGAAGGGCGTAGTAGTCACCCAACGAAAGTATATCTTAGACCTTTTAAACGAAACCGGGATGAGTGGATGTAAACCATTAGATACTCCTATGGAATTTAACTCAAAGTTGGGTGAAATTAAGGAAGGAATTCCAGTAGATACAGGTCGATATCAACGACTGGTAGGAAAGTTAATATATTTATCTCACACCAAACCAGATATTCCCTTTTTTTTCAGAAAATTAATAGATTTCATTATAAATATGCACACACACACACACACACACAATCTAGAGGACAAAATTAGTATAATCCATAGCATCTAGATTACAGAGATTTATGGTTCCTAGTAATCATCTACATCTTGAGATCGAGGGGAACTTGTGAAACCACTTAGTCCAGTATTACTCCAATCCCCATCTGCTCTTCATGCTAATTGTCAAATTTGCAGGAATATGCCAATCTGCAATATAGGAAGATGGCCTGAAAAAACATCTCACTGCTTCTACTTTCTTGTTTGAATACTCTACAATTGTGCTCTTTCCAACAAATGTTTCCTTTGTTGTCAATGTGGTAAACCAATTTATGTATACTCCCTATGAAGAACACTTGGAAGCAGTATACAGAATCTTGGGATACTTAAAGGGAACTCCATGGAAAGGATTTTCTTCAAGAAAAGCAATCAAAAGAGAGTTGAAATCTACGCTAATGCAAACTGGGCAGGGCCTCTTACTGACAGAAGATCAACTTCTGGGTATTGCACATATCTAACAACTTGGAGGAGTAAAAAACAAAATTTGGTAGCTAGAAGTAGTGTGGAGGCAAGATATAATTCAATACTGCCAACAATCCAGTTCAACGTGATCGAACAAAACATATGGAAATTGACACACATTTTATAAAAGAAAAGGTTTAAAGTGGACTCATTTGCATACCATTTGTACCTACAACACAACAAGTTGTTGATGTCTTCCCTAAAGGGCTACTACAACAAAATTTTGAGTTGTTTGCAAGTAAGTTGGGCATGATCAATATCTATGCACCAACTTGAAGGGGAGTACTGATATTATAGAAATAATCAGCGAATTATCTCTAGAGATAATTAGTTGATTCTCTATTGATAAGTAGTTGATATTTTATTAATTAGTTGAGATTTTATTACTTAGAGTATAAATAGATTCTTTTTATTTTAAGGAGGTGATTTAGGGTTGTATTGTCCTATATATTCCTTATACTATTCACAAAAAAATTATAGAAGAATTACTTTGTCTTCATTCTTCAATAACCAATGCCCTCATATCAAATTGATGTAGAATAAATAGAAGAAAGATTAACTAGTGGCTCAAACTCATGGAAACTAGGAAACATGGGCTGTCTAGTGTTGTTAGGCTGCCAAAAATTCAGATTTTAAGTCTAGAATTCGGCTTGGAATGCTAAAATTTCATATTTGGTATCGATGGGGTTTTTGGGGTTTGATTGCAAGAAATTTAGGTTAGAATTTCAGGGTTTGAGATGGTTAGAATTTAAGTTTGATATGGCTAGAGTTTAGGGTTTTGGTTGTTGGAATTTAGGTGAGGCAAACAAGTAATAGATAGTTGGGAACTAGGAATCACTCCTAAGATCTAACAATCATTCTTAGAAGAAAGCATCACACCTTCTAATTGAAAAATTTGTAAAAAATTCAGGATATCTTGTTATTGAAGGGCTAAGTAAACACATATTCACAGAGAAGTTCCTAGAACTCTTGTTTTATTACAAAATGGTTCCTAAGAAATTGGAATCTTATTCTAATAAAAATTTTATAAGTACTAGACAATTAGGATAACATATCTAAATTACTACTACTTCCTATCTAATAAGGAATCCTGACATTATCTAAATTTCAGCTCTTATTGTCTTTGTTGTCCATTCAATACCCTTCACCGACCAAATTAAAGTTTTTAATTGACTAATTTTTCCATATTTATTTCTTTTATAGACTTTAAGTTCTTTTGCATTAATATGGACAATTAAGATGTGCATGCATAGATAAACCCACATGCATAAGTGCATATACGATGAATCACAAAGACTATTGCGGGATCAACTGATAATTTATTGTGTCAAGAAATTGAAGCATAACTGAAAATAAGATAGCTAAATGACCTTGAGCATTGGATGAGATGCAGGAGTTTAATAGATGGTCAAACAATGTTGAGATAATAAACCCAAATTTAATAGGAAACGTAATCGTAAAAGTGAAGAAGTACTTAAGCCCTGTTCTACGATTCAGCAGAAAATCTTGTTCAGAAGTTTATGTTAGTTAATCCAAGGAGCTCTATGAGTCGTTTGAACACATTTCTTAGCTCTAGTCCATGTCTCTCATGACCTGATTGCTCCCTAAAGAGTTTGATTGTGACACCTGGAACTTATTGAAGACTTAATAGCAAATCACAGCCGTATAATCTAATTTGAAAATCATTCTTTATCCTGGAACATAACAAGAATTATATGTGATGATTCTTTACTTTCCTATAGCATTTCCCCCTTTTTTGGCGCTAGTTTAACATAATGGAGTCTTATAATACGGGATATCAGAATGATTTACAAAAGAATCATGAAAGCTAGAAAGAAAGTAAAGCTGACGCCACACCCATAATTAAGCAAGTTAAAATCCTCCAATTCAAGAAAAACAATCCCTTTAAACGCTTCACTCTCTTTAAAAGTCTGTAACTCGTTTATCAATCTACACAAATTGAAAAGATAATCACCAGAAATGAAGCACAAACAAGCAAATACAAAACCACCCATATGGAAAGCAATAAAGAAATGGAAACAAGGAAACGGACCACTAACGAAGAGCTTAGTTTTGGACAAGGATGGTGGTGAAGTAGAAGCCACGACTAGTAAGCCACTGCTATGGCGTCCTCTTCTTTGCTGGATGCATAACTGGCTCCAGCCACTACAATACATTGAAAAGCAAGGAGTTTGCGTTGGGCATGAGGCAATTCGCTTCTTAGTTTCCATATGACCATCATTGTGGATTCTAAAGATGGGTGAAACAGCCCCCGAAACGGTGCTTGCCGCCATTGTTCTTGATGATAAAAAGAACCAAGATTCAGGGGAGAACAATCTAGTCCGTTGTCACTGCGCTGTTTAAGTTAACATGCAGGAGTAGTTTCAAAATTACAAATAAGTATCAACAATATTATAAGCTTGCAATTTTATATAAAATTATTTACAATTTAAATATAAAAAGTACCAAACTTAATAATTAATTCATAGATTTTCAAAATTAAAATTTTTTGTACATCTCTATTTAATTTTACCTAAGGTTCTCCTTCTTTAACCACGTTTACTTGCATTTATTTTTTACCAACTTGTTTCTTATATCAATTAAAAATAAACAACAAAATTTTAATTGGTTTTTTAACTTTGAAATTAGTTGTACGTAAGTCATTAAACTTTCATTTTTACTATTTTAACCTCAAATTTTTTAAAACTTTCTCTTATAAATCTTCGTTTCGGTATCACCGTCGAAACTGGCTAAAATAATAAGCATAGCCACATGATAACAACTGCAACGCAAAACACAGAAATCATGTACAGCCTGTATACAAAGGATAGTTCATTACGATTCCATTTTTTTTGTCCTTTTACTTTCCTCCACTTGTATAAACCATGTACAGTATTTTTTTTTGCTAAAATGAAATATAGAGATTTTTCTCTCCATCCTCCTATCTATATCATTCTCCCATGGTTTTGATATAGTATCAGAGCAGGATATACCCTTGATTCATTAACATTACTCACATCATGTCTCAGAACGACGAGAATGACAGTGATATTAACACACAGGAGAATAACGCTGAGCTTGACTCCTATTCCATAGCAGCATCTGAAAACCTAGGGTATATCTTGGTGACCTCACTACTTGGTGGAAATAACTACCTATCGTGGAGCCAATCCATGAGTATTGCATTAGGAGCTAAGGACAAGATGGGGTTTGTAAACGGTGATATAAATAAACCAGAGAACAACCCATCACTCCTCCGAAAATGACGCACTGCAGACAAAATGGTAACCTCTTAGATCTTAAACTCCATTAGCAAAGAAATAGCTTATTCTTTTCTGGTAGTTACATCTGCTAGAGATTTGTGGAAGGAATTGAAATCTAGATACGGGAGAGTGGTGGACCAATGCAAGAAATAGGAAATCTAAGACAAGGGAATGGGTCGGTGA
The DNA here is from genome assembly GCA_024520975.1 of Erythroxylum areolatum. Lineage (NCBI taxonomy): Eukaryota > Viridiplantae > Streptophyta > Magnoliopsida > Malpighiales > Erythroxylaceae > Erythroxylum > Erythroxylum areolatum. The sequence goes on along the minus strand of JANIJH010000006.1, from coordinate 55,002,928 downwards.
CTGCCTATTTCACGAAAATAAAAAAACTATAGGATGATTTGAATTGTCTGATGCCCTTTGCGAGATGTGCCTGTGAAGCTAATGACAAAACTAGATCTGTGGAGAATAATATAAGGCTTGTTCAGTTCCTGATAGAGAGGAATACAGCCATATGGTAGGACAGATTATGTTGAATGACCTGCTGCCACCAGTGAGTAGATCCTACTCTATGATTTTGACAATAGAGAAGCAGAAAAGCATATCACAGAACCATGGAGAAGGAGACAGCATGAAGGTAAGCATTAATGGCTAAGCAGGGAAGTTACAAAAGAGCTGAGGGTAGAGACAGTGGTAACCCAAGCAACTACAACAGGAGGAAGTTTAATTCAAGAAAAGAGGACAAGTATTGTGAGCACTGTCACCAAAAGGGACATAATGTTGACACCTGTTTCAAACTACACGGAATACCATATTGGTTCAAAGAGCTAAAATACAAAAGGGCTAGAGAAAGGGGCCACCATGCTGCTACTGTGATGGAGACACCTATTGACAATAGACCAGTGAGCACAGAATCAACTGAGAAGGAAGTGGACATCAACGTGCTTGCTCAACAAGTAAACGAACTAATAAGGTGCATGAGAGGTAAAGGTAATGCAGAAACCAAACATGTTTCTTTTAGCAACTTTGCGAGTAAGAATTTATCTCTGCATGGATCAAATAGTGTTTTGTATGACAAAGGATCATAGATAGTAGATTCAAGCGCGTCTACTCATATGTGTTTAGATATAAAACATTACTCTTGCATAAAACCTTTTCGCCTGTTTGGTTCTATAGCCCTCCCTGATCGCAACTCAAAAACTATAACTACCATGGGTCGCATAAACCTGACCTCTGAAATAACCCTTAACAATATCCTGCATGTGCCAACGTTCCATCACAATTTATTATCTGTGCATAAGTTAGCATCACAAAACAACCTAGCAGCTATCTTTATTTTTGATAAATTATATTTGCAGGACCCATGGACTGATTATGTGGTGGCAATTTGCAAGGAGGAGGCAGGAATTTACAAACTCACACCACAGCACTTTCTACCAACCAAAACACTCAAAAGTCCTTCGTTGCGTTTTTATTTGAACAATTCTGTTGCTTGTAATGTAACCAATGATATTAACATTTGGCATCTACGTTTAGGACACGTATCCAAGAGAAAAATTATGCATATTTCTAAAAATCTTGAGTTTAAACCTTTTTGTGACATCTGCCCCCTTACTAAACAATCTAGAAAACCCTTCACAATACATTCCATAAACACCCAAAGACCTTTTGAATTATTACATGCCAATCTCTGAGGCCCATATAGCATACCAAATTTAGATAGATCCGAATATTTTGTTACCTTAGTGAATGACTTTACTTGAGCCACATGGACCATCTTGATCAAAACAAAAGACCAAACTCTGAGTGTCATAATTAATTTTATAACCATGATTGAAAAACAATTCTATACCCTAATCCTTGAGCTAAAAATCAACAATGGTAGTGAGTTCATAAATACTTCATACCGTGAGTATCTTGCATCAAAAAGAATAACTCACTAAAAAACATGCATTTACACGCCTCAACAAAATGGGGTTATGGAACGAAAACACAAACATTTGTTACAAGTGATCCGGGCCCTTTTATATCAATACAAATTACCCAAAAATTATTGGGGGGAAGCTTCAACCTATATCATAAATAGACTACCCACCAAAACCCTATCCTGGATATCTCCATACGAAAATTTCTGGATTTATAATAGTAACATGGCATAATTGTCAAGGTGAATTCAGGACCAAAGTTTTTCAAAGAAGGGGTATTTTGATGTAGGTCTGCTTTTGGTTTAGATCAACCTAAGTTAAATAAATAGAGTCTCCGTCATCTCGCTTCTGCTTAAAGAATCCAATATGAAACTTAATCATAATCCAACAAATATTTCAATGATTCCCGTAAAGTCCCAACATACGACCACATGAAAACTTTTGGGTGCATATGCTATGCAACAAATACAAAACCCCACAAAGAAAAATTAGAATCTAGAGCCATCAAGTGCATTTTTCTTGGATACGCATCTGATATTGTCTTTCATGAGACAAAGTTTTTACAAACAACCAATCCAGCCTAGACTACATCGAAACCACAGATATGCATCAATTTTGACCAACAGGCCCACTTCCCAAGCAAAACTACTGACCACCTTAACACTCACCCAACTACACCAAACTTACCCGACCCAGCCTCAGCCACGCCTCCACATCTTCAGACCCCACCTAGCTCCATCACACCTAAAACCTTATCTTCTTATACCAGTAACGATAGCCATCCAAATAACATAGCTGATGTTCACCCACCACCGCAACCTCTTTGTATAAGCACTAGGCAAAAATTTTGTCCCCATTACCTTGATGACTACGTCCCCATTACCTTGATGACTACGTCTCCTACATCACAGCCACTCCTCCTGTGTCTACTGTCACCACATCATCAGTTCAGGTACCCTCCATTTTTGACACTTAGACCTCTTTCATCGCACATGTTTCTACTGAATATAAACCTCTGTAATACGAAAGTGTTAGAAGAGACTCATTATGGGTAGAACCAATGGAAGTAGAAATCGAAGCCTTGGAACTCAACCATTCATGGACTCCTACGGTGTTACCAACAGGAAAAAGGGCTTTATCAACCAAATGGGTTTTAAAATCAAACGCAACTTTAATGGTTCTATGGACAGAAGAAAAGCCAGATTAGTGGTCAAAGGCTTCAATCAAACCGCAGGGATTGACAATTCTACTATTTTCTCTCCTATCTCCAAGATCACGTTAGTAAGAATCCTCCTTGCAGTCGTAACATCCTCTAACTGGCCGGTGCACCATTGCAACATAAACAATGCCTACTTACATGAGCACATCAACGAAGAGCTCTACTTGAATCCACCTCTCGGATACAACAAAATTTTACCTGGATAAGTTTTGAAACTCCAAAAGTCCTTTTATGGTCTCAAGCAGGCAGGGCGAAAATGGAATTGAGAAATCACAAACAAATTAACCAAGTAAGGCTTCCTCCAATCAACTTCTGATGCTTGTCTATTCACCAAAGGTACTAGTAAAAACTTTCTTGCTTTGCTAATCTACGTGGATGATGTATTGATTGCTGACCCATCTGAATTATTGATCACTGTCGTGAAGTATTTCCTACCTCATGAGTTTACTATTAAAGACATAGGGACTGCGAAATATTTTATTGGTGTAGAAGTGCTCAGACTACTCGAAGGCATGATACTTTTGTAGAGGAAATATATCTCCGATATTCTTATGGATGCTCAGCTCATTGATCTCAAACCAGTCATTGTCCCTATGCCACAAGGCATGAAGTTGACCATAGACGAAAGAGCTCTGTTATCTAATCCAGAACGCTATCGAAAAATCATAGGACAACTTCTATATCTCTATTTCACACGACCAGACATCATTTTCACAGTCCAACAATTAAGCCAATTTACTCATGAATCAAGGCAACATCATTAGCAGGCTTTAGTTCATATTTTGAGATATCTCAAAGGATCTATATCTATGGGATTACTGTACCCAAATCAGAACAGTAAGTTGCAACTCCACGCATATTGTGATGCGGACTGGGCAGGAGCAAATCACTCACCAGTTATTGTGTCTTCCTCGGCAACTCCTTAATCTCATGGAAGACCAAAAAACAAAGTACTGTTAGCTGCTCATCTGCCAAAGCCAAGTACCGCAGTATAGCAAGTACCCTATGTGAGCTCCGGTGGATTACGTATCTTTGTCGTGATTTACAAATATAAATCCCACTACCTATTCCATTAAAATGCGACAACACCACAGCTATCCACATTTTGGACCAAACACCTCGACATCAATTGTCATCTCGTCCGTGACGCAGTTAGGGAAGGACTTCTCAACACCATTCACATCTCATCCAAATTACAGCTTGCTGATCCATTCACCAAACCTTTGGCTGTTCCGATTTTTCATAACATTCTTCCCAAGTTAGGCCTCCTTCACACGGCCCAACTTATAGAGGGGGTGTCAAACCTGCCAAAATAACAGACACAGCTATACGATAACAACAGCAATGCAAAACACAAAAATCATGTACAACCTATATAAAAAGGATAGTTCATTATGATTCCTTTTTTTTGTCCTTTTACTTTGCTCCACTTGTATAAAACCATGTACAGTGTTTTTTCTGTTGAAATGAAATATAGAGATTTTTCTCTCCGTCCTCCTGTCTCTATCATTCTCCCATGGTTTTGACAACTACACATTCTATCATCGTGGTTTTGAATGAGAAATTATGTTATTATCCTGTAGAATTTTAAGAAACAAATAACAAAACCCAAAGTTTTGTCATCTCCTTGTTAAACTTTGAGTTCTTTAAATCTTTATGACAATTGAAATTAAAACATAAGAAAAAGCTTAACATCATGACAGAGAAGGGAAGGCAAAGTTTCCCTATATTTATACTTGGAAAGAGGGTTTGTCTTAGGACCAAATATGCATACAAGTATCCTAAGTATAGAATATGGACAAAATATCCCATGATGATAATAATAAAGAGATAGGGTGGTATAAACAAGGGATAAAGCATTGAATAATTAGTGATACTGTTACTATAATCTCTTTTTTTTTCCATAGGTTTTTCAAGATTATCATCTATCAGTCCCATAATAGAATCGTCATAAGTTAAATATCAAAATGTGAATATAGACACTTAGGTGTAAGCATACAACTATTATATTTTATGACAATGTTTTAGGAGCATGCAAACTATTGGTAGTGTAACTTGAAGGAAAAAAACATATAAACATGTGCAACCAACATATCAAGAAACTATGTGAAAAATAAAATTAACAAAAATAGAAATAAATTTATTAAAAATGGCTATTTACAATCTAAACCAAGAAATGGTAGATTTTTTCTCATTTTTTAAATCATATAATATAAACATATGCACAACCCCCTCATTGTTTTACAAGTAGTCTTGACCAAACAAATGAATCTTTTAAAACAAATGCACATATCATAAAACAAGCATATATGGTTAATATAACGAAATAACAAAATCGTTTCCATACATCTGTCAAAAATCCTAAAAAATTATTTTAAATTAGGAAAATAACTTACCTTTCTCTATTCAAATCACTCATAATTTAACAACTCTTACTTCTTTGAGAATATACAAACAACTTACATTATATTGATTGGAGATAAAAATGAATAAAGATGATCCAAAGTTTTAGATTTGAAGGATAGTTGTTAGACCCCTAGGTTCGAGATAGCATAATCGTGTGGGCATTAGCAAGCCTTGACTAGTGTTTAACATATGGAACAATGAAACAAGGCAAAGACTTGTGAAGAGGTAAGGATGAAAAAGAGGCAATTTCAGGCACTAACATACATTGATGCACACTGGTAGAAATCTTCGACGAGATGTAATATTCAGATATAAGACCAAAAGAAGGCTTGAGATGAACATCAAGTGGAAAGTTACTTGGATCACTCGTATGATAGGACTATGTGAGAGTTCTAAGGTGACTTGGTAAGTAGATCAAGCATACTGCGAGTTTTGGGAGAGTTTTGGATCTTGTACGAGTCGACTTGGCTAAGGCTAGATTCTTAGTGAACTAAGGACTTACTGTGTGCTCAAATGGATGGACAATGGCTAATGAAAGTTAGCATAGAAAAGCATTGAACAAACCAGTGTGCTATTAACTTGGATGACTCATCATCAACGAATAGAGATGAAGAGATATTAGATGATGTGGTGGATAAGATCACAATGTATGAACATCAATTCTAAGAGATAAAGATCGTGTAGAAGGATCACTTGAAGATAGAGGAGATGTAACATCCCATTACTTGTGGGAGGGTTAGAATAGTAAATGTGAGTGATTAATGAGAGTTAGAGATGCATTTCCAT
>JANIJH010000006.1:54972482-54996855 GCA_024520975.1 Erythroxylum areolatum | reverse complement strand
TAAGTGGTGAAGAAATCCCTTAGAGTTGGGGATTTGTAAAATAAAGTTGATAAATTACTGTCATCTGCATGGAAAATTACATTTACATGGTTCTTCATAAATACTGGGTGGTTGGGAAGAAATAAATTCAGTTATAGTGTTAAATTAGTTTTTGAAATTTTTTTGGTGTTTTGGTGACATAAAACATTGAAAGTTAGAAAATCTGGGAAATGTTCACTGAATACACTTCAGTCTTTTAGCTATAATGTTTTCTCTAGTTCTCTAAACGAGATGATTCTTAATTTGAATTAAACTAGAGACAAATGGCTACATTTTGTATGAAGACATCGAATTTCATTTCTATCTCTAAAAGTCTCAAAATTTCATAAAGTTATAGAGTTGGTCTAGCACGTTGGTGTGTGTATGGAAAATTCGTCTTTAGAGTTTAGGGGAAAATTTGGGATTGATACAAAGAGATTTTAGCTAAGATGCCTTTTGAAAAGTTGTATATCTTTCTGTTATCTTTCCAACGGTATATAGTATGAAAATTTTAGACATCGGAGTCAAAAGTTATGATCCTTATAAGGGGAGACATTCTGGCAAAAGTAAGACGCAAAAGTGAGATGCAAAAGTAAGACGCAGAAGTAAGACGCAAAAGTGAGACGCAAAAGTAAGATGTAAAAGTAAGACGCAAAAATTAGACGTAAAAGTGAGATGCAAAAGTAAGAAAAAGTTGTAAGACGCAAAAGTGAGATGCAAAACTGAGACGCAAAAGTAAGACGCAAAAGTAAGATGTAAAAATAAGACGAAAAAGTAAGACGAAGTGAAAGTAAGACGAATTGAAAGTGAGACGATGCAAAAGTGAGACGATACAGAAGTCAGACGATAGAATTGGCCTTCGAGGTCTTCATGAAAGTTGTATATTTGGAAGCCGTCTTTCCAATAGCCCAAAAATGAAGTCAATCAGACATCTGATAGTTATAGCAGTTGCGCCAAGACATGTACAATACGAGTAAAGATATGAACATGTTGGATTCTTTTGGCCATAACTTCTTCTCTAGACCTCCAAATGACTTGATTCTTGAACCATTGGATTCTTAAATCATTGATCTACATCTTTAGCAAGAATTATAGCTATCTAAAATGAATGGAGAAAGATTGGGTGAAAAGAGTGGGATAGATGCAGTAAGTGTGGTCTTAAAGGAGTATGAATTGGTGTTATTCTATTGAACATACTTCAGTATTTTGATGATATTTTGATCTGTAGGATTCTAATTGAGGTGATTTTTGATTTAGAGTACACTGGAGAAATAGGTCTACAAATCTCATGAAGAAGCTTAATCTTGATTCAGTTTCTAAGGTGTTCAATTTCTAGATGAAAGTTGTATATAGTAAACTATTTTTTTATTAAGAATAGTATGAAAATGTTTGAGGTATATCTTCCATATTACTAAACCAAATTGAGTGATTTTGGTATCAATGGAAAGATAAGACATAGAAGAACACTTTTCTAGAAGAGAGTATGACCAAATTTCCTCAGTTTCGCCTTCGGATTGTATGTGAATAGTAGACCCGAAAGGGTGTTTTGGAAAGTCTGAAAGTAAGCCAGTGAGTAATGAATTGTGATTTCAATGGTTCTAGAGAGGCATAAACCTAAGTGTTAGTTATACTCAAATGAGTTTTGGTATGGGGACAGTGTTGAGAAGAATTCAGGGAGTGATACCCGAGATTATCATGGACATGCATTTTACATAATTCATTTCATACATATGCATTATTGAACACTCTTAATGGTGTAAATTGTGATATCGTGTATGCTATTTGTTATAGAGGAGCAACTGGAACGTCCACTTCTAGACGTTGTCGGATCTTCTAGCAATTAACTTCGGGAGAAATCTGTGAGTAACATAGATGGTCTCACTTAATTATTTGTTTGCCTAATTAATGTTTTGAATGATAAATGAATGTATTTGATTGTGGATTCCGGACAGAAGGTCCGATGATTGTGTAAGGTAGATTGAGATATTGAAGTGCTGATTGTATGTGAATGTGAAGACCTATGTGCTTATAATATGGTTGTTTGTGGTACATGCATTCCATACATAAATGCATAATCAGATAATGGCAGTTGTGACTAGAGTAGCCATCGATTAGAGCTTGAAGCTCAGTGAGTGAAACTGAGCCTCGAGCTCACAAGTGATTCAGAGCCTTAGGCTTAACGTTTAATGAGCTCTATATGGGACAGCTCAGGCACTCGGTCACAACAACGTAATAATTGGAAAAGTGTCTCATAAGCATTTCATATGCGTCTGTTTAAGTATGTTTGATTGATTGAAATACAGAATTGCTTATGCTTAAGTGAAACCGTGTTACTCATGTGAAATGTCAATTTGTGAAATAGTTGTGATATGAATTGATGTGTTGTATGAATTGAGTGAATCATCGATGATGGTTACCTCATTGAGTTCGCAAAACTCACCAAAATTGCAACGTTGTCTTTTCAGGACCGAGAGATGACTTTAGCTACTGAGGGACTCTACTGCTGTGTAGATTGTGAGTGGGCAAGAGAAGTCATGGCTCAAAGGTCGATCAGCTAGGATTTTTGAAGGGCTTAGATAGATTTGTTATATTTTCCTCTTTCATGTAGTACTTTTGTACTAGGTTTGGTTCATGTACATGTAGTAAAAGTTGAAAGACTCAATGTAGACTTTCGATTTTGAGAAATGAAATGAGGAACAGTTGGTCAAAAAAAAAAACAATTGTGATTTCTTATGATGCTTTTTAAGTGAATTATGATACCATGCCATATGAAGTGAATGTAATGATCGAACGTAGCGTACCCTTATGGTAGGATATGTGCCGGAATGACCTCCGAGCGTCCCGGTGTGTACCCTACGGTAAGGGGGTGCTACAGGAGATCTTCGTAGATATGAATAGATCATTCCTATATAAATGTAATAGTTTATCTTGTTATTATGATGTAGTTTAATCCTATTAGATAAAGTCCTAATTGGATGAGGATGTCATTCTATTGGGTAGTGTGATGTAATTTAATAAGGATAAGATTGTGATATTAGCTAGTACAATTCTAATAGGATTCTAATTTATTCATCTAGAGATGCCTATAAATATCTCATTTGAGTTTTGCTCTTCTCAAGATAGTGAGAGTGGGAGAGACAAAGATGTGAGGAGCATTCCTTTGTATACTTTGAGAGAAATAAAAAAGGTTGGCATTTTGCCGCATCTCTTTCTTGTTCTTATTGTTGTCATAAATATTTAGTTATTTTGTATTATTCTCGCAAGAGTGTAAGAGTTAAACACTACGAGGGTCGTGAGACATTCGAAAATAAGTAGGTTGGCCAACGATTACGAGATAAGGCTGAATCTTACTTTAACAAAGCTATGTGAGATTATCGTGTAAAGAGGTTGGCGCAACTAGCAGATAAGTTGCTGCTTGAAGGAAAACCTTTGTAATAATAACCAAGGCAACTTTTGTACCTGATAATAAGGCTAGGCAAGTTATCAAAGATCTCTTACTATTGAAAAAAAACTTATAGTCCCTTTCCTACAACAATTTAGGAATAGATATTATTCATTATCAAATAGCAACTACACTATTTCTATTTTTCAAAAAAACTACATTATTTCTTTGACTAACTAACCTATCACATAGTTAGGCATCTATAAAATCTTTTCCCAAGATTGCCATTTGTACAAAAAGTCATCAAATAGCTTTTGACTTTCACATTGACCATAAACTTGCTCATCATATTGTTTTTTACTATCAGTCCTTCCAATTAGTGTTGAAGATTTACCGTTAATTATGGTTGACCAATTTCTATATCATTCAAATATTAAACATTAGTTTATGTTTTATGATTGTCACTAATGTCAACATTGTAACCATAAATTGGCTTATAACCATGAATAGAATTAAATTTCAAAGTGACTTAATATCTCATTCTCAAATCTTAAAAAAGATTGGCCAAACATAAGCAAGTTGCAATATATCTCATGTCTTGATAAAAGAGTACTTTTACATTAATTTGCAAGACAAGTTAGATAAATAGTTTAACTTTTCATTTGAAAATCTGATATAAGATTGGTTTATGAAAATAATGTAAAATTCAAAAGCCTTAAATATTTTTTTTAGTAGAAACTTAATCAATTGTCAAACATCGTCTTTATTAAGGACAAATGGAGTAAAATACTTTACTTTCTAGCCAGAGTGAACATATAAGCTAAATTATAAACAAGTTTTATAATAATAAAAATCAATAAGATCGACAAGAAGGCATATGTCATGAGTCATAGTGTAAGTAGGAAATGTAAGTTTAGGGATGACAATAGGCTGGCTCATGGGTCTCAATCAAGGTGTTTTCAATGGATCGATTCATAGGTCAGGCTCAGTCTCGAATCGGTTTAAAGTTCAATTCTTCTAATTTTACTTAGAAAAGATGAGTCTTAGACAGACTTGGACTTGGGCAGCCTAGACTCGGACTTACTTTAAAAAAGATATTATTTTATATTTTTAATTTAAAAAATTAGCAAAGCTGACCCATTATCATTCCTAAACGTAATAGCAATGTCAGCATAAGTTATCTTCTTATTGTCCGGACAAGTTGGACAAGTCTTGTCTTGAATTATCTCAACTAAAGAAGGTGGAGGGTGAATGGAGAGAGCGAAGATAATGGTAGAGTTGAAAGGAATAAATATTCAGTTGACAACTTGCTCATAACATCAATAGTAGGCTCCCTCTTGGGCAAGAGTAGGCAGGCACTTGGTCAGAGTCCACTCTCGTGATTTTCATAAAGAGTAACAAAAAATGCCTCTATTTTTATCTTTTTTTTTGTTTTTCATAAGAATCTATTTTTGACATTTACAAAGAAAAAACAAAATAGGTCTTTTTCTTTTCCTTTACCCAAGGTTTATAAAATAACGAGAACAGGCAAGACCAATAGAACATTAGATCCATGATTATGAACAACAAATGAGAGCAAATATCAAATAGAAAAGGCAAAGAAAGTCAATTCCCAAAAGTACCGAGGCAAGGCAAAGAAACTAAGTTTCGTGATAAAAATACAATGACAAGGCAAAGAAAGTCAATTTTAGGTTGTGCTTTTATTTTCGCAAATCAAAGGGATGTGGGTTGGTTCAATATTTTTCCATGGCAAAAATGCAAACTTGCTCCTAGTTTTCTTGCTTGTATTATTAAATCCAATAACATAACGACGGAACATGTACTACGAGATAATTGTGTCGGTGAATCGGAAGGGAACAAAATCTCTTGCTCCCGAATACCCTGTTACCTCAGTTCGTACAAATCTCCTCAACTCAACCCAATTTTGATTATTTATTGATTTAATTTTATAAGAGGCAACAGAAGATTTGATTTGAAAGTTTTAAAAGAAAATTAAAAATTTTAATCTAATTTATTATCAATTAAATGTATATATTTTTAATTTTTTAATTTAATATTAAATATTTAACTATTAAAATTAGTTATTAATAAGTTTTTGAATAATTCAATTTTATTTAATAAGTGTAATTAAATTAAATAAAATTAGTTTAATAATTATTAGTAGATATAATTAAAATTAAAATTGATTTAATAATCAAATATATTTAAAAATAAATATTAATTTAAAATAAATATTAATTTATCATTTATTTATTTTTAATAAAATAAAATAATTTATTGATGAAATAAAATTAATTAATTAAAATATTATCTTTAAGTTTTATTTAATCTATAATTTTATTAGTGATAAGAATATAATTATATATTTTGTTTTTATTTGAAAAAATATAAATTAAAAACAGAAAATAGAATTTAAAAATCACGTCTAGTTTTTACCCTACTTTTTTAAAGAAAGAAACATGTTAAAAAGAAGAGTGCCGACGACGCGTCGCAAGTTGAGGACTCAAACGTATGAAGTTGGAACACGGCTTTGTTCATCGGGGAAAGGCACATCGACCTGGTTCCTCTTCTCTCATCCTCGAAGCAGAGACCGGCTTTGCTAGGCAGTAAAGTGGAAGACTAAGACAATGGCGGCATCAATGAGATTGAGCAGTGTTCGGTTACGAAAATTGAATGATAAAACAGTGAAGAAAACAGCGGTGCTGTACCATTATCCATGTCCAGACGGTGCATTCGCTGCATTGGCCGCCCATCTGTACTTCTCCGCCGCTTCCATTCCTGCACTCTTTTTTCCCAACCCCGTCTACTGTCCCATCACTCTTGACCAACTTCCACTTCACGAACTCTCTCATGTTTATCTTCTTGATTTCGTTGGTCCCACTGGTTTTTTGCACCAACTCTCCTCCAAACTTCACAGGTTTCTAACATTCCTTTCTTTCCCAGTCTTGTTTTTTTCCATCTTGTTTTCTTTACTGTTATTGATATTACCCGTTTCTGTGATTTTGTTGCATAAATCTGGTTTCTTTTTGGATGTACGTGTAGGGTGGTTGTACTGGATCACCACAAAACGGCGCTGGAGATGTTCCAAACTTCGTTCGGTGATAACGTTAGTAGAATCATAGACATGGATCGAAGTGGGGCTACTATTGCTTATGATTATTTCAAGCAAAAGCTCTCCAGGATTGCTGATGTTGATCATAGTCGTCGTGTTATCAGTGAATTCGTGCGTGTTAAGCCTCTTTTTGATTACATTGAAGATGGGGATCTTTGGAGGTGGAGACTTGAAGACAGCAAAGCTTTTAGTAGTGGATTGAAAGATTTGAATATTGAATTTAGCGTTCACTTAAACCCTTCCTTGTTTGACCAGGTAATGCCTTGATTTACCTTCTTCAATGTTTTCTCACAATCTTTTTGGTTGTGGCCTATCTGTTTTAGCATTTAGAAATATGAATTTTGTTTCCACTACAGCAGAAAATAAGTAAAATTAGATTTTTCACTCTGAATAAGTTTTTACCTTTATAGTTTAACATCCACTCATGCTTTTGACAGTATGCCAGCAAATATAAAGAACTCTGTTAGAATTATCAAGTGATTTTAGTTTGTCATTCAAGAATTTTATAGAACATCAACGTCAAGCTCTAACTTCATCCAAATGACTAAAAATAATTCCACTGGCTCTGGGGGATATTAACAGTTATTTAGATCACGGAAAAGCTGTCGAAAGAGCATAATGCAGAACTGGCTATTTCCCTCGAGAACTATCTATTTCGCTTGATCTTTGTAATTTTGGAGGAATATACGTTTGCTTTACAAATAAGCATTATTAGCTCTATTTGACTGTTTTTCTGTCTTCTACTATCCATGGGCCCTATTAGCGCGCATGTGGTAGGTATCTCTGTCACATACACAACGTGCATACAGCTTGCTCCTTTATAACAAGTTCTTATATTTCTAAAAAACTTAATGTTTGTGTTTCTTCTTGTGAACACGTTATTATTTTCAATTTTGATGGTTCTTGTTATGTAAACTGCTAGTAATCTAAGTCTGACTTTTCTTTCAGTTACTATCTTTGGACTTGAAGTCTATTATTGATCAAGGAATGTTGAGCTTATCAACCAAACAGAAGCTGATAGATGAAGCCCTTGATCAGTCATTTGAAATTGCACTTGGTGGGGGAGCTTTTGGAAACTGTCTGGTATTGTGCATGCTCTTTCTTTATGTTTTTTAACTTAAAATGGAACAGACCAACATGCATAATTACATTAAAGAGGGAGGAGATATAGAAGCATAAATTGAAAATATATGTAGTCTGTAGAGGTTTGTCTCGTAACAGGAGTCTAAGTTCTCTTCCAATGAAGATAGATTTTTGGTTCAATTCAAGACTTAGGTGAGGAACAATCCAATTGACAACAGCCTTTGGTCTTATTTTGGTAAATAAGAATCAAAGAGAAGATATTGGAATTGATCTGTTAGATACTGTTTGAGAATTTCGTTTGCTCACCAGGCACACGAAATCAAGTATCAAAGGGATCTTTATCCTTGACGATCTATATATATTCTCTTGATTACCATGTACCTGAAATTTTAAGGAATGAGAACTAAATCTGCTTCTGTAGTAAAGAAAGCCCGCTGTGTCAACACCCGAATTGACAAATATAAGGAATGAGTAAAGTTGAATGCCAGCTTTCGTGTGTTTATAACCTCAAAATAACACTTGTAAAAGCAACTTATTCTACTGAAAATCATTGGTTCAAATCATCCTTATCTCAATGTGGTGAACATGCTAATTGCTAGTCAATGTCATAAATATATGACATTTTGCAGTTGCTCTCTAGCGTTAATGGATGGAAGAATGTAGAAATTTTGGTGAAAAGCAGCTAGGAATTGGTTATTTGACTCAATATTCATCAGTCTGTCAATTAATAACATCTCATAGTTCTATTTTACTCTTAGACAATGTTGGACTGGATATGGAAATTTGGTCAACTATGTGTCTGTCAAATAATTTCATGCTTGTGTATTTCCACTCTAATCAAAGTCTGCAAAATGAAAGCTGCAAAGGGTTTCTAATTTTTGTAGTTGGATCAATACTCATCGTTTATTCTAAATAAGTATCCAATGCTGAAAGAAAATGATCTTAGCACTTATAGTTTTCATATGTTGATGTGCCTTTTGCAATATGTCTCCAAATATCCCTATTTTCTCTTATGTCATTCAGGAATAAGTTCATTTTGTTTTTCTCCACTAAGCTCTTATTGTAGATATCTAAACATAAACAAGCACGACCAAGCTTATGGGTGCAGTAAACTGTGTTTGGTCTCATTAGATACTTTCAGGTTCTCGAGATGTGGAACCTTGTAGTTCAAATGATGTTGATGACATAATGTCCTTGTGGTGTTGTTTTGAGCTTCTGCTGTAAATTGTTGTGTATTTTTCCTTCAAGAAGGCTGTGTTTTTAGTCAGGTGATTTTTGACTGTAAACCCAGTATGGAGAAGCTTTCAAAGCTTATACTTGATCCTGTTAATTGTAGGCTGCCAATGCAGATTCAATCTCAGAGTTGAGGAGTGAACTAGGACACCAATTAGCTGCAAAAAGCTGTAATCTAAACTTGAGGTTTGTCATTTTCACATCTCTAATTAGATCCCCTTTTATTTCTTGATTTATTTTGTTTATTTCATTTTCACTTTGTTGTTAAATGTATCTGTAACTCTTATATTTTCAACTATTTGTTCTTTCCATGGTTTGGTTCTAGCATTCTTGATAGCATGCATGAATGTGCTACATATAATAAGTTATTATTGAAAGCTTATTCCAAATTGGAACAAAGATGAATGATTTTTATAAAGTATTAGAGTTACTGTACTTCAATCATCATGCTTTCATCATTGAGGATATCTCTGGTATGAAGCTATGACAAACAGGATAGAAAATTTTGAAAACTCAAGGTAGGCCTTGTGTTGCGATTCTGATCTCCAAACGGAACACAAAAGATGCAATAAAATCCTTGAATTTCATGTACAATTGCTCCCCGATAAGATGAAGATGTAGGATAAAGCTGTTTGTAGAACTTGAATTGATTTTGATGTGGTTTTGGCATGTAGCTTGAATATTTTAGGAGAAAATTTTGGCTGAATATGGGAATGGCTTGAAGCCTGGATTTTTGGTCTTAAATTAAGCTACTCTTGTTCCAATAATATGTTTCTGTCCTGATTAAGAGGTCCGTGTAATACAAAATCGAAATTAGTTGTAGGACGGATTCTATTTGTTGCCTGCAGTTTTCCCTATGGTGACTGAGTCATGTTTTATGTTCTTAGTTCTACTTCAACTTTGTTTCCTGAAGCACCAAAAAGGAAAAATTTTCCATCTAGGCATTATTCACCATATGTTTTCCTTGTTTTATTATCTTAGGGGAATTGGAGCTGTTGTATATAGTGTTCCAGAGCTTGAAAATGATCAATTACTGAAAATTAGTCTAAGGAGTTTGGATGATGAAGACACGATACCGATTTCACAGGTTTGATTTTTGAACTTGACGTTTCTAATTTGTTATCATGCATAACATTTATATGTTTTTATGGTTTACTATTAGGAATTTGGAGGTGGTGGACATCAAAATGCCAGTTCCTTCATCATAAGCATTGAAGAGTTTCATCGCTGGAAAGTCAACAGACACACTTTGCTATAGGTAATTTGTGCATATTGGTAGTGAAATTGGTCCCAATCAGAATCAGATGCTTAGGTGTCTATGAGAATGTGTGTGGTTTTAATTGTTTATTGATGGTTTCTTGTCAGCCATTTCCAGTCCTTGTTGTTTATTAGCCCAACCAAATGTCCTGTTGCCTTATTCCCACCATTAATCTTTTGTTTGTTAGTGGTGAACTTCGGCACTAGACATATTTGTTCTTATACCTTTCTTTTTTTTTCTGTATTGAGGAGAATAGGGCGATGTAATATTGAATTCTCTGTTATTTATACCAAGTATTTGAGAATTCTGTTGCAGGGGCCAAAAGCCATAAAACTGTGGAAAAGCTTGACAATTTTCTTGGTGGAAGTTCTGATCTTCTTGGAGGGGGCGGCAGGAAATTATGGACTGAGACATGGGAAAAGAAAAGGGAAAGAAACTTTTCTTTTTTAGCATCCGCAATAATATCCATTTTTACATTACGTTACCATGCAGTTTTCTGTTGAATCTGTGTCGGCAGAGTTCTCTTGTTGTACGGCTAACTGCAAATTCTATTACTCGCGAATGCTGTCCATTAAGACTCGTTCTGTTACTTGTATTTTTTGTATTCTTCTAAGCTATCAACATTAGGGGAACTAGAAGCTAGTTAATTAGTTAGTGACATTTTTGTAATTATAATGCACTAGTTTTATCTGTTACCAGTTTATAAGCTGGGTTTAAATGTACAGATACTCTAAATAGTTTCACTGAAAAACGAAAGTTCCCTTAGAATCAATGTATAAGTTATTTAAAAGAGTGGTGTTGGTTAGCAAATATCTTTGTTCATGGTGTCAGTCCTATCTTTCCTTTATCAGTGCTGCAATTCGAGTGATTATGAGATAGAGGACATGGAAACTTCAGCAGGACGCTCAGTGTATATGTTTGTGAGCAATGGAAGATCCAAAAGCAATAGCAAGAGAGACAAAGAACAATGTTTTAAAAATTGGATCTTATATTGAAACGGTTAAAGACAAAGTTTAAGTTTTAAAGGTTCAATTAATATTAAATCGTTATAAAATTAGTATATAATAAATAAGAAATAAAATTATAAAAATAAATAAAAACAAAATATTTATTAAAATCTACTAATATATATATTATTATATAATAAATTAATAATAACTCTAATTTAATTATTCAAAAATCCCAAAATTAAACTATCAATGTATTCTCACGTTATTACTTAAATATCAAATGTTTATTCAATAAATATTTAGTATAGGAAAAGAAATCTATAATCAAGTTGTTGATTTAATAAAATTATAAATACTAACATTAATTGTTGGTAATGGAAAATGAAATAACTTTGCAATGTATACATGCCATTATCCATACCACTCTGGGATCCTTACGGGCACACAGGAAAACAATGATTTTTTTCTGGTCAACCTTCCCGGCTAACTCCTTTCTAAACCACCTTATTGGTTGTATCATTGACTAACCAAAGTCGGATTGGAATTATGTATCACTACATAGGAAGTTCCAGTTATCGGAGACTTACACCCCTTCAACGCCTGTCCTTTGGCTAACATGGGACTTACTGCTCACGCCTCTTAGGAACTCTACTTCACTTACATACTCTTACTTTGCATTCCCTGTTAATGCTTCTGACAACAAGGTAGCGGAATTTATAAGTAACAGTTCTTCTAGACTGTCATAAATTTTCTGTTACATAAGATCCTTATACAAGGCAAGTATAGAGCATACTCATCTCTGCAATCTTAAGCAGTGAAGCAAACATATGATTCAAGATTTTACGAAGTTAGAAAGAAGAAGAAGAAAGATTGAAGAAAACGATTTCTTCATTTTCCATAAGATAATCTTTGTACAAGCTAGAAAGGCTTCAAACTAAGCTTGAAACTAAACAAAGCTAAGCCCTGCTTATATAGGCAAAGATAGGGGTAGAAATGTAAATCTACCTAGAGACAAAATTATTACACTTTAACAAAAGTAAATGACTATTTCACCTAACCTTATCAAAAAGGAATCTACTTTAACAAAAGTCCTAAAGCAAACAGTGCTTAGGTATAAAAGTCTAAAAGACTACAGTAGACAAGACTAAAAGGTGAAAAAGAAGATGATAAGATGGAATCTTCAACAGTTGTTGATGATGATGTGCGTCCATCTTTCATCATGTTAGTTGTCTCATTCTTACTTTACAAGTATAAAGTAAGGTTTTTCGTCTTTATCTCACAATAATTGATCCAAAGTATCCAAGAGGTTAATGATGGCGAATAGGAGATTGCCAACTTTGGAGATTAGATGGAGAGTCTGGATCACTTGAGTCGTCAATATCAGCATGATGAGATTTTTTTCTCTTGTTGGGACTGAGTTCTGCCATGTGTAGCTTATGCAGGAATTGATTTACCTGATCTTCGTCAATGTTAGGATTATCATCATAAGGATTCTGAGCATCTTGGAAAATCGAGGTGGACGGTTGAGATGGTCCTGCGGCTTGTGAGACTATTGTTTCGACGTCTTCTGAGTCTGTATCATACTCAGGACTATTGGAATGAGGAATGCTAACTTCTGGTGCTTTAGGTTCACCAGGTATAAATTCTCCAATATGAGGTCCAATAGACGTAGTCAATTCTGGATGGTCTGGAAAGTAATTAAGCTCCTTAAGTAATTTTCTTAAAGAGATTAACACATTCTCCTTGTGTCGTGGCCAATATAAGGCTGTATGCCAAAACTGGACACGTTGTTTAGTGTATAGAACTCCAGTAGATGTTTCTCTATAAGGATGATGTACAAAGAAGAAGCATTGTGTATTCTGTCATCGTGCTGCAGCTGACCAAAGGTGATGTTGTTCAATGATAACACCAAATTGCTGCTTCCATTGGCTTAAAGGTTGGAACCATTCTAGGAATGTCCACAATAACGAACTGCCATTGTTAGGATTACAGAGATGTTGATACAGATGAAGAGGAGAAACTGTAAAAGCACAAGCATATAAAGCAGATAATGCCCAAAAATACCATAATGTGTTTTCAGATAAAGGTTCTTGAAGAAGAATCACATTTTGGTATGGTGCTTTAAGGTTGAACATAACAAGATTTCCAGTAAAATTATGTTCATGCAGAAAAAGATGCAAGTAATAGAATAAACTACTACGTGCAAGTGAGGCAACTTTAGAGACACTATGAGGAGGCCTAGTAAGAGCAGGAAAAGCTTTCTTTGTAAGAGCAAAAAGAATGTTCGTATCCATTCTACCAAATTGTTGAGAAGCTAAAGCTAAAGCAAAATCAAATTTCTTTTTGTGATTATGTTGAAGAGAAGAGAGATACTTATAGTGCAAAAAAGTATCTGGAGGCCATGGTGGATGTTGCCTAAGCAATGTAGCTAAGATTGCAGTGTTCTGGGTTGGATGTCTAACAACTGATAGAGATTGAATGTCAGAAAGATTCTTGCAAGATTCTTGCGAGAAAGAGTCTGACACATGTCCTTAAGGTGCTTAACAGCTGTAGATTCTTCTTTTTCCCATGATGATGAATTCTTGCGTAAGAGCTTAGATAAGCATGAAGTGTAGGTTGCCACATGTGGTATGAAATCTTTGATATAATTAACAATCCTGAGGAATTTTTGAATCTGTTTCACAGTGAGATGTTCATCCGAAAAATGTAATAATTCCTTAGCAATATGTGGACCTGGCTGATAGAATCCATCCTTAAATTGCAAACCCAGAAATTCAATTTCTGATGTACCAATAGTGCTTTTCGAGGTCAAAAGCATAATCCCATACTGTTGTGTAAGTTTCAAAAATCTGTTTAGAAGAGCCTAATGTTTCTCACGAGTCTTTAAGAACAAAAGGGTATCATTAATGTAAATCAATGCACTGTCAAGGATAGGCTCGCAGATTTTTGTAATGGATTTCTGAAACAGTGATGGAGTGACTTTAAGTGCAAATGGCATAATAGTCCATTGGTACTGAGGATTAGGAATGCATAATGTAGTCTTGTAACATTCTTCAGGGCGAATACCCAATTGCCAAAATCCATCTTTAGGATCAAACTTTGAGAATATAATAGCTTTCTTAAGAAATAGTAATTGTGTACTGATTTTCGGCAGAAGAAACTTATCATCCTGCAGGAAATCATTAAGAGGCTTATAGTCAATGACTAATCTCTTTTTTCCACATTTATGCTCTGAACGTTTGTTGACATAGAACGTTTAACAAGCCTAATTCGACTTTGTGGGCTCGATCAATCCTTGCTGCAGTAATATAGCGCACTCATCTTGTGCTAGCTTCAAATCATCAGGGTTCATCCCTAGATGTATGGCTTTTGTTGGATTTATATCCTCATTCTTCTTAAATGGTAGACTTATGAAAAAGTCAATATTTTTCCATAGAGGATATGGATGAGTAAACTGTGAATACTCTAGACAATAGCTTAATAATTTATCTCGAAGTCCAGTGTAATGTTCAGGAATTGTGGTTAGTTCAAACACATTTTTAATATTAGTGTATGGACTGAAAAGGTTTCGATACTTGAGGCCTGTGGGTAAGATTTGTAGAGATGATGCTTTACTGTACGTATCCATTCCAATTAAGATGTCTGGGCCTGGTAAATTGCTTCCAAGTACTTTAGTCCAAACTGTACACTGAGGAAAGAAACGAATGCCGATTCGCTTCCTAGTTATCAACCCAATCTTAAAATTGTTGCCATCAGCTGCGAGAAAATGTTAATTATAAGAAGTCTACGCTTCTGCTGATAGGATATTGGGCTTCATGATCGTACGGCTTGATCCTGTATCCATAAATCCAATAGCCTTAATGGGCCGATCATATTTGTCCTACTAAAATAACTGGATATAGATATATGGTCGTTGAACTGGATTACGATCAATCTTCATACATGTTTGTTGTAACATGTATAACGAATCATCATCAGATATATTAGATGAGCTCGATGATTCCTCTTCTGATGCAGACACAGTAACAACAAACTGTGTATCACTGTCCTCACTAGATTGTTCCTCAAGGATTTCTTCAATAGCATTATGAGGTTGAATTGGCATTTTTTCAAGTTTCTCCAGGAACTTGGCATCTTCCTGGTTGCCTGAGGACACTTATTTGCATAGTGATCTGAATTTCCATAAATAAAACATCGAGTTTTATTTTGATGTGAAGACTTTTTGAAAAATCGCATGAATCTGCATTTTTTGCCCATGTTCTTCTTTTTGAAGTTTTGCTTCCAAGGCTTCTACCTTCCATGCTTCTTGTGAAATTTTCTCCTTTCATAGTAGACTTGAGATTGGTGAGCTTTCTTGCTGCTATGACACTTACAAGTCTGTTTTTCCTTATCTTTGCACTTTATCTGGAGATGAGGCTGTTTACATGCCCTTTTCAAAACTGGACCTCCTTTGAGGATATTCTTGAACAAAGTATGCTGATCACATAACTTGTCAAGAGACGCTAAAGCAAGCTGATAGATTTCTCCAAGAGAAATAGCAGACATATCTCTTTGAAGAGAAGCTATGGTCCTTTGTAGTTCTGGATGTATTACATCTGGAAAGGATGAGATAAAAGTGTAACACAAGTTAACATCATTCCATCCATTTAGAAGATAATACCTTTACGTCATGCGTTTGTAAAGCTTTTGAATATCACGCTTATCAAGAGAACAACATTTCATCTTGAAATATTCCTAACGGATTTGGTTATCAATCAACTGGAAGTCACCCACAACCTCCTTGTGGATAATGCCAAGTAATGCTCCAGCAGTTGATACTTGTATGTAATGAAGTCATTGATACTCACTTATACTTTGCCACCATTCTCGCAAAATACCAGTAAACTTGGATGTAAATTCAGACAAAATATCCAGAAGAGGATGATTAGGTTTGGTCATTTGTAAATCAATCCAAGTACCGAATTCATGAATATGATCTCTCCATTTCTTAGGTGGAAAATCATCAAAAGTAAACTAAGGTCCTGAAGTAGGCTTGGTATTCGGCTGTGTAGCTGCCATAGCTGGTGTTGCTTGAGGTGCTAGTTCAGGTCTGAAAGGTTCAGTACCTGTGGATTCAACTTCACTGATTTGTGGTTCAACCTCAGTATATTGAGGCATAGTCATCAGAACATTTGACAAATTTGAAAGGTCAGTAAAGTTAGCTGATTCATCAGTAGATGGTGAAGAGACTGGTTCACATAATTACTCTGATGTTTGTTGTTCTTCCGATGCGATGAGTGATTGCTTATCCGAACAACTAGATGGTGTTGCAGAATTCTCAGATGTACCACTCTGGGTCTTAGAACTGTCTTCTGATTTAGAATCAAAATCTTCTGCAAGAGGTTTTGAGGTCAGAGTAGCTATATACTTTGTTTGCTTAGCTTTATCCTTCCTATGAGAAGAGGTGGAAGGTTGTACTAGTGCTAGTGGTGGAGACTCCGGAGGAGTATGAATGCGTAGAGGCTTTCTCCATTGTTCAGTTGGTTCAAAAGTTGTATATGAAGATGACGCTTCTGGAACCTTTGAAGACTCAGGAACTCTAGATTTATGCACATGATCAAATGTAGACTTTGATTTTGATCGTCATGGTTTCTCTTGAGTTGTCTGAGGATGAATATACTGTCTAATCAAAGGATAGTTAAACTTGAATACCTTTGAGTAGTCAACTTCTTCTGGATACCGTTGATATGAAGGAGATGGATATGATGGCTGAAGAGTTAAGAACTCTGAAGAGGATGATCCATATATATGCTTAGTTTGAGCTGCATGCATATCAGCTTCCATTTGTCGTATTATTCCTTGTATCTCTTGTATCTTATGAACTTTCAAGTCGAATTTTAGCCCCATATAATGAGCAGAGATGAATTGTCTGAGTTTAGCATCAAGGCACTGAATCTTAGCTTTGTAAGACCGATACATCGTTTGTATATGTTTCGAAACAGAATTGACTTGCTTATGAGTAGCGACGTTTTATTGACTAATTCCATCCAGATTGGAATCAATCCTTCTCAGAACTCTGTTCTGTGCTATTACATTAGATGTCTACTAGTTAAGAACTTCATCAGATGGATTGGACATAGGTGTTCCTTGTGAAGTAATTCCTATTGCTTTGACATATGGGTTGAAGATAACCCACTGTGATTCATCAGTACTTCTGGATAATTGAGGAAAGTTATCCTCATCTGGTAATACCATCATACAGGATAGAGGAGTAGGAGTTATAACAGGAATTGCTGGCATAGATCTGCACGATCCATCAGTAGATTTGCAGGGATTTGTTGTAGTACACATAGACGACCTGAATATCTCTCAAAGAGACTTTGGTCTCGATCTTTCTATCATGGACAAACCATTATGATTGTCTTGATCTGGATCCTCACCAAGAGGAGGATAGGCAAGAGAAGGTAAGCGTTGAGATTTGGGCTTTGATTTCTTCATCCTTCTCCGTTGATATCTTGGATCATCATCATCAGAATTTGACTCAGGGTTAAGACAGATTTCACAGTCTGGTTCACACATAGATGGGTCGACATCCCATACAAAATGTCCATGATGATGACTTACATAGACTAGATCTCCATTAGATTTGAAATAATGGATAGAAGGACCGTCTTTTCCTTCCATATGTGAAAATACGGGCTAGATCTTCAGGCTTGTTGCCTTAGTTGATAGATCTGATAGATCTTGAGGTTCAATGGGCTGGATCATCAGGATAGATCCTGGTGTCGAAGGACCAGACGTGTTGTTGCTGGGCCTTGTATAGATGGACTTGACTGAGCCATCCTTCAGTGTCTTCAGAATTGGAGGACTTGTCGTATGAAAAGAGTGTTGTTGAGGTGCGTGGAATACCTTCTGATAGTTGGTAATCCATTATGTAGGCATCATCTTTTCAAGCTCCATCGAAGGTAACTGCTTCAGGATTTGGAGGATAGTTGTCTGATTATTGGCTTTATCAGCAACTATGTAAAGAGCATCCAAAGTAGAGTTTGGAAAGTTTAAGTCCAAAGAATGATTCCGTAGACGATAGATCATCTGGTGGTGAAGAGTCACTATGATGGCTGTAGGATCTTGATCTGCTCCAGAGATCTGGGTCTGAACTTGTAAATGTTCAGATAACTTAGGATCATCTAACCTGATGTTGAAATTAGGTGCTATGGTCAAGATAACACTCCCTCTATCAAGAGTTGTCAGCAAAGTAGCAATAAATGCATTTTGGTACGTTGTGTAGACAGTGTTAAGAAGGGATATCCTGGCTATGACATCCTTTCTTCCATGTAAGGTAAGAACAAGTCGTATTGCTCCAACATAAATATGTGTATGGTTGTGGTCTCTCCATAAGGTGATCAACTCCTTAGGAATCTCAAGCTTTACGTATTGTTCTGCTATTATAGATCTGAAACCACGTTGTTCCAATATGGAACTTTGGATGATTTCCTTGACCAGAGACCTAGTAGTAGATAACACACTACGAATACTTCTCGTCCAAGAATGGTCACGAGAATATATACTGTATGGACTTAACAAAGGTAAAGAAGACTCACAAACACGATTTTCTACAGGCACATGAGTAATTTCTACAAGATTTTCGATTTTGTTTGATAATACACGCTTCACACTATTAGGAAAATGATCTAGAGACAAACTACTAGATAAATGTACAGGGTTTGAAGACATACTAGATGACAAAGATATTGGATCTGACTCCATAGTTTCTCTTTCTTCTGTTCTTTTTATTTCTCTCACTTCTTTTAAACTTGAATCAATGTTTCCCCTGGCTAAGATGCGAAAGGGTGACTATGTTTCCAAGGAATTCACAAGTAGTAGTGAAAACCTAAGCGAGGAGATAAACTCCAAAGGGCACGCAGGTGTTTTCGGTTGGACCGACTCTACTTGACCACAAACTAGACAAAGATACCACACTGGGTATGGGAATGTTCCCGGACTTTGTTTTGTTCTGGCTCTGATACCACTCTGGGTATGGGAATGATTGTATTTTGTTCTGACTCTTCTCCGTTTACAAGTCATCTCTCTTTGAAGTTTGAATCTTTCACTTCTCTATTTTCATGCCTTCTTAATTTTCATGCTTTTCGTCTGTATTTTATCTCTGTCTACAAGCTGTCTTTGTTTGAAGTTTGAACCTTTCACTTATCCATTTTCAAGCCTTCTCAATTTTCATAATCTTCTTCTGTATCTTTATCTTCATCTACAAGAATACAGGCAATTAATTTAATATTTATTGCTTCACTTTTAACCTCTTCATCTTTCTCTTCCATTAAATTTCACAACTCTGCCTGGATAGTTCTTATAGCCAATTTAAAATCTGAGATCATTCAAGACTTTGGAGGGAGTTCTGGGCAAGTAGGTGTTTGTGTTTATTCTATGGCCCCTTTTTGTTTCTTGGTTCTTAGGCCTAAATTTATGTTTTTGTTTTCTGGTTTGTGAATCTTGTGATTTGGCTAGTTTGGGCATAAGAAAAGAGCGATTCTTCAAGGTTCAAAAGAAACTAGTAGGTTTATTATTTAACTAACCAATTTTTATTCATAAAGGTTAGAAATAAAAACTGGACCGAAAACTAGTCCGATTCGTATTTAATTTGGTCATACAAGTTGGTCCGATCTAGGTAAATCATTGATGAAGAGGATTAGGGTTGAAGATTAAGTTCGGCCCGATTTGAAATTAAAAGGTCTAAATTTTCAAAAGTTATTATTTTAATTTGTAAATTTAAGAAATTTAAGATTAAATAATATTATTTGGGAGAGGATTGAGATTTATTGTCATCATTAAATAAGATTTGCATATTGTCATCATTAAAGAAGGTTTACATGTATTATATACTTCAGATTGTCTATATTTCTCATAACAACTCTATAGATCTTGTAAGGCCTTAAGATTGTATTGGGAGATAAAAAACAAGCTAGGGTTTATATTCACTCAAAAGAGTTTGAGCAATGACAGATAATAGATTATATGGTGATTTTTTGGTTGTTAAATTCAATTTCTAAAGATTTTAAGGAAGCATTCATGTACAGCTAATAAGAGTATAAAATGTTATGTTCTTTTTTCAGTTAGTCTTTCATGCTTACTCTTGTGATTAAATATATATGCATGTATTTGAATTTAATGGAGGCATTAAGAATAAAATTAAGAGAGCTACTAACTATATTAATATCAAAATTTGGCTTGAATGGCTATGAGAATGTTATAGCTCCTGTTACTGTCAAGAAAGGTTTACATAAAAATAGTGAATTACATAGCTTGGGAGAGGTAGTGTCCAAGCTTATGTTCATTTTAGAAAATAAATGGACCCTTTATTTTAAAAGTCAAAAAATCATAATTTTGGATTAGTTTTTGAATTGAATTTTGCTAGGTTTTGAGAGAGGCACTTGCTTCTCTTCCTCTCTCTTTCTTGTATTCTTTTCTCTTATCAATGGCTATGCATGG
This sequence comes from Erythroxylum areolatum, assembly GCA_024520975.1. Lineage (NCBI taxonomy): Eukaryota > Viridiplantae > Streptophyta > Magnoliopsida > Malpighiales > Erythroxylaceae > Erythroxylum > Erythroxylum areolatum. The sequence goes on along the minus strand of JANIJH010000006.1, from coordinate 54,976,339 downwards.
TTAAACTTCTGCACTTGATTAGACTAATTTTTTCTTATTGCTTGATTTATACATCAAGTATTAGCTATTCTTATATATTTATCTTTATAATTATGTCATTCAATTGTCAGGATGTATACTAGTTTATTATTTGATTTTTCTATAACTAGATTTGGATATTAAATTTGTAACAATTTAATTTCTATAATTTATGAAACAAATATTGTTTAATGAATTTTTGTGCCAGAGTTCTTGAATCTTAGGGGGAAAAATGACCAAATTGAATGTAAGTGGCTACTCGATTAAGTCTTTATAGTGCTTTTGAGGTTGTTTAATAACTAGGGTAATTAGATTATTGTTGTTTCTAATTTACTATGATTAAAGAGAGATAATAATTGCTTTCAATAGTGAATATTCAAGTTATGAATTGATTTATGCTTGTATTAATGATTGACATATAATTCTAAAGGTGGAAGTGGACTAGACCAAAGTTTCTTTATATTATTTTCTTCATTATTAGATTGAGTTCTTCAAATATATTGTTACAATTGTTTATTCATAATTAAAACCACCTTTTTTTAAATTATTGTTCACATGTACAAAACAAAGTTATATATTATCTATGGAATTGATAAAGTGATTTTAGCTGATTTTGTGTTTTTTGTATTCTTTAGTTTTTTATTGTTTTTCTCATTATTTATTTATCATTCTTTCCTAATTGTGTATGTCTATCATTCGATCTTAATCAAGATGATTTGTAGTTGACAACAAACATGATAACTAACTTGCAATAGTTTGCCATTAGGTTTGACCTACTACCTTTATGAGTTAATGAGGTAAATGTATAGTCCTTTGAATAATAAAATTCTGATTTAATCGCTTTTTTTCATTACATAGTTGTAGGTTATGTTTAAACTATGAGAACCTATAAAATTTTCTTAGTAATAAAGGATCCAACTGATATATGCTCAATTCTCTAAGAAGGGCCCATTAAGCAAGTAAATGTAGTAGGTGGATTTCAGTACAACTGCAAAGAAATTAAAATCTTAATTTCAACTAGAAGAATACATAACTTAGTCAACCCTTGGCTCACAAATGCTTAAATTTTTTAGTAATATGAGCAACCATAGCATCATGGAAAGTAAATGGACCAAATTTTTTATTTTGGTATGCCACTAAAAGATATTTTCAAGTCTTTTTATTTTGATACTTTGCACTTTCAACAGTAGATAAGAGCTAGTATTTAAAGTCTAAGACTGTTAACTATTCTAAATAGTAACCATAATGAGTTAGTTCGAGGCAGAAAGTTCAAGGAGTTTTCTCTCCCAAATGATTATAAATCTTGAAGAAAATAAAAATCCAAAAAATGTAGCTACAATCATTTTGAGAAGTGTTAAAGAGGTTGAGATGCTAGTAGAGATGCCTCTTACACTGTTAAGGCAAAAAGAGGAGAAAATATTACTATAAATGAGAAATTTCCCAATGATAACAAGTGTAACGCTAGACTTTTTAAACCCTTTTGTATTGATCTGTACTTGGAGATGATACTGTATGTTGATATATACATGGTTGTATATAAGTTCAAATATGTATTTAAATACTTTTAGCTATATATGTTAGTGATTTATAATATTATATGCCCTTACATGAACTTAGAGCTCATTAGTATGCGAAATCTTGGAGATTTATGATATATAAGCTTCTAAGTGTATAATAACTGAGTCCATGGGATGGATATGACCATGGGATGGATAGACATGATTTATAGACTTATTGGACACTTAGAAAGCTTAATTGGAAAAGTTGATGTACATAAGAGCTTATTTACCAATTGTTAAAAGTTAAAGGACTTAAATGTAATTTTTTAATTATTGGAGGATCAATATGTAATTTTATAAAGTTAAGGCGGTTAATTATTATTTTCAAAAGTCTGGGGACCAAAATAAAAATCAAAGTTTTGGTCATTTCCAAATTTTGGGCTTAATTGCAAATTTAGAGGGTATAATGATAATTTCACATAAGCTAAGGGGAAAGGTAATTTCACTATATTTGGTCAAAAAAGAATCAATATTCTAGACCCTTCTTCCATGTATGGCCATGCACCCTACCATTAAAGACTAGAAACATTTTATTTTAATTGAAAGAAAGGAGAAAAAAGGAGAAGAGAGGGGAGAAGAACCCATTCGACCATCACTAAAATTCTACCATTCTTTTTCATTCTCCAACCCAAATCAAGGTGTTATAAGTTAATTTGGGATCAAGGAACTCAAATATATCATTATATTTGAGAAATTCTCAAAGGATTTTAAGATATCACCAAAGGAAAATTCAGGTAAATTTTGTCTCATCTCTCTCTACATTATGATTTTGAGTTTGGTGTTAATATATGTTGTTCTATATGCTCGAATATGCATGAAACATGGTTTAGATGAATGAAATGAGTCATGGAGAAGTCCCCTTAAGCCAAAACTGAAATGTTCTCTTTTTGGTGAAAGTTTGTAAAATTTTGAATATCTTTTGAAATTGATGGTTTAAATGAATTTTATGGTGTTAATTGTATATGTATAATGTGCATTGATGAAGAAAAATGAAGAAGATGTACATTGGATAAGGTTTGGTCGAAATGATGGGAGAAGAAATGGACTAATGTAATGAGCTGTATAATTATGATGAATATAACTTAAATGAAGGGAATTGGATTGGTGAATTGTGTTATTGTTTGCAAGTGTTTGTTATATAATAAGATAAGAGCATAAATTACTATGATAAAGTCTTGAAAATATGAATTGAAAGTCATGCACATTATGTGTTTAATAAAATGCCTAAGTGAACTTGGTTTAGGATTTAAGGATTCACAATGATATGCATTGGAAAGCCACTTTCATGTTTACTTAGAGTAAACTTGAATTTTTGCTTAGATTGATAAGTAATGACCTAATGTGCTTGAAAAAAATGTGCTTAATTATGTTTTGAAATGAGTAAGTATTGAATTAAAGGCATTAAATGCCTTAGAAAATGCAAAAGAAAAGTTAATATGAATAGTAAGGGAAGTAACCATGTGAGAAGCTTAATGATTGAATCTTATAGCTTAAAGATAAAGATATTGTGTTTTATAAACTTACGAGATGGTGTATAAATATGAGATACATGTTTGAGTAGTAAATACATTGTATATTTTTATATATAAAGGCTCGGAAGCTATGAATCAAGGAGCTTATATCAAGGATTGTTGAAGTCAAGGGAGTGTACACCTTTTTTTGAGGTGAGTTGGGGAAACCATATATCTCAAATAAGATTAGAGTATCCTAAGATAAGCATGATTACTTGTATGTGAATTTTGAACCTAGGAAATGTGTAATAGAATTGAATCTCAAATAGATGATAGCATACTTGTGTATGTAATAAGCGACATTGTTTTAAATAACTCTTTGTACTTGGAGTGCAACTGATGTTTTTATTATGTATTTTGAGAAATGATATTATTTTCAACAAACCTGTACTTGAAGTGCAAAGGACAATATTTTATTTTCTGAAACTACATTTTTTAACAACTCTGCACTTGGAGCGCAAAAGATTACCTTTATTGTATGAAATAATGTTTTGCAACTTAAATATGCTTAATCGAGTCATGTTATATGCATGTGTTCTCTTTTGGCTTAGAGCCATAGCAAGGTTCCATTTTATCTATTGGATCGATAAATAAAGACATGGTGCCTTACTTGATTTTTATACTTAATGTTTTTATATGATTTTTGTGATTGGTAAGGTAACGATTGGACAATCGTGTGCTAGATATAACAGATTAAGTGACACCTATACTTTTGACACTGGTACATAAAAGTCGAGTCTCCGTATCGACAACTTTCTAAAGGACTTGC
>JANIJH010000006.1:54960193-54971151 GCA_024520975.1 Erythroxylum areolatum | reverse complement strand
TAAGTTGTAGCCCTATTTCTCTAGTTTAGTCCAAATTAAGAATCATCTCATTTGGATAACTAGAGAAAAAGTTATGGTTAAGACACCGAAGCGTACTTAGTGATCATGTTTCAACTTATAACTTCCAACATTTCATATATAACCCATCTTGTCCTAACTATCCTTTCTACTTCATTTCAAATTGAAGAATTCTTCTTTTCTTTACACCTTAATAATCGCCAATAATTTCTCATTTCATATTTCTAACTTCCAAGAAAAGTTTGGGGTCCAACATTTTGAGTGGACTTAAAAGTCCAGAAGTTGTGGTAGAGTTTTAAGTTTTTGGGATTTTAAAATTACAGCCTTGTGCTGTCCAAATGTTTTTGAAAGATATTCAGTTAGCCTTGCATAGTCTAATTAAGGGTATTATGAGTGTCCTTAGCCCAAGTATGCGGCAATTGTCATGTGCCCGATGTGGTATCGGGACGTGATAATAAGGGCGAAGATGAATTGGAAGTTGCTATTTATGAGCATCTTAGGGATGAGAAGGAGGAAGTGACATTGAGTACAAAATTGTGGGAGCCTATTACAACACTAAAAGATTATTAAATGTTAAAATATCTAGGTAGCAGTTCTTATATTTTGATACCAATTTTTAATAAGTTCTTACCCTTTATTTTGTAGGCTCCCAACTCATCCTTATTTATAAACTACACAGAAGATTGAAATTACCCTTGTTGGATACCAATTGAAGAAGAAGGTACTCAGTTGAGTCACTGATAGTAAACAAAGACATTACTTGGGAGGAAACCCAAGATTTGAGCTACCTAAACTGTACTTATAATGGAAGTAGCTTAACTAGTTTATTTATTTTGTTTCATTTTAGTTAAACATTTTATTTGAGTATATGTATTATTTTACTTTTAGTTTGTATATTGAGCACAATGTAAGGTTTAAGTGTAGGGAGGAATTGCTTTAGGATGTGCTTAATTGGAAAGTTTTCTTTTAATTTGTTCTAATTAGATTAAATTGTTATACATGCTATAAGGTTAAAACAATTAAGTTTGAAAGTGGTATGTACTGGATGACTGAAATAGTTTGAGTTATAATTTTTAATTAAAAATTAAAAAAATCTAAAAGAGGAGTGGAAATTTTTTCGTAATAATCTTGTGATCTTTTATATTATATAAGATTAAGTTATCTATGACAATATGTGTTTTTTTTATATATGATGTTTTTTTGTGGATGTTTGATGCAAACTCACTTAGGAATATACGCTTAAAGCCAAAAAATATGTATAAAAAAAATGATCGTTTGTTATAAAGAATCAAAAACTCACTTCGTTAAATGTTTGAATTCCACAAAGAAAGAATTCTTTGACAAGTTTGAAGTTTAACAGAAAATGAGTAAAAGACTCTCTCAACTCTTAAATAAAAACTATGTAAAAGGTTTTAATAACTTAAAATGAATATGCCTTAAATACTAAATAATAAAAAATAGGGTTCCAAATGAACATGATTTGGAACTTTTTAATTATGAACTTTTTTTGTGTTAATAGGCACAATCTACGCCATGCCCATGTTTGAGACTGTGGATCTCCTTATAACTTTGCGAAGTTGGACATGGTTTAGGACACATCTATAGATAAGATTGTGGATCCTTTTATAACTTGGTGAAGTCGAGCATGGTTTCAAGTACACCATGGATCTCTTGTAACTTTGTGAAATTAGACACAATCTCGAACATGTTCGTGGATAAAACCATAGCTTACAATTGAGTTTCATAAAAAGTTACATAGGTTGATACATGATCGTATTAGAGGTTATGTTTACATCTAAGTCTTCAACCTTAACTTAAATTAAGCTAACTCATACTTGTCCTTTAATTTGGATTATATACATATAGCTGATTGACTGTGTTTATACTTATAAATATTTATAACTTTCAATTGCAAGTGCATTATGTAGTTGTAGCTAGCATTGACAAGTACGGGTTGATCCCATAAGGATTGTAAGTATTAGTATTAACATTTTTCCTATTATCTAGCCGTCGAATTAGATTATGGGTTTAACTAAAATTTAAACTAAACAAACTAAAATAAGATTGAAACAATAATGAAATTGGAAAGAGGCCTTGATGATGAATCATCCTAAGAATTATTAAATATTAACCCTTATCATCCACATGAATTACTAATTATTGGATCGTGAAAATTCCTATATGATGTAAATATTTTTTCAAGACTATTAACAGCTAATCCTTCAGTTGATTAACTAAAATATCTTTCCAGTTAAACCTTTAAAATTGCATTGTTGGTTCGTGAATTCACCATTAGGTTTAAACCTAATTAAGAGGATTTACGTCAACCTATCTCTAGGTTTGCATGCAACTTTTTCCAATTATGGTAGATCTATTTACACAAAAAGATTTCTAAATCTCAATCATATGAAATCAAATCATGAACTAATATTCCAGATATATTAATTCAAAAATATAACTCTTAATTGAATCTCAATAATCAATCAATAAAATTGTATTAAACAAAATATCAAATAATATTGTCATCATAACTTAGGGTTCATCACACCTAGGCATTAAACAAATTAGTTTCTATTCATAGAAAACAAAACCAATAACAAACATTCAGAAGAAAAAATAGAAATCAAAGAAATCATATTCTAAATCTTCCTTTTTTCTTTTCTTGTAATTTGGACTGAATGTAGCTCTTTATCAGATCTTGTGACATAATCTTCGTGTTTTTCCTCATCTTATATTTAGAATTATTGCTTCTTTGTGTTTCTTATGACTAAAAATTGCTATAAAACTTGCCTCCTCTCTATTTGCCTATGTTCTTTAACATGGTCGTGTAGGAGATCGTGTATCTCCAAAAGGGCACGGAGACTTACACAGGTAGCATACATGACCGTGTACATTAACATACATGGGCATGTAACTTCACACATCTAGAAATAATATTCTTCAATTTACGAAGTCACTGTACACAGTCATGTAGGTCCTCACTTGCTTTAAATCTTTGTTCCATGCCATAATTTCATCCAAATTCTTCTCTTTTTTGTCCAAGAACGTGATTATCACCTACAAATACATTTGACCAAATTAAGTACCAAAAATACTATAAAACTATTAAATAACAAGCAAAACACATTAAATATGGGTTTGTAAATATAGTCAAATAATCATTTATCAAATATCCTTATACTTAAGTTTTTACTTGTCTTCAAGCAAATCATAATCTAAATTATCAATCTTACAAGCATCCATCCTTTATTAATCTCAACCTATCTCCCCACAATTTAGATCATCATATCTTATTGATCCAATTAACATACAATAGGATTCAAGTCATCTTAGAACTAACCTTCATAAGTCAATATCAATAATAATCACATTAAATCAAAAGCATAAATTTTTATACCATCACTGAGGCTTCACTCAATGCACTCAAATGTTTAAGGTGAAAAGTGTAAGAACTCTCAAATCAATGCATAGAAGGATTCTTAACCATAAGCTTGAAATAAAATTATATCTCCACCACTTATAAGTAAAATAGAAATAAAAATCAAAAGGTCTTGTTACAAGGTTTTAATTAGGCTTAGGTAAGGTATGACAAGGATAATAAAAACAGAGACAAAATTGAAGGAAATTTACAAGAAACAAAATTACAAGAAACTTATTTCTTCACAATATAGGTCCCTTATATCATAAATCCATTGGTACAATAACTTTAACACTCTTTTTTTAATGCTTGCAACATATATTGTTTATTTATTTATATTATTATTATTATTATTAGCATTCATCATGTACTAACAATTAAAGAAATACTGGATCTTTACAAATTTTAAGATTCATGCAATCAAGTAAATGTTAATAACCTTCATGGTTCAAAATAATAAAAAGGCTTCCAAGAAAAATAAGGTCAAGGCTAATAGTGTAGTTATAATTAATGAAAAAGGCTAAGTCTAAAAATTGGTTATTCCTAAGGGATAAAATATGATAGGGTACTTATCAACAAAATAGGCTAAACAAATGTTACATCTAAATTCTTTCATCATTTCAATGCTTCAGATTTTACAAATGTGATATAAATATGAATAATAAAAGCAAGTTCTAGAAATATCTAACTATGCATGATAACATACAAAAACCAATAAAAGAACTTAAAAAGATGTGTCTGCTCTTAGGCTCAAAAGCTCATAAAAATTGTCAAATGTGTGTAAATAATATGCAATTTTTATTCAAAATAACTATTTCAATGATTATTAACATATGACTTATAAAAATAAGTTTATTATGACTTTCATCCTTTTGCTTACTAATTCAATTCAATAGTCAATAATGACCTAAAGTATTTTGGACGAATTTTAACTAATTCGAGATATCAGTTAATAAGATTTAATAACCAAAATTATAATATTAAAATTGTACATTGTCCCCAATGTATACAATATAAGCACATCAAAATAAAAAGTAAGAAAGTGTAAGAAATTGGTACTTCCATTAGTAATAAGAATTATAGAATTATGATTTTAATGGAGGTTCCATCCGATATTAGATACAATCATCTTGCAAAATATAAATAAAAAGGGATAAAAAGATAAAAGAAAATAAAAATAACAAATATAATTATGGGACATGGAAAAAAAATGACATAATGAAAATAACTTTTCATTAATGTTTAGACAAAATAAAATAACAAAGGGAAGAAAATGAGAAAAATACAGAAATAATGAGAAAAAGAAAAGAGAAAACCAAATTGAGGCATCCCTCAATCCTGTTGTGACTTTGGCATGTCCGTAGATGGAGGGTCCTTAGGTCATATAACCTTAAAATGGGGAGGAATTGAACATGGTACCTACTCTAGATGGTGTAGGTTGAAAAGTCATCCCTTGATGACTTGCCATCTGCATCAAAAGATCCCTCATCCATCTAGTATAGATCTTAAGTTGTCTTGTCTTCTCCACAATCTCCGTCTGTTGTGCTTGGATAGTACGTTGAGTACCTATGAGTTGCCCTATGTGTTTCGCTAACCAAATTATCTTCAGCAAGTACGGGTGTGGTCTTTGCACCCTAGATATTTCCACACTAGTGTCCTCCTGTGTAACCCCTCCGTTCTGGGATGGCGATGAATGCGATTGCAGTAGATGTTTAGCTAAGTATGGCTCCTCCCTAGTTCCTCCTGATGCGACTGGCTTGTCAGGGACCCAATCAAGTGGTAGACATCACCCTATAGGTCCTCGCTATCTGCTCACCGTATGTATATGCTTCATCACATCAAGATTCAATGTTGTCATGGTACCCACTAGTCACATCATTGGTAGTTTATTAAAGACCCCCATCCTCTAGGTAAACCTCATCATATCAAATGAATTGGGCTAATGCATGCCCTAGGTGTATTGACATCCTCTCACTCATACTCTATAGGTAGAACACGTCTAGATTCCCAAAAACACTATGGCTATCACCCTGCCTACTCAACGCGTGACTCAGAACTCTATGTATATATCTGAGTGCTGGGTGTCGCAGAGACGATGCCTTCAGGTTGTAATCGCCATCCTCACTAATAGTGTTCCAAAACTGGCAAGAAGACATCCCATATGGAAACTCCATCTACAAGGCTAAATAAGCTAGAGTTCCCACAAATTGTTAGTTGTACAAGCCCTTCATGACAAAGAACTCTAAGTAGCTTATGTGGACCATCTCCTCTAGTAGTCGGAATTGGATAGTGTTTGATTGGTCCTATTCATGACGTCCTTTCTTCATAAAGAACTTGGAGAGCAACTCTAGCATTAGCTACAAGTATAAGGGCTCCATGTTTTAAAAAAACTGGGACCATGCTCCAACATTGATAAGATCCCAAACCTACTGGACTAAATCGACCTGACTTAACGCTTCTTAGTCAATGTTGTGACCTGTTATGAAAGTCTTCTCCTTAAGCCATTGATACTAATCCTCATTTGTTATAGCATTGAAGAGTAACTTTGAAGGTCGTTAGTGGCTGACCTGTGAGAGCACCCCTAGGGTCTCTAGAGGACCCTTCTCCTCTTGTGCCTGAAACGTCAAATAAATGTCAAAAAATTAAAGATAAATTGTGAAAATAAACTTTACCCATACTTATTTCTTATGCTCACTAAATCATTAAAATATGAAAATGCACTAGCAACAAAAATTGAAAACATAATAAAAATCAAAACAAATAATTTATCATAAAGAATTAAATAAATAATAAAATAAAACCAAAATAAAATAATATAAATAATTAGAAGATTAACTAATAATGTAATTAATCACAAAATTAAAATTAGAAGAATTGCAATCAACAAATAAAACTAATTTAATTATTCAATTAAGAAAGAAAACCTAAAATTGAAATTAACAAACCTATGATAACAATTATGCAAAATTAGCGAAATTAAACATTGAATTTATCTAAAAATCAAAATTGAAATGAAATTAAACAATAAAACAACTTAAATTAACTATAAAATAACTAAATAATCTTAATTTCATGCAAAAACATCACAATTTAATAATTAGTGAGCAAAAATCCATAAACTGCAAATCTAAGTGAAATTTCGTCCAATTTGCATGCAATTCATCAAATTAAATCAATAAATCATATAGGTGAGGATAAAATTCAACTATTAAACCATAATTAACCACAAAATCAAGCAAATTACACAAAATCGCAAAGCCTTAACCTTAGAATTTTTTGGATGAAAAATCCCTAAAAATTGTAAAATACCTAATTATTCATCCATAAACAAGTGATATCAAAAAGAATACTTACTTAGGTATCACAAATTAGTAATAAAAATGCAAAATTTTAGGTTAGAGAGGAGATGACGATGGCAAGGGAGAAGAGAGAGAAAAGAGAATGAAAAAATGAAAGAGGTTGGGGAAATTAAAGGGCTATTGTAGATTTACGCAATCCACTTCATGGTCATGTAGCTGACTGTATAAGTCACAAACTCTTTAGAATCCAAGAGACTACCCTGTAACTTATCACAAACTTACACGATCTATTACATGGGTGTGTATTTAACTGTAAGTCTACATAAGCATACCTAGTGGGTGAGTAATTCTCTATAAATGTGTGCATTATGAAAAATAGATGAACAAACTTAGAAAATTTTGTACTCAAAGTTACAAAACTTTTAACACGCATACCATAACACAATAATTATGCATAATCTCTTTAAGATGCTTAATGTCCTAACCTAAAACACATCAAAACTCAATAAAATCCTATTCTTACATAAAATGAAATAGAGTTTAATAATAAGACCTAAACTAATTCTTGGATTGCCTTCTAAATAGCACTTGTTTAATGTCATTAGCTCGACATACCTTTCATACTCAAGGCAACTTATAAAAATTAGGTTTTGGTCATTTTACCATTAATTCCATCACCTCACGTAAGCTATATGTTGCTTATTACCTTGACCTTGAAAAAGTTTCAGTGGACCTTTAAGGGTAGAGTCCTGGAAAATATATGATAATGAATCTTGACACGACTCACTAGATTCGTTAATATCAACAAATTTAAGGACAAGATTAACTTGCCTTCGCTAACATTAATAATTGACTTAGTAGTCACTAAAAAGGGTTGACCATGGACCAGAGGATCTCTACATCTTCCTCCATGTCAAGAATCAAAAAGTCTACTGGGAAGATAAACTTGTGAAAATTATTTTCCTCTATAACCCCCAGGATATTTTACCGATCTATCTACTAGTTGCACACTTATCCTAGGAGGTTTTAGTTCATCTAATCATAGTTTCTCAAATAGTGAGTAAGGCATTATGTTAATTTCGACCGCTAGGTCAACTAAAGCATGATTTATTTTCAAACTACCAATTTCATAAGGGATAGTAAAACTCTCTGGATTTGAGTTGACATGTCTCTAGGTTTGTATACAACTCTGTCCAATTATGGTAGATATGCTCATCAAAAGGATTTCTCAATCTCAATCATATGAAATAAAATCATGAATTAATATTTTAAATATATTAGAACAAGACTATAACACATAATTAAATCGTAATAAATCAATCAATAAAATTACATTGAATAAAAGATCAAATCATATTGTCATCATAACTTAGGGTTCATCAAACCTAGACACTAAATAACTTAGATCCTATACATTCAAAATGAAATCAATGAAAAAATATTCAGAAAATAACTAGATAACAAAGAAATTATAATTCTAAATCTCCCTGTTTCTTCTAATAAATCTTCTTGCAATTTAGATTGAATGAAGCTCTCTATTAGATCTTTTAACATTATCATTGTTTTTTCCTTGTCCTTTGCTTAGAATTGTTGCCTCTCTGTGACTGAAAATTACTCTCTAGCTAGCCTCCTTTGTTTTACCTCCTTTCATGTCCTTTTATAGTAAAAGTTAAGGTTTTTGGGATATATGCAGTTAGCATACATGATCGTGTAGGTGATTGTGTATGTCCAGAAATACTTAAATTTGCGATTTTACATAGGAATAAAGACTTATAAAGGCAACATAAATGACCATGCAAATGAATATACAAGGGTGTGTAAATTCAGATGACTAGAAATAATTTTCTTTATATCTCCACATATTTATAGACACTTATATAGACTATACACTATCGTGTCGGTCCAAGTTGCTTCAAAAATTTGTTCCATGCCATTATTTCATCCAAATTCTTCTCCTTTTGATCCAAGAAGGCAATTGTCACCTACGAATGCACTTGAAGCAAATTAAGAACCAAAAATACTGCAAAACTATAATAGGTATATAATTATAGTCAAATAAGCATTTATCAAACATACCCATATTTAATCTTTTACTTGTCCTTAAGCAAATCATAATCAAAATTATCAATCTTACAAACATCCATCCATTATTACCCTTAACCTGTCCATTCGTACTCTAAATCATTATGTCATATTGATCAAATTACTATACAATTAGAATCAAGATATCCTAGAACTAACCTTCATAAGTCAATATTAATAATATTCAATCAATAATTCTTTTTGAATTAAAAAAAATAAATCTTTACACCCTCACCAGGTTTCACTCATTGCACTCAAGTGTTTAAGGTACAAAATAAAAGAACTCTTAAATTAATACATAACAAAAATCTTTCCAATATTATCATATCTGCCACTTATAAGTAAACTAGAAATAAAATCAAAAGGTCTTAATACAAGGTTTTAACGAGGCATAGGTAAGGTATGATTAGGATAATATAAAGGGTGATAAAATTGAAGGAAATTTATAAAAACAACATTGCAAGAAACTTATTTCTTCACAATATAGGTCCTTTATATTATAAATCCAATTTTACCATAACTTAAAAACATTTTTCTCAAGCTCCCATCATATTATTTTTTATTTTTTGATAATAATACGAGCATTCATCATGTACCAACAATTAAAGAAATATTGGACCTTTCAAAATTTCAAGTTTCAACTAATCAAGTACTGTAAATAACCTTTATATTTCAAATTAATAAAAGGGATTAAAAAAGATAAGGTAAAAGCTAATAATTTGGTTATAATTAATGAAAAAAGCTAAGGCTCAAAATTGGTTACTTTTAAGGGATGAAATACGGTAAGTTAATTTAAGAAAATAGGCTAAACAAATGTTGAATCTAAGTGCCTTTATCACTTCAATGCTTCTATTTAACAAATGTGGTCTCAATATGAATAATAATAGTAAGTTCTAAAATTATCTAGCTATGCATGATAACTAACATAAAACAATAAAAGAGCTTAAATATGGATCGATTTGCTCTTAGGCTCAAAAGCTCACAAAATGTATCTTATGTGTGTAAATAGTATGCAATTTTCATTCAAGTTGACTATTTCAATTATTACTAAAAATTTGAATTATAAAAGCAAGTTAATTCTAACCTTCATCCTTTTATATACTAATTCAATTTAATAATCAATAATGATTTAAAGTATTTTTAGACAAATTCTAGCTAATTCGACATATCAGTTAATAAGATTTAATAATAAAGATTATAATAAGCTTAATAAGTCCCTTCCCCACACTTCAAATTGTACATTGTCCCCAATGTACAAAATATAAGCACATATGAATAAAACATAATGAAGTATAGGAAATTTGGTACTTCCTTAGGTAATAAGAATTTCAAAATTATGACTTTGAGGAATATGGTACTGTCCATCTGATATAAGGTATAATAATCAATGAAAATACAAATAAAAAGGGATAAAAAGATAAAGAAAATAAAAATAACAATAAAGATGAGAAATATAAAATATGAAAATATAAATAACATAAAATATATTGCATTAATGATTTTTTTTAAAATTGAATAAAGGTTTGCATTAACTATAGCAAAGCTATCTTGACATTATAATAAGTTCATAAAAATATAATTACAGGAGCATATGAAATATAATAACAACTATTACGCATTCCGTCTAGTTTTCATTCCAGTAGCTAGAGCAAGCTAATCAAATTTAGCTGTCATAATGGCTTTGATCTAATTGATGATGTCTGCAACTAAGTAGTGCTTGTTTAATTCCTCATTCTTGTAGATGCTCTTGTTTCTTTCCTTCAAAAATAGTAAATAGTTATTGTGAAGGTAGTTTTTTACATAGGTGCAACTTGTGATTAGCAATATGAATGGTCTAATTTAGAGTGGTTAATCAGTCATAAATAGGACAACAATATGATAGTAGATGTAGAATTATGCTCCATACCACTTTTAAGTAACTAAATTGAAAATAGGTGTTCTCTATCTTCTTGAACTGCTTTACATAGCACACATATTAGGTTATAAGTTCCAAACCATCTGTTCTTTATACGAATCCTGTTCTTGATAACCATCTAGGTGAATATTGATGCTGTAACATCCCATTCCCGCAAGACCCGAACCCGATATCGATGGTGATATCCGAGTCCGTATCCCACGAGGGTGGCACGCTAGAGCAGTCA
>JANIJH010000006.1:54913752-54933432 GCA_024520975.1 Erythroxylum areolatum | reverse complement strand
ACCTAAAATGCCCTTACACCAACTTATTCTTTTTAATTTCTAATAACTTATCAAAATTCTAATTTTAACTAAATCCCTTCAATTTATTTCTATTAATCAAGCACTAAAACCGCAAATTATTGTAACTAAAAGGAATTATCAATCTAAACCTCAAAAATAAAATAAAATAAAATATGCTTAATGCGAATCGGGGCCCAACATAAAAGCTAAGCTACCCATCTTTCCAATAGTGTTATCTTTAATTAGTCTGGATGTGGTATCCTAGCCCTGGAAACTCTCAGACTATCCTTCATTGGTACTGCACCTCTCGTCTCGGGTGGCGGTGGTTGCTCCACAGTATGTTGCTCCACTCTATCTCCATCCTCCGCTGTTGGCTCATTGGGCACCCAATAAGTTTGTATACATCACCCACAGGTCCCTGACATCTACAAACCATGTGTATATGTTACATCACTTTAAGGTTTAACACTACCATAGTATCCATCTACTATATTAGTAGTAACGATCAAATATCCCTATCCTTTGTGCAAGTCTAGAATACCTTGAATGTATTTGAGAGCGGGATGTCATCATATAGACATCTTGGATTTGCTTGAGTCATAATCTTGCCAAGGGTTAATCGTATGCCAGAAGTGTCAAGGAGATAATCCATATGAAAAGTCTGTTCATACTGTGATGTATCTTGTTGTCCCTATGAACTCCTGGTCATAAAGACCCTTCGTGATGGAAAATTCCAATAGCTAATCTGGAACATATCTCTCATCGTTCAAAAATGGATCATATTGGTTGACCCCAATCATAGTCACCTTTATTCACGAAGAGCGTGGAGAGCACCTTTAATGTCAACTTCCTATAGGAGGGCTCCATGATCTTGAAGAGTCAAGACCATATGCCAACGTTAATGAGGTCCGCAACTTGTGAGGTTAAACTAATGTGCTCCATTGCCTCCCAGTCTATAAATCAGTTAGTATCGAATTTTTTATCCTTAAGCTACTAGTATTGTTTCTCTTAGGCCTCGAAATTGAATAATAACATTCGCGACCGCTTTGGAGGCAAACCTTGTCCTCTTGTCACTTTCTTGGGATCTCCTTTTCTTGCCATGATCTTGTCATTATGCCTAAATACTTGTTTCACAACACTTGAATTTTATTATGCTCACTAAATAATTAATTGTTAAAACAAAATAACAGTGAAAAATAAAACATATAAACAACCAAAAACAAATTTAAAAAATAATTAAATGAAAAATAAGCAAGTAAATAAAATAAAATAAAAACAAAATAAATGGGAAACAACCTAATTAATCACAAATCTAAAATTAAAAATTAAAGTCAATCTAATTGGTTAATTACACATTTAACTTTAAAATTGAAATTAAAAACCCTAAATTCATAATACACAAAACTGACAAAATTAAACATTAAATTCATGCAAAAAGCAAAGTTAACATGCAATTAAACATAAACGAAATATCAATTAACATTGAAAACAACTAATTAACCTAATTTTACATTAAAAATATCACAATTAAATACTTAGTGAGTAAAAATCACACAATTTTCGAATTTAAGTTGAATTTTTCTCCTAATTTGCATGTGATTAAACAAATTGAATCATAACATCAATTGGTTATAAATTAAGTTCAATTATTAAACCACCACACAAAATTCCAAATCCTCAATGGTAGCATTTTTAGTATAAACAAGCTAAATAATGCAAAACACCTAATTAAGCATGCATAAGCAAGTGAAATTGATAAGATTACTTACGTAGATGTCGATAGATTGCAAGAAAGACATAAAAATTGGGGTTGGAGAATAAGAGTGTGACAGCGAGGAGTAAGTGAGGTTGTGAGAAAATGAGAAATTTTAAAGGGTTAGAGCTATTTAAGGTGTATAGTGGACTTACACGATCTAATACACAACTGTGTATCTAATAGTGTAAGTCACTAAAATGCAGCTTTTCACGAACTTACATGGTCTATTACACTGGCGTGTGTTAAACTGTGTAAGTCTAAACTAGCGTGTAGCTCTCTGTAAATGTTTGTATCTTTAAAATTGACTAATCAAACATAAAAATTTTGTACTAAACATTATAATACTTGAACACGCATACCCTAATAACTTGATTATGCACAACCTTATTATAATGCTTAATCTTTTTATCCTAAAGCACACTAAATCTAAAAACTTAAATAAACCCTCATAATAACATCAAAGCAAAAATACAATAACATTAAATTGAAAAGAAAACTAAAAAGAATTCATAATTTGCCTCCCACGTAGCACTTTTTTTAACATCATTAGCTCGATGCTCCTTTTAAACTCAAGGTGGCTTATATAAATTATTTTTTATAGCCTTACCATGTTTTTCATGACTAGCAAATATGCTACCTTTTAGCGCTTAATGCCATAGTTCTCTTTTGATTGTTCCTTTGAATTTTTGAATGTTCCAGTGGACCTTTAATTGTATAATCCTACAAATTATCTTGACAAGAATCATTAGCTTCAATAATATCTATAAATTCAAGATAATGATTATTGACATTAAAAATTCTAAATATGACGTCTTCATCCCCTACTTTTAATATTAACTTGTCTTCGTCAACATCTATGATTGACCTAGCAGTTGTAAAAAATGGTTGACTAAGAACTATAGGTATTTTTATATCCTCCTTTATATCAAGAATCATTGGGAATACAAACTTTTTAGCCTGAATTGATAAATCTTCTACATTTCCCTATGATATTTTACCTATTTATTAGCTAATTTCACAGATATCCTAGTCGATTTAGGTTCTCATATGCCTAATTTTCCATACAGTAATAAATGCATCATAGCAATGCTAGTCCCTAGGTCATCAAAAGCCTTAATCTACTTTTAAACTACCAATTTTGCAAGCAATATAAAAACTTCCTGGTTCTGTTTGAGATTAATTTTCTTATTTGAGATCTCCTTGCTTAACGTATCAGTCTCCATCTTCTCTAATTCCTCCTTGTTTAACAATTGCTCTTTTCAAAGTTTTGGATTCTTTAGTAGCTGCATAAGAGATTCAACAAGAGGTAAATTATCTTAAATTGTTTTAAAAGATCAAGAAATCTACCTAACTCCGCATCCAACTGATTTCTCTTTGCTTTAGCAAAATATGGGATGGTAGGTCAATATTCCTTGACTCTATCAATGTGACATTCACGTTTAGCCTTTGAGTCAACCTCAGTAGTCACCTTTTTTTTTTTCTTTTTAGAGCTTTTTCTCACTAATCTAGGTGATTTCCATCACTTATTCCAAAGGATTCGTTTCTGTTTTACTAGGCAAACTCCCCTTAGGTCTTTTTTCCACTTTCTTTTGTAGTTGGTCGATTCGAATCTCTAAGTTGCATAGGGAAGAATCCATTCTTTCATGTATCACTTTTAATTCCTGAATGAATTCTACTATCAACTAGTCTATACAAGGCTTCTTGAGTTGACGTGCTTGTTATTGGAATCTACCTGGAGGGTTGTTTCTTGCTTAACCTTAATTTCCCCAAGTAAAGTTGGGGTGATTCTCCAACCATGATTATATATGTTATTATATGGATTATTTTGGGGTTTAGAAGCATTCCCCAAATAGTCCACATACTCAAGCTGAATTGAATAACAATTTTATCTTTGGTGCTCTAGCCCGCACAGCTCGTACTGCACCACTCAGCCTTGTGGAACCATTGTAAATCTATAATTTTTGCTCAAGCTTTTGCATGGCTCACCATCCACTTCGTACACTCCCACTAAATTATTGGTTCATGCTTTAGATGAGCACCATTAGTAGTTATTCATCGCCATCTTTTCTATCAGGTCGTGGGCCATTCTGGTATCTTATTGTTTAGTGTTCCTCTAACTGCCATATTTATAGAATGCCTAATGCTTTGATTTAACCCATTGTAAAATATTTGGATTTACAGCCAAAGTGGTAAACCATGGTGTGAGCATTGTCTCAGCATCTCATTAAATATCTCTTATGTATCATATAAGGATTCTAATTCAACTTAGGAGTATAAGGAAATGTTGTTCCTCAGTGTCACAATCTTTTCTAGTAGGAAATTCTTCAATAAGAACTCCCCTATCACTTATTCCCATGTAGTTAGTTAAGAACATGGCATCGAATTCAACCATTGTTTTGCCTTCCCATTTAAAGAAAATGGGACTAATTTTAGTATGATGGTGTCATCATTAACTTTGTATATTTTAAAAGTGTCATAGATCTCCATAAAATTATAGATGTTCATGTTTGGGCTTTCATATCTAAGTCCATCAAATTGGACTGAGTGTTAGCCTTTATCTCAAAGTTGTTAGCATTAACAGTCAGTCTCACAATGTTGGACTATGTATGGTCAAGTCTAGTCTAGCATAGTTGAACATGGTTCTCAGTTGGTCAAATATGTTTTATAATTCTTCAATGTCTAAGTCTCTAAGTCCTTCAAATTGGACTAAATGTTAAGCTTTATCTCAAATTTGTTAGCATTAACATTTGGTCTCATAATGTTGGACTCAAAATAGTTCAGGCCATTATAGCATAATTGAACATCAGTTATGTTTTACGATTCTTTAATGTCTACTTGACCACCCAAGTCTTCTATTCAACAATCTAGTTCAAACTCTTGTAGTTATGTCCTTTGAAGATTCTCACGTGCTATTTGTTTGATCTCTAGGTCTGCATTTATTGAGCTCCCAGAAGTACTCCAAGTTTTTAAATTAACCTAGAGTCCAAGTCTACAAAAAGAAAGAAAAACAAAAAAAATTAATCAAATAAAATAATGTAAAATAAAAACAATAATAAAACAAAATAAACTAAAAGTAGCTGGAGTAATAAAATTTAAGTGTTCCTAGTATTACTATCCCTGAAAACAATGCCAAAAACCTAATTGAAATAATTTAGGTGTCAATATTGAATAAATCGAAAGTGCATGACCTAGCTGTACCTACTATAGGCAAGTATGGGTCAATCCCATAGAGAAAGAAAGTATTAGTAATTACCCTTCTCCTATTATCTAACATATGACTTGGGTATTTAGTTATTGATTTAAAATAAAACTTATGCAAATAAACTAAAATTGGGAACATTAATGAACGCGAAAGATAAAGGAAATCACTTAGAAAAATCAATATAAAAGATTAGTGTCTAGGTGATAGGCCCCCTAAAAATCATTAAATAATTAACCTTTTATCATGCAATTATTTTATTGATTATTGGATCGTGAAAATTCCTATCTTATATTTATAACTCTCTTGAGACTACTAATAACTAATTTATTAGTTAATTAACAGAAATCTTTCTAGCTAAAACCCCAAGGATTGCGTTATTGATTTATAAACTTCGTTATTAGGTTTGACCTCAATCCAGAGGATTTATGTCAAATTATCTCTTAGTTTGCAATAAACTCTTTTCAATTATGGTAGATCTATTTATACAAAGGATTTCTCAATTTCAAATATATGAAATCAATTCATGCACTAATATTATGAATATATTAGAACAAGCATAAAGTACATAATTAAATCACAATAAATAAATCAATATAATTATATTGAATAAAAGATTAAGACATATTGTATCATAAACTAGGGTTTATAACACCAAGACACTAAAAATGTTTAGTTACTCATATTAGAAAAAAATCAAATATAAACATGCAGAAAAACTAATAGAAAACAAAGAGTTCACAATTCTAAATCTCTCTTTTTATTATATTGAATATTTGTTCAAGTTTGGATTTGATGTAGCCTTTAATTGGAGCTCTTTTAATGTTAACTTTGTGTTTTCCTTGCCTATAGACAAAATCATCACCATTTTGTATATTTCATGTATGAAATTTGCTACAAAAGTTGGGTTCCTAATTCACCTTTTAGTGAAAGTAAAAATTTTCATTCACCCGTAAACATCATTCACACCAAATGAAATTTTGTAGAAATGTGAAAAGAAAAGTTTGGTGTTTTACACAATGGATGAAGTACTTACCTCCTCTACACAATGCACATCGTTACGAGTGCCAAATTGTTGAGTATTAGCAGTCACATGCTCAATTAAAATCCTAGCCTTTATGGGAGTCTTCTCACAAAATACCCCATCGCTCACTACATCTACCAAGCTCTTTTCCGTAGGTAACAATCCTTTTTAGAAATATTGGATAAGGATTTCTTCTGAAATGTTGTGATGGGGACAACTAGCATACAACTTCTTTAAACACTCTCGATACTCGTAAAGGGACTCTCTGTTGTGTTGTTTTATCCTGCATATCTCTTTTCTTATACTAGCTATCTTCAATGTTGGAAAACATTTCTCTAAAAATACCCTGTTAATCTCAATCCATGTGTTGACGCTCCTAATAGGCAAATCAAATAGCTAATCTTTTGCTATATCTTTAAATGAGAATGGGAAGCCCTTAACATGATCTACTCATCTGTCACCCCTGACAGTTTCATACTTAGATAGACTGTATCAAGTTCTTTGAGATGCTTATGTGCATCCACACTTACAAGTCCATGGAAGTTAGGGAAAAGAAGAATTAACCTAGACTTAAGTTCAAAAGTAACTTGTTCAAAAAAATTAGGAAAATTAATGAATAATTGTCTTTAGGTTAAGTATGGTGTAGCCAACTCCCTTAAAGTTCTTGAATTAGCCATTGTCTCTTCAATTTCAAGCTCTTGTTGTACTTATAGAGTTATTCTCATTTCCTTTTGCAACCTTCGCAGTGTCTTTTTGATCTCTGGATCAATTACAGAGGTATTCTATGAGGAGATCTTATTACTACCATACACCAACACTAACAAAAGTGTAAAAATTAAGAAATAATAGAAAAATTATAAACAAATATATATATATATATATGTATATCTAACACCAATTGAAATCAAAAGCAAAAACTAAAGCACCATACTCCCCAGCAACAGTTCAAAAATTCTTGACGCGCGACAAACACACTAGAAAATAAAAGCTAACTATACACTTTAACTTTTATAGTAATGGTGAGTAAGATCATATCCATAGGGAAAGTAAGTGTAGCTTTTATAATGAAAAGAATCGATGTTTAGGAAATAGTGGGTTTTGGTTATAATTGAAAGATAAAATAAATTAAAATTAAACTAACAAAAGCAATTTAATTCAAATAATGAGAAAATGATAAAATTAATGAATGAGTTAGAATATGATTTTTGGTTCAATCTTAGCCTACGCACAAATAAGCATACATCATTATTTTGTTGTTGTCGCACCTATCTTAGAAACTATTAATCGTAGGTTATCAAAAAGCTCTGTTAACCCTGGTTTTCCCTCAGATCTCATTTAATCCAAATAAGCTCTTTAACTAAACCTAGCTATCGAACAACCTAGAATAAGCTCGCTAGATTTAATAGGATAGTCATATTATGAGCTAGGAAACTAGATTAATCTAGGCAACAAATGCACAAGCTCGGGTCATTTAACCTATATTATGTTATCCCTAACGATTCAACACCTTTATTTTACCATAAATGAATAAAAAACATAACTATTACGTATTATATTCAAGATTTTGACAAAGGGTTTATATAAAAACAATCCAATGAAAGCATTCAAATCATTCTTACAAAAATACCCAAATAAATAAGTAATGAATCCATAAACAATCTTTAAAGAGAGAGAGTCAACAATACACAATGAAGAGATGCTCAAATGTGATCTTTGGCATCGATATCACCTTCAAATTGCAAGGAATAAGACTAGCCCTCTATAGATCTCAAAGAAGTGAGTATTCTCACATGTTTATCTATATGAAAAATTAGTTTTCTGGGTCATACTTCACATTAACACCATTTTCGAATTTATACACAACTATGCAAGTAAATACACAATAGTGTATCTTACAAGTCATGCTAAATTCTTCACTTTCTTGCATTTTCTTATCCCATCTTTCGACTGTGTAGAGGTGGACACAACCATGTAACTCTCTAAGAAAGTGTTTCTATGTTACTATCAAAGAATTGAAGTAAGATTGAGGACACATTCATGCATACAGTTGTTTGGGTGACCGTGTCTTCTCCAAAAACCCTAATTTCTAGCTATAAAGGGAAAAATGAAGAGAAGTTGAAGTGGAGTTTGTAGGAGGTTCATATGATGCTTAAGATAAACTTAGGGAAACATATATAGATGACCTATGATAATAGAAAAAATGAAGAAAAAGTAAGGAAATGTGTTCAAAGTGTATTTTAAGTAATTTAAATTAGATTTCAAAAAGATTAAAAGAGATATCATCATGGTTCATTTAGTTTTTTGTTTTTCTGTTAGTCTTGATTTTGTTATTATGAACCAAAATTTTAATGGTACTTAGACTAAATGACCCTGGGATAGACCTTGTATTGATTTTATTTTAAATTAATTCATTCTTTAGTTTTGTTAAGATTTAATTATATGTTCTTAACTCCTGAATTAATATTCCTAGCATATTATTTTAGGTATGGTTTAATGAAATTAAGATTGAGAAATCCTTTTGTCTAAACCGATATACAATAATTGAAAGGATTTGCATACAAACTTTGGTTGACATAGACCTTCCAGATTAGGGTCAAACCAAATAGTGAAATTCGTAAATCTATTAATGCAATCTTAGGGATTTTAACTAGAAAGAGCTGAATTGATAGAATTCACCACTCAGAAGATTAAAAAAAAATCATTCGAGAGAAAATGAAAGTCGCCCAGGATTGTCAAAAGACTTATGTGGATAAGAGGTGAAGACCATTAGAGTTTGTAGTTGGTGACATGGTTTTTCTTTGGATATCATTATGGAAAGGTATTATAAAATTTTAGAGCTGAGGGAAGCTGAGCTCTCGATATATCGGACCTTTTCCTATCTAAGAGGGTGTTAGGACTATGGCATATTGTTTGGAGTTGCCACTAGATTTTGATAGGATCCATAATGCATTCCATGTCTCGATGCTTAAAAAGTATTTACCGAATCCATCTCATATTTTGGAGACACCTCTATTAGAGTTGAGAGAAGACTAGAGTTTTGAAGTAAAACTAGTTTAGATTTTGAAATCAACAGATAAAGAGATTACGTAGTAAGGAGGTATCTACAATTAAAGTTCTTTAGAAGAGCAACAAGGTCGAGGAGATGACATGGTAGCTTGACGATACTATGAGATGCCAATACCCCTATTTATTTTGTCCTTAACTTAGGAGTTTCGAGGATGCAACTTTTTTTTAGGGGGGGAGGACTTATAATGTGTATTGGTCTATACTTGGAGATGCTATTGTATATTGATATATACATGGTTGTATATGAGTTCAAAGATGCATTTAATTCCTTTGGATATATATGTAATGATTTATAATGTTATATGCCCTTACATAAACTTATAGTTCATCGATATGCGAAATTATGGAGATTTTTGACATATAAGCTTGTAAGTGCGTAAAATTGACATGGATATGACCATAGTGGTTGAATTAAATGTGTTCTAATGACTTAGGGGTGATTAGACATGATTTATAGACTTACTGAACACTTAGAAAGTTTAATTGGAAAAGTTGATGTACATAAGGGTTTATTTGCAAATTGTTAAAAGTTAAAGGACTTAATAGTAATTTTTCAATTCTTGAGGACCAATATGTAATTTTATAAAGTTAAGGGGCTTAGTTATTATCTCCAAAAGTCCAAAGACCAAAATAAAAATAAAAGTTTTGGAGATTCCTAAACTTTAGGCTTAATTGCAAATTTAGGAAAGTTTGGAGGGTAATATGGTAATTTCATACAACCTAAGGGCAAAATGGTAAATTCACCATGTTTGGTCAAAGAAGAGTCAAATTCTAGACCCTTCTTCATGGTGTGGCCGTGCAACCCAATATTTGGACATTAAGACACTTTGTTTTAATTAAAAGAAAGAAGAAGAAAGGAGAAGAGAGGAGAGAAAGGAGGAAGTTTCACCCTTCTTTTTTATTTTTCAACTCAAACCAAGGTGTTCTAAGCTAATTTAGGGTCAAGGAACTCAAATATATCATTGGATTTGAGAAATTCTCAAAGGATTTGAAGATATCACTAAAGGAAGGTTTAGGTAAATTTTGTCTCTTCTCTCTCTACATTAGGATTTTGAGTTTGGTGATAAGATATGTTGTTCTACATGCTTGATTATGCATGAAACGTGGTTTAGATGAATGAAATGTGTCATGGAGAGGGTTCTTTAAGTCAAAATCAAAATTGCCCCCTTTTGGTGAAAGTTTGTGTAATGTTGAATATCTTTTGAAATTGATAGTTTAAATGAACTCTATGATGTTAATTATGTATGTATGAGGTAAATTGATGATGGAAAATGCGGAAGAAGTACATTAGAAGGAGGCTTTCAAGATTATGTCTTTAGGTGTTTGATAAAATGCCTAAGTGAACTTGGCTTAGAATATAAGGATTTTGATGGTATGCATTGGAAAGAGGCTTTCATGTTTACTTAGAGTAAACTTGAATTGTTGCTTAGATTGATGAATAATGGACTAATGTGATTGGATAAAAATGTGCTTAATTATGTTTTGAAATGAGTAAGTATTAAATTAAAGGCATTAAATGCCTTAGAAAATGCAAAAGAAAAGCTAATGTGACTAGTAAGGAAGTAAATCTGTGAGAAGTTTAAAGTTCAAATTCTATAGCTTGTAAGGAGTGATATTGTGTTTTATACACCTATGTGCGGATGTATAAATAGGAAATTTATATTCAGGTAGTAATTTCATTGTATATCCTTTTTATGTATAAAGGCTCGAGAGTTGGAATCAAGGAGCCCGTACCTAGGATTGCTAAAGCTAAGAGATTGCATACCTTCTTTTGAGGGGAGTTGGGGAAACCGTATTTCTCAAATAGGATTAGAACATCCTAAGATAAGTATGATGACTGGTATATGAAATTTTGAACCTAGGCAACGTATGGTAGAATTGAATATCAAATGGATGCTAATATGTTTTGGTCTTTAATAAACGTCGTTGTTTTGAACAACTATACATTTGAAGCACAAAAGATAACTTTTATTATATGAAATAATGTTTCAACATGGTTTTTGAAGCTGATATTTTTATTACAAATTTTGAGAGATGTTATTGTTTTTAACAAATCTGAGTTTAAAGTGTGAAGAATAATGCTTTATTTTATGAAACTACATTTTTTAATAACTTTGCACTTAGATTACAAAAGATAACTTTTATTGTATGAAATAATATTTTGGAATTTACATAAGCATAACCGAGTCATGTATTCTGCATGTATTTATTCTCTTTTAACTTAGAGCCATGGTACGGTTTTATTTTATCGGTTGGACCGATAAATATAAATATGGTGCTTTACTTGATTTTTGTATTTAATTTTTATATATGATTTTTGTGATTGGTGAGGAAACAATTAGCCAATTGTGTGCTGGGCACAACTGATTAAGCGACTCCTATACCCTTGACGCTGGTATATGAAAGTCGAGTTGCTATATCGACACCATTCTATGAGACTCACAGGTGATTCCACACCTAGGGCCTAGACACTGATGAGGTCAACACCTAGGGTCATGACACTCTTGTCGACTATAGTCCAGACTCACCACGGATGAAAGTCAAGCCAACATCGATAATTAGTGGGGGTTCATATTAGTTTGACCGACTAGCGGTGTTACACATTATTGTTTTGGCTTATCCTGATATTTATTTTTTGATGATATTTGATTTATACATCTGATGTTTTTATGCATTTGTATACTGAAATTGGAACCTATATCCATCGGATGGGTAATTAATAGGCTGGGCCTGTGTGGTTCCTAGCCAATATATGATGAGGCATAGGCTAGGCCTATGTGTTTTTATATCACGTATATTCACTTCATAGGTTATCTCCACCGTCTTGTTATGATCAAATTCTATTTGTGTAATATGTTTTTCCTGCTCACTAAGTACCTAGTGTACTCACCCCCTTCGCTTTCCAATCATGCAAGTTAATTTAATGGGTTTGAAGCTCTGAGTGGATCATGTGGTCTTTCGACATTTTCAGGGTATTACAACACGTGGGTAGTTTCTTATTTTGTACTTTTGATGTCTAGTAGCTCATGAGCTGTGTTTATGTAGATATGTTTTATGATTTGTAAGATAACTTTTGATTGCCTTGTATTTTATAAATAACTTTATGTATGAATCTTTTGATACTGTTGTTGAGATTGCCTTAAGTGGGCTTTAAAGTCCTAAAGTTGTGATTGGATGTGAGTATAGAAGTGTGTTAAAAAATGTTACAAGTTTTAGGATTTTTAAGACACAACTGTTGTGCTACCAAGTTAAAAAAAAATATTCAGTTAACCTTGCATAGTTGGATTAAGGATACTGTGAGTATCCTTAGCCTAGTTAGGCAGCAGTTGTCATGGGCTTGATATGGTACCGAGTCGTGACATAAACAATTTTGTATGCAGATAGTAAATAATTTTTGTGACGCCAATTACTAAAGGTGAGCACCTAAGCAATATGTAGTATCCATAAATGCTATAGGAAGAAAAAGAGATAAATACGGTTCTTATTTTAAAGAAATCAGTAGTTTCATGCACACTATGTTGTGTATGAACAAGTACAATGTCCTTGATGTAGTTATACTTGATAACTATATGTTTGATATGATATATATATGAGCACAAAGAGAAATGTATATTTCTAGTGACTATTTAGAATATTTGTTATCAATGATGATAGTTTGTTTGTCATTGAATATTTGATGCAATATATGTTTAATTAATAAATAAGCAACATTTTTTAGAATGAAATTTAAATGAAAATTTAGTTATAAAAATATGAGAATGCTTGATTTTGAATTAATCTTTATGTTCTAAATGAATGTTAAATGAGTGTTGAACATTCAGTTCTAAATACAACAAGTTTGTCGGACAAATTCGAGATGCCTTCCTACTTGAGTGATCACATCTATTATTTTGTAAGAATGGAGATGAGATAAGTTTTAAGTGATTTATCTACATGATAAATGAGAGCTTAAAGCTTAAAACACTATTGTTAATATGAAATTTATTAAAGAATTAGCAGGTTATTAGTAATGACATAACCTAAAGAAATGATATGTTCGTCTAATCTTTCTTAATATGCCAGATATGAGTTATGAAGGGTGGATTAAATAAATAAATATATGACCTTAAGATAGGCATTAAATATGCCTGAACTATCATCTATATAATATTTGAGGAAAGACAAACTTTCTAATAAAATAGGGTCAATATTGTCATACATAAATCATTTTCAACCAATAAGGATAAGTCATGTTCTCAACTTATAATGTGCTATATATACCTCAAATTAAAAGTACCCTTTTTACTCAGGTTCTAATACTAGATAATTGAATTAATATTTGTTATATTAAGAATGTTATTATTGAGTAAGTTTTATATTTAATAAAATTCTCCATACCAGCAAGTATACAGATCTTATTTTATAGTATCGAAAGGTATCATTATCATTCCCATGAGGATTATGCAATAGCTAACATTCTGAACCTAACTTTGTCTAAGGTAATACAAAATTCAAATGAATAAAAACAAATAACAGAAAGTAAAACAAATAAATAAATGAAATAAGTAAAAAATAAAATAGTTTAGCTACCAATAAAATTGAGATTAATTAACATTGAATACTTAGGAACTATTCTTTCCCTATTTTGTTGCCTTACTCTTGTTATTTCAATTATTGGTTTGATCCTAGATCTCCTAAGGTATTGATTATTTTCTCTCAAAATCTAATCAATTAACCCTAATTTAATTAGAAATTTCTAGATTTGCAGCCTCTTGATTCACAAAACTTTCCTTAACATTTTCAGTTGTATCTAAAGCTATCTAATAGATAATTAAGTTCTCAAATAAGATCTCTCTTTGAATGATTATTAATTTGATAATTATGGGACTTATTAAATTATCAACTTTCATTGCACAATCTAATCGGATTACTTTTCTCACTCTCTCGATTTATTGTTAAGTACAAGCATGCACAATTATCACAAACACCAGAATATGTATTGAAATCAATAAGAAATAAATTCACAAAATAAATCCAAAATAATTTCGAATAAGGATCTAGAAACCTGTAAACATGACAAACATCATGAAATTCATATTACATATCTAGTATAATGAAAGAAATTAAAAGGAAATGCCTTGATTTAGCGTTGGACCCTGAAATTTTTTTCTTTAGGTTAAGCATGATTTAAAAATAATTTTGGAGTTTTGATAGATTTAATTTTGGTGCTATAATTATGTCAAGGTTAGTAGGATTTGTTGAATGGGTAAGTGGAATTAAAGTGTTAATGTAATAAGGATATTCAAGGACATTTTTGGGAGATCACTTAAGGATGAAAGAACATAAGTTTATAAGGAAGGGTAAGATGGACTTTTTGAGCTCATTAAGGGTAGAAATAGATAGAGAATATGTTGTTTTGCTTGTTAAGAGGAGAAAAACGTGAATTGAAGAGGGAGAAGAGTGAGAAACGAAATTAAGAGAGAGGAAGAGAGGTTTCGGTGACAGAAGGAAAGAAGAGAAATTAAGGTTGTTAAGGTAGGTTAATCATCTTTTCTTCTTGCTTTATTAAAGGAATGAGTTGTGTTATGGATGAAGGAGTTAGAAAGGAAAAAAGGTTAGTGTAGAGAATGAAAAGTTTGTATTGGAAGAAGATGGATTAGGAGAATCCAATTGATTTTAGGGTTTCTAAACTAGGTCTTAGGTTTTCTAACCTAGATGGGTTATGGGTAAGTTAGATTTGAGTTCAATTTTTGTTTGTTAAAATTTGGTGATTTTTGAAGTTTATGAATTTTATTGGAATGTTGTTTTGAATGGGACCTTGGTTGTTATAGGAAACCAAGGGAATCCTACCCAAGAGCAAGGGGAAAGGCAAGCTTGACTTGGATTTCGCAAGCTAATTAGGTGGGTAACATATTTATGGTTATAGTGTAGTTGGGCAAATTTTTGCCTATATGTGTATGTTGAAATTGATTTGTTGAAATTGACTTGTTTGTAAATGTTGAAAAATGCATGGTGAAATATGGCTATGTTTTACCTCAAAAGAGGTCATGACTTTGCATTAAATGAAAACAAAGACAAAGCATAAAAATATGAGCTTATGAGAAAATCAGTATATGCCTTTGTTACGTGCACGTTGACAAGAGCCTTCTCCCGACTACCTGCTTGTGGCATATGAGCTCTGAAATTGGATTCATTCTGTTCATAGGGTAAACTCTGATTCTCCATTATGTTTCCATGGGACCCTCGAGCCATTTGTTGTGCATTGCATCTTTAATTTGTCATAAATGATGAATTTGAGTGTTATGTGCTATGACTGTTAAACTAAATTGAAGAATGCCTGAATTATTGAATATACGCATATTTTATATATATATATATATGCATATGCTTGAATTTGTGGCCAATTGCCAATAGCTATAAATATGTTAGTCACTGAGCTGTGTAGCTCACCCTACTATTCCCTCATCAGGTGCAGAACAAGAAAGTTAGTAATCCTTGCAAGGCATCGAAAACTCTAAGATACTAGAAACTTGTGTAACTAAGTTAGTTTGATCACTTTTGGATAGCTTCATAAACATGTTAAACATTGAGCATCCTATGTATGTTGAATTATATGTAAAGCTTTTGTTCATAATGTAAATTATGTATTAAAGTTATGTATGAATTTCTTTTGATTTGGGCAAATGAGTTAGAACTAAAAAGTTCCACAGGTGTATGTGCATGTTTCTTTAGTAGTTGTACATTTCAAAATCTAAGTCTTTTCTAGGTGTAGAAATTGTGTGCCAAATTTTGGGGAAAAATTGGACTAATTGAGGCAAAATTAGTTAAAGTTATCTTCTCGAAATTGTAGCTTATCTTTCTAGCTTTTCAAAGATATATAGTATGAAATTTTTGGACTTCTGGGTTGAAAGTCATGGTCCTTGTAAGGGGAGATGCTCAGGAGTATAGAATGTATCGTCTGTGATGACGTCATATCGTCTATAAAAATGTATTGTTTGTGATGACATCATATTGTCTATGATGATGTCATATCGTTTGTAAAAATATATCGTTTGTGATGAAGTCATATCGTCTATAGTTGACTTTCAGCTTCTTCTGTTGTTGACCAAAACTTCTCCTTCTATGTACTATTGTCTTCTCCATTTTTGACCCTTTAGACAATAGAATTTGTCTTCAAGATCTTCATAAAAGTTGTAGATCTTGAAGTCCTCTTTTGGACCATATAAAAAACACCTTAATATGATATCTATAGGGAAAGTTATGACAATTTTCTCAATTTATCTGCTTTTTCCAATTCGTCTGCTTTTTCTTTTAGTTTCGTTTGACCTTATCGTCTACTTCATTTTTGACCCTCCAAACGATATAATCTATCTTCAATATCTCATGAAAGTTTTATATCTTGAATTCCTATTTCTAACCATCTAAATAAATCCCTAATCCGATATCTGTAGTGAAAGTTATGGCAATTTTTCCTAGTTGTCTACTTTTTCCAATTCGTCTGTTTTTTCCTTTGATTTCATGTGATCCTATTGTCTACTCCATTTTTAACCCTTGAGATAATAGAATCTATCTTCAAGATCTTCATAAAAGTTGTAGATCTTGAAGTTCTCTTTCTAACAATCTAAATAAAGACCTAATCTGATACTTGTAGGGAAAGTTATGGCAATTTTTCCCATTCATATGCTTTTTCTATTCGTCTGCTTTTTCCTTTGGTTTCGTCTAACCCTATTGTCTGATGATAGAATCTGTCTTCAAGATCTTCATGAAAGTTGTAGATCTTGAAGTCCTATTTCTAACCATATAAAGAATGCCCTAATCTAATATGTTTAGGGAAAGTTATAACAATTTTTCCCATTCATTTGCTTTTTCCAATTCGTCTGCTTTTTCCTTTGGTTTCGTCTGATCCTATTGTTTGCTCCATTTTTGACCTTTCATACAATATAATATGTCTTCAAGGTCTTCATGAAAGTTGTAGATCTTGAAGACCTCTTTCTAACCATATAAAGAAATCCCTAATCCTATATCTTTAGGGAAATTTATGGCAATTTTTCCCATTCATCTGCTTTTTCCATTCGTCTGCTTTTTCCTTTGGTTTCATCTGATCCTATTGTCTGCTCCATTTTTGACCCTATAGACGATAGAATCTGTCTTCAAAGTCTTCATGCAAGTTGTAGATCTTGAAGTTTTATTTTTAACCATCTAAAGAACACCCAAATCTACTGTCTCTAGAGAAAGTTATAACCATTTTTCTAATTCGTCTCACCCTTTCGTCTTAGGTTGACTTTCTGTTTAGTCTTACATTGACTAGAACATCTTCTGGTCCAAATTTGACCCTCTAGATGATAGAATTGGTCTTTAGGGTCTTTATAAAAGTTGTAGATCTTGAAGTCCTCTTCCAATTTATTAAAGAATACCTTAATCTGAGTTCTCTAGAGAAAGTTATGCTAAACTTCCCGAAACAGGTTTAGTATGGTTGAGGGCAAGTGCTGTTTCCGTCAATGGCTCTGAATGCTGGGCTCCGGAAGTAAGGTCCAGCATTGTTTGCTCCAAATGCTGGGCTCCAAAGTGGGGTCCAGTATGCATTCATTGACATTCCAGTATAATTGAATTATATATGTGAAAGGTGATTTTATTGAGAATGGTGGTTTTTATGTACTAAAAATTTAAATGGAAAGTGTGGTTAATGATTTTGAATTTTTAGTAAATTTTGGGAATAAATTTCAAAAATGTTGAATATTATTGGACTAGAAAAATTGTAACATCTCATCCTCATATTAAGGGTGAGGACCCGAAATTTCAGTACATGGGAGCTCAAAGAGAAATGAAGGAAATGCATTTTCTTGCTCATGCATAATGTTAGCATATATGCACATAAATATTGAATGTTTGCACATAAAAGAGTGGTACATGCATTCATTGACAACTTCCTAGTATAATTGTCATTAAATGTGATTTTATTGGAAATGAGAAGTAGAGGGAGTAGAAAGAGTGATCTTGGTATGAGTTGTGATAAGGAAAGATTTAGAAACAAAATTGGTTGTGATCTGGAAAATATTCACTGAGTGTGCTTTGCTCTGTTAGCCATAAATTTTTCTCTAGTTATCCAAAGGAGATGATTCTTGATTTGGATTAAACTAGAAACGTATGGCTATATTTCTTATGAAGACATCGAATTTCAATTCTATCTCTAAGAGTCTCAAAATTTCATGAAGTTAAGAATTGGGTGCAGTACGTTGGTGTATGAATGAAAAATTCATCTTTGGACTTTAGGGGGCAAATTTGAAATTGATATAAATAGATTTACGCAAAGTTACCTTCTAGAAAGTTGTATATATTTCTTTTATCTTTCCAACGGTATATAGTACGAAAATTTTAGACATCTGAGATGAAAGTTATGCCTTTTTTATTGTTCTATCTTAGTTTTACAATCGTCTTAGTATGACGTCAGTATCGTCTTAGTATGACATCAGCATCGTCTTAGTATGACATTAGCACCATCATCTTAGTATGACGTCAGCATCGTCTTAGTATGATGCCAACACCATCATTTTAGTATGACGTCAGCATCGACTTAGTATAACATCAACATCGTCTTAGAATGACGTCAGCACCATCGTCTTAGTATGACGTCAATATCGTCTTAGTATGACGTCAGCATTGTCTTAGTTTGACTTCAGCATTGTCTTATGTTGAATGCCGGACTAAGGTCCGATGATATGAGAAAGTGATTGAATGCGATGTGAAATTATGAGTGATGCATTCCATTGCAGGAACTCATGAAATATAATGGCAGTTGTGACCAGAGTAGCCACCGATCAGAGCTTCAAGCTCAACGTGTGAAAAAGAGCCTCGAGCTCAAAAGTGATTCAGAGCCTCAGGCTCAACGTTTAATGAGCCCTGTATTCCCCAAGTGGATAAGGGATAGTTTTCAATGAGCCTTATATGGGACAGTTTTTGCACTCGGTCACAACAAAGTAACAATTGGAAAGTGAGTCTCATGTGTATTGCATATGCATAATATAAATGATTAAGTGTATTGAATGTGAAATAATGTGAACTGTGAAATAAAGTGAGATGTGTGAATTATGCATTATGTGTCTAGGTGAGCCATCTATAATGGTCACTCATTGAGTTCTCAAAACTCACCCAAAATTTGCAAATATTTTTCAGGACTTAGAAGAATACCCCGTTGGGCCAACGGGCATATACCTACAGTATGCAAGTGAAGAATAGAGGTCGGGATCAGTTCACGTCTGCATTGCATTTCTCTAATTATATTAAATTGTTATTTCGCAACTTTTGTATAAATTTGTATCTTGAAATGAATCAAGTGTTTTGTAATTATGAAAGGGGTTGAATGTGTTGGGCCCGGGTCCCTATTCCCTATTCCCGAGGTGGCCCCTCGGGCTGCGCCCGCAACGAGCTTCCCAAAATGTCGGACCCGATCCCAACATCCATACATAATTTGATTCACACATGCATTTTCGCACACATTATATCATACGCACAATCATTCTAACTATGAATTAAACACCCCATAAGCCAAGGGGCTTCATGCCATTACAATCCGAACGAAATTCAACAAGTATTCTCAACCATACATAATACAAAATAAGTCTAAATCCAAAATACATGAAAATGCTCCATGATGATATG
>JANIJH010000006.1:54831235-54844743 GCA_024520975.1 Erythroxylum areolatum | reverse complement strand
TAAACTCACCCGACATCTCCCTCTCACTTGTGTCTTCTTCTTCCTTTCTTCTTCTTCCTTCTTCCTACATCTTCTCTTCGGTTTTCTTGGAGCCCATTTCTTTGTTGTGAACTCCTTTTCTGCTCGGTGGCGTTGTTTTCTCCGGCTATTGTTATCGTGTCCTTCGATAGAGGTATTTTTGCAACTACTTTCATGTGTTTTTTCATATATTAAATGAAAGTTAATTTGGGTATTTATTACTTTCATTTATTTTTGTAATTTATTATTAAAAAACAACTTTAAGGTAAAAATGTTAGTGATAGAAGGGACAAGATGTGATTTTAGTTGTGATTTTGAGATAAATTTCTAATATATGTAAGGTGTTTGATGAAATATCTATTATTTGAAAAAATAATTTTAGTTCTTTATTTTCAGTTCTGTTTTAGTATGAATTTCAATATTTTAATTCTTTTACTTGAAATAATGAAGTTCTCTCTATGGTGGCTTCCAGAGAAACTAAACACTTTACAGGTAAAATTTTAAAAATAGTTTTTAGCAAATTTACCGACGGAAAAAAATTCCGTTAGTAAGTATATTAGATTTATCGACGGAAAAATTCTATCGCTAATTACCGACAGAATTACAAAATCCGTTGGTAATTTTCTGACAAAAGAATTTACTGACCGAACAAAATTACCGTCGGTAAATTTACCAACGAAAAATTTCCGTCGTTAAACTTACTAACGGCCATATCTCCGATGCCTTTTTTCTTTAATAAATTCCGTCGCTAAATAAGCTTACCGACGGAATATGTACAAATTCTGTTGGTAAATTTCGTCGCTAAACTCTATTTTTCTTGTAGTGTCATCATCCCTAAAGAAATTTTTAAAAATAGTTTTCCACAAGCCTTAATGATAGATTCAAAATAATCATTATTCTTATATAATTCTTTAATATGTTTCATTTAATGTAGAAAATAAGACGTACCTTTGGGATGATGCATTAGCCACTATATTTCCCTTACCATCTTGTACTTGATCACATAAGAAAATGTATCAATGAATTCAATCTATATGGCATATCATTGATTCACATTCCCTTGCCTTTTAAAATGCTGTAAAGACCTATAATCAGTCTGAATAACAAACTCTTAGACCATAAATAATATCGTCAAATATTTAAAGCCCTCACTGATGGATATAACTCCTTATTATAAGTTAGGTAGTCAATAGTAGCTTCATTAAGTTTCTCACTAAAGTAGGTAATTAGTTGATTTTCCTCCATAAAAATAACATTAATGCCTATATTTGTTGCATCAAATTTATTTTCAAAAGTTTTAAAAAAGTTGGATAGAGCTAATAGAAGAGTATAACACAACCTTTATTTAAAAGTATGCTCTTATTCATTACCCCGCTTAAAATTAAGAGACTTTTTGATAACTTCAACGAATGGTACAACTACTGCACTGAGATCCTTCATAAACCTCTTATCAAAATAAGTTAAATCATGAATACTTCTTATATTAGTTATAGATTTAAGTGAAGGCCACTCTTGAATGGTCTTAACCTTCTCTCCATCGAACTCTATTCCTTTTGTACTCATAACATATAATAGAAAAAATACTTTATTTATGTAGAAGGAACACTTCTTTAGATTTGCATATAGTTTTTCTTATCTAAAAAATATTTAAAATGAAATTTCATACTCAACATGCTCATCTAAAATCTTACTACTTATTATAATATCATAAAACAAATAGCAATAGATTTTCCAATAAAATCACACAATATATAGTTCATTAAACTCTTGAAGCTACTAGGTGTATTAGTTAATCCAAAAGGCATCACTAACCACTTATATAGACCATATTTTGTTATAAAGGTTATTTTCCACTCATCACATTCTTTCGATCTAATTTGATGATATCACCTTTTCAATTAATTTTTTAAAACACATTAGAACTTTGTGACTCATCAAACATGTTGTATAATAAAAGATGTTAATATTTTATCATTATTTTGTTGACAACTTAATAGTAAACATACATTCTCTATGGTCGATCCTTTTTAAGAGCAAGCAACGCTGGAATAACACATACACTTATGATTTCTCTAACAAACCAATTTAATAAAAGTTCCTTAACTTGCCTTTGAAGCTCCTTGGTCTCCTCTGAGTTACTTTTATAGATTGGTTGGTTAGGAATGGTAACACAAGGTATGAAATTAATTTGATGTTTTATTCTTCTTATTATTGGTAAATCACTAAGGAAATCATCAAGGAATACATTTTGGGGAATC
Organism: Erythroxylum areolatum; assembly: GCA_024520975.1. NCBI lineage: Eukaryota > Viridiplantae > Streptophyta > Magnoliopsida > Malpighiales > Erythroxylaceae > Erythroxylum > Erythroxylum areolatum. The sequence continues at coordinate 54,842,467 of JANIJH010000006.1, read as the reverse complement.
ATGTAATAAAGAAACAAAAACATAAGGTAACGAAATGTCAAGATTGTTATTATTAAAATAAGCCTCATCATAAAAAAGTATAATTATATGCTTGTTAAAAAAAAGTCGTCTTGTCTTACTTTCCCTAGCATAAAAATTAATTTATTTATTTGGTTTTCTCTTAATACTCTCTTTCTTTTTTCCCTTAAAAATTTTCCTTCTTTTTGTATTTTATTAGTTCTTTATTTTTATTTTATTTTTTTCCTTTTCCTTTTTTATCCTTATTTTTTAGCTTACTATCCTTCTTTCCAATTTCTCTTCTTAACTTAACTTGATCTTCATATATTTATTTCATTGTCAATGATACAAAAGAAAAATGTTAATTATTCATGGACAAAGATTAAAAAATTTGTGTCCTTTTTATCAAATTCCCAAAGCCTTCTTTTAGGTAGGTAAGCTCAATTTTTTAACCATGATAGTGTTGGCTACATTTGTACAGCTATCTCATTAATAATCATCCTACATGCTTCATTATTGGTGTGGCATCTCATATGAAATGTGTTCTCTCATTGCTCACTATCATTATCATATTTAAATTGGGCATTTAAAGTATATCTATTCATAAGCATCTCTCTTCCACCAAATGCTTATCACCATCATCATCACAATCTTTTAGAAGCAGTATGGAATTATCATCACTTTCGACCTTGGTCTCAATTTCCCTATCACCACTAATCATTGCCCTTTTATTTAGAACATTAAGAAGCTATGTGCCTTATTCCTATACAATAAAAGAATTTAATTTTATAAATATGAATATGAGTTTTAAATTTAGATTTACCTTTCACTTTACCAGGCACTTTTTCTCCATTTTAGGTGGTTTTATTTTGGCTTTAGGAGTAGCCTTATCATCTCTTTTTCCATCTTAATTTCCAGGAGGATGAACTAAAATTTTGTAATGAAAATTTTCCCTTCCTGCTTAGTTTCCTTTCCACCTATATAGCCATATGAACTATATCTTCTAGCTTCATGAAATTTTACACTTGTATTATATGAGTAACCTTGTAACTCAAACCATTTCGAAATTAAGCTATAGTGACTTCTTGATCCTCTTTTATATTAGTTCAGATCATAGGAGTCTCCATCTACTTGTAGTATTCCTTAACACTTATTGACCCTTAAGAGAGGCATTGTAACTTTTGAAAGAAATCGCTACAGTAATAATTATGGACAAAGCACCTTCTCATGATCAACTTCATATCTTCCTTGTTTTCAGTAGGCCTCTCATGGTTCATTTGATTATTTAATAAAAGTTGATCCCACTAATTAATGGCATAATCAATAAACTCAACAAAAACTAATTTAAGCTTTTCCTTTTTGGTGTAATAGTGGTAGTCAAAAATCAACTCCATCTTCTTTTCCCATTCGAATTAGGCCTCAGTGTCATTCCTTCCTTGGAATTAAGGAATCTTCATTTTAATGTTCTTAAGGTTGAGATCTCGCCTAGGCTTCCTTCTATGACTTTCATCTTATCAATCACCTTGATGGTGTAAATCTGCACATATTATTTCTTGATGGTTAGTATTCATCATATAATATACCCCCTCTTCATTATTATCAAAATTATCTTAGAGAATTAGTCATTGTTACCGATTTGTATTAGGAACTTGTGGTGATTATCTCCTTTGAAATTGGCTATAGTAGTATTTTGTAACTCCATTCAATTTCTAATCTTGTCAAACATCATATTTATGCATTCAACTATTATTGTATGGCTTAAAGCATAAACGTATTATCCTTCCTTTCCCGTTAACTCTATCCTGATTAGATATAATTCAAAATACAAGAGAATGTTAATACTAGCCTTAGAACACCTCCTCAAATGTTTCTTTTGATTAATGCTATTCATTTCACTTATGTTTATCTCTAAATATCTAGATTTTTCAATTAATTTTCTCGCATACTCTTACCTTTTACCACTCAATATCTTTTTTCATAAATTATTTAAAAATTACACAAACTCAAATAACAATTCAACCTTGTAAAGTTTAAAAAATGAAGAACTATCAATCAAGAAGAGAGAATAACTCATGGTTGAAACAAAAAACATAAAAAAAATGAATAAAACAAGGATGGGTAGCAAGAATGTTAAATTGCATTTGGAAATGATTTCTTTAGGTCACCATTGCTACACCACTTTCTTTTCTTTCTTTTCTTTTCTTGTCTTTTCCTTTCAAAACCACAAGAACAATTCGTATGAATGACATAAAACAACATAATTGAAAAAAGAAGAAACTATAATAAAAAAGGTATAGATAGGTAAACCCTAAAAATTAGAAGATGATTGAATTTGATTTTTTTGAAACTTAAAAAAGGACCTAATATGATAGAAAGGAATGACAAAAAATAATATTTTCTTTTTAACAAATAAGCAAAATATAATTTTAAAAATAAAAAATAAAAAAATCACCACTCCTAATTTAAAGTCAAGATCTAATACCAACTAATGTGAATCCACTTAAAAATATACCTTACAGAACCCAAGAGCAATTTTGAATCCAACCTAAAAAAGTCAAAACAGATGTATAAAATAATTAACTTGTTTATTATAAAGAATCCATAACATAATTTATTAAGCGTTTGAATGCCACAAAGAAAGAAATATTTGATAAGTTTAAAGTTTAATGAAGAATGAGAAAAAGAAGCTTTGACAGGTCTAAAATAAAAAAAAATGTCAAAAGTTTTTTTACCTAAAAGAAATATAACTTAAATACTAAAGAACAAAAACTAGTGGGCATGGCTTGGAATAAGGTCATATTGGTTATAAACTTTTTAATCTCAATAGGAATAGTCTAGGACACACTCATATATGAGACCTTAGATCTCTTTATTACTTATATGAAGTTAGACAAAACCTGGGACATGCTTGTAGTTGGGATTATAAATCCTTTTAAAACTTAGTGAATTTAGGCACAGTTTGGGGGACTCTTATAACTAAGGTTATGGATTTGTTTGTAACTTTATAAAATTAGATACGAACTAAGAAACACTCATGATTAAAATCGTATCTTATAATTAAGTTTTTCATAAAGTTATATAGACTAGTATATGGTTGTGTTATAGGCTGTGGTTACAACTAAGTCTTCAACCTTAGCTTGAATCAAGCTAACCAATTTTTATACTTTAACTTGGTTTGAATTCTCATGTATAGCCATTTCTCTCCAACACCATTAAGTGCATCTTAAAGCCTTTTCTTCTTTGTTCACATAATTAGTCTACTTGTCAAACTCATAAAGGCAACTTGATTCCTATCAATATGTCTTTAGAACCTGCTTTGAACTATTTTAAGATTATATTAATATGCATATATATGAAAAGTATAAAGGTCATCTTTGAATTAACCCTTTTAACTTAAGTATCTCCTATCATTAGTAACAAATGGAGCCTGAATTGAGCTTTTTTATTACTAACTCTTTAATGATTCTTGTTTAAACTCTTAGTCATAAATCCTTTACCTAGATGATTTTTCTTGTTAGTTAAACTTGTAAGTTGTACTCCTTAGGTGCATCTTGCATCTAATTTCTACTATTCAATATGTTACTTAATTTTTCAAAAAAAATAATGATTGTCTTGTCTAAAGGTGAAGGTGAGAAGGTGGAGGAGAAGAGAACAATTTGTTATAGTTTATTTGACATATTTGTCCTTAATTTATAATTATTTTGTCTTTATATGAAATCTCAAATTACTATTTGATTCACAAAATTAGTTTTATTTTTATACTAATTATTAGTTGATGCCACCAAAGACCACCTGCAACAGGTCACAAAGTATTTCCCATATCTTAGTTGGAGGCGGTTTCATTGTACAAATACAATAAAAAATACCTGCTAAAAAGATCAATTTATGACAATTAATGGGAAAATAGCTTAAGAGTGAGGTATTGTATAGTGTTGAGTGTCCAACTCTATTTTGAAATCTTAGATGATGTAGTGAATAAGATTATAGTAGATATATATCAACTCTAGAAGATAAATACTATGTAGAAAGATTATCTAAAGATAGTAGAGTTCTTCATGGACATGAATGTATTATTCTTAGTTAAATGTAATCTCTTATCTTGTTAGTTGAGCTATAGATAAATCTATCAGATAAAGTCCTATTTAGATACGAGTATCATCCAATTAGTTAGTGTGATATAATGTGATAAGGGGAGATGTGATCTAGACGGTTCAATTCAATTAAGATTCTGAATTGTAAAGCCAAAAGTTGCCTATAAATTATTTGAGTCTTATTATAGAAGAATAGAGATAAAGAATGCAGTCACACCATCTAAAAGTAAGGGAAAACAGAGAGAGGGCAAAGAGGATTTTATTCTCATCCTTGTTTGATTATTTTAGGAGTTAGTTTGAGTTATTATTGATTGTGATATCAACTTAAGTTTCAATCCTGAAACTTTGTGAGACAACTAGTTGTTGTGAGAGGTGAGAGATCAATTTTTTTGTAAATCCTTATTAAGTTTAGTGGATTTATTCATCAGTTTGTTTCATAGTTTTTTCCCTCTACAATAAAGGATTTTTCACGTTAAATCTTGGTGTTTGTTTCATTATTTAGTTTCTTCTTGTATTTTTCTACTCCTGCAATAAAGATAGTTCTTTCTTGTTATTAATACATAGTTGATCTTTTAGAGAGTTTTGTATTTCTCCCAATAGGAAGTCGTTTTGGCCATATATTAAAGTGTGGGAGTTACTTTAATTTGTGGGAGAGGAATCGGACGTTGATGAAGTCACTTACCCGTAGAAGTATTTGAAGCGGTGGCGGTTGATGGGTTTTCCCAACTTAGTTAAGTGCTGAATTGACGTAATCCGCTAGTCATACATGAGCTTATTTGGATGTTCGCGCAAAATTAAGCTCTCCTCGATCCAGTCCACTGACAATTAACAATGTTATATAGTTTGTAGAGCTTGGAACAGAAGCAACATCAATTGTTATGTAAGAATGAAACGTCTTGCAAGTAACACTTGTCTAGCGAGAGAATATGTTAAAGTGAAAGTGGAAGAGGACACAAAGACAGGGAGGTCCTGAATCTCTTTATATATATGTGAGGGAAGCATGAGACAAATGCGAAAGTTGCTTGCTGTTTATTTACCTTCGGTAAACAAATGGCTCCCGTCGGTTTGCCTCCAGGTTTTAGGTTTCATCCTACGGACGAAGAGCTTGTGAACTATTACCTCAAGCGCAAAATCAATGGCCAGGAAATTGAACTTGACATCATTCCTGAAGTTGATCTTTACAAATGTGAGCCTTGGGATTTAGCAGGTCTCTTCCGTCCCTTCTCTTATCACTTATGATTCAGCTTTCTTTCTATCGAAGTTCACGTTTTATATAGATTTATCTTTGCATATATAAATGGCATGCATGACGAAGGGGTTTAAGCACTATTTTGAATTGGAAGAATCTGTATACTTGTTTTGCAGAGAAATCATTCTTGCCAAGTAGAGACCCAGAGTGGTACTTTTTTGGACCTCGGGACAGGAAATATCCCAATGGTTTTAGAACTAATAGAGCAACAAGAGCAGGATACTGGAAGTCCACAGGTAAAGACAGAAGGGTTACAAGCCAGAATCGAGCCATCGGAATGAAGAAGACATTAGTGTACTACAGAGGCCGAGCTCCTCAGGGGATTAGGACTGACTGGGTTATGCACGAATATCGCCTTGACGACAAAGAGTGTGAAGACACTTCTGGCATTCAGGTGGTTTGTGCATTTTATAGTTGGTGATTCTATTTAAAGATGATCGTTCAGGATAATTTATGCATGGTTAAACTCAGCTGCTGATCTCTATTATAGGTTCATAATTTAATCCATATGGCATGACAAAACAGTTTATAGATCTATGAATTGCTACTTTCTTAATTCTTGGGTTATCACGCCAGTGATATGACGAGGAAGAAATGTTTACGTAAAACGCAGAGCTTCTGTTCAAGATTATCGGTTTCTCGCGTTACTTAGCTACAAACATTCTTTATCATCGTCGATCACATCCATAAACATCACATTATTATTATGCATAATAATTTGATACCAATGGATTTTGAATAGTATTCCTAGTATTTCATCAAACTCTTGTTTATCTCGTAGCTTTTTCTGCATCTTTTGTAGGTCTTCCTCAGAGAGTCAATAAGTTAGGTTTAGATCATGCGTCGATCTGTGAGCTCCCTGTATCTGATCTCAGGAATTTGATCATGTCTGTGTCAATTGAACTACAACTTAGAACTGTCAAACCACTCGATTTGTTTTATTACTTCTTATTTCCAGAAATTATAGATGCAGTTTCTGCATATTATTTTTCTTCTTCTAGTTTCATTTTTTGTCGAAATTACATAAATTTTCATGCGAGTTTTTCATTGGTTGACTTGGAAAGCTTGTACTTATGCTTTAGCTAGGTACCAGGAAAAGCATTTTCTTTTGTTTTTATTTTCTGTTCATAGCATCCTTTACCGCAAAAGTGCAAAAAGCATATTAAAGCATTATTGATGTGCCTCGCTTATAATTGGCAGCCAAATTACTCAGTTATTTCATTCAATACAACGATAGGAGAGTATCACACAAGCATATAAGTTTGAAAGTGCATGGGACTGCATGGAAAGTCAGGAGAATCAAGACTTTTCTTGCCACCACTTCGCTCGCCTCCTTGCTTTAAATATTTTACTACATTTGCCCAACTTACAAATCTCTGAGATATTCGTTGCTTGGAGTAGGGCTAGATCTGTCGTGTCACAAAGTTTTGGCTTCCATTACTTTGTTTTATCTAATGAGACAAAAGTGTTATCCCCCCCATATGACGTCACTCAATTTATCCCTTCTTGTAACCATTATTTATTTAGTGTTTTTTTCCTTGAGCTATGATCCTTAAGTCAAGAATCCATTCTTACAAACTTGTTTAAGATTAGGCTAACACAAAAGTAGAACCCCCCATCACTTTCATGGTATAAGAAGGTGCCGGCTGCTTTTTGCTTTATTCCAAACTGCAAAGCGAGCCATTGGGCAACCAACATTCATATCGTAAGTGATAAATTTATGATAATTGCTCTTTTGTGTCAAACTTGATTTTTGTAAGTAGATCCACGAATTTGATGTTTTGCTTGTGAGCATTTACATTACATGCGGAAAACACATGATCTGTTAGTATTAAATGATTTTAGCCCTTAATACCAATGCAATATTCATATGCATAACAATATTACTTGAATGTCTGTAGCCAAGCAATGATTGCATTATGTTCTCTTATCAATTCATTGCAGTAGCGAACAGGAGCTGATGTTTTCTTGTGGTTGCCGGGAAAAAAAAAAAAAGCTTAAACCATTTGAAAAAAGAACTCCAAGCTTGCTACAAATTTAGATTCCAAAACCTGCCCTACCATTTTAATGCGCGAAATCATCGATTTTATTCTGGACAAAAGAGTAATATTTGATAAGTTTGTTTTGAACTTTATTCTCATTCTGTCTCGTGTCTCTTTGGGACAAGAAATGACATGTTTTACTTGCAGGACTCTTACGCATTGTGTCGAGTATTTAAGAAAAATGGGGCGTGCTCCGAAATTGAAGATCAACAAAATCAATGTGGTATTCCACTTATGGAGAGTCCTCATGGATATGGAGCAACAAATGACTACGAAACCATGTCACCTGATGTTCCAATTGTATCATCCTCTTGTGTAGACGAGGAAGACAAAGATGACTCATGGATGCAGTTCATAACCGACGACCCTTGGTGCTCTTTTAACACTGCCACGGTTGGAGAAGATGTTTCTTAGGTGACGAGTACTTACGCAAACTAGAATTAATCAAGTTGTTTGGTGGTCAATAACACAAGTTGGGTGCATATTTTCTCTTGGAATAAGGCATAAAATGAAGATAGTTGTAGAAGATGTTATTAGTTTTCTGTAAAAGTTTATTAACTAGATTAGTTCATACTTTTTGATGGATTGGTTTTCTTTGGAAGTTTATTAATTAGGTTAATTCATACTCTAAGATGGATTGGTTGCATGGCCTTTCAAAAACCATGTCAAATGATTTGAGAATTTCTGTTGTTGTACCTCTACTGGAGGTCATATCCACTCGTAATGTTGTAAACTGGTGACATTTGTTCTCTGTCTTATACAAACTGATATTTCCTCTGTTCCTTGTTGTTTGTACGTAGTCCTTTGTTTTGATTTATTTGTAATTGTAACTACAATGCGTGGTCGCCCAATTATTTGATATCCTATATTCAAAGCTTTTATTGGTTCCTCCTTTAGATACTGACTACTTGTGATTCCATAGACATAATACAAATTCTTTCACCCACGACCCTTTCCCTATTTCTTTTGATTTATGCCTTACACGGTTGTAGTTTAGTGAAAAATAATTTAAAAGTATTATTTATCTTATACATGCTTTGATGTATATGTTAAAGTTCTTGACATAATTATACATTGAAAATAAAATTATGATAAGATTATAATTATAAAATTCATATTACATTTACATATTATCCCTAAATTGTTCATAATTATTGTTCTATTAAGACTGGACATTAATATAATGTAAAAGATTGGCACCTGTTTTATTTTTCCTTATAAAGGAAGCAATCAATCTCATAAACTAAAGTATGGAGATACTTAAACAAACATATGGGTGCTTGTTAGAAAATAAGTTTACTAAACTGACCCAATATAAGAAATCCATTTAAAATATTACTTGTATGTCTATGAAAATTCTGATTGTAATAATTGTGTAAGTGATCATTTGATTTGAGATCTCCAAAATTATCTTATATAGGGATTGTTACGTTTTGATACTATTTATGACATATTCTATAATGGGTAGTTTTTTTGGTAGTCATCAGATAAAGTATGAACTATATGGAGGTAACTGAGTGATAAAGATATGATTTATCACCCTAAAGTAATTAGGAAAAATGTTCTATTGTTTTCAATTAATATTGATTTGGGAAATCTTTAACCAAAATAAAATGATGTTTTGTAAATAGTTTACAAATGTCATTAATTGAATCAATGGCTAATGTCAGAGAACTAATATAATTATACCCAAATTTGGGTAGACATTAATTACATACTCTATATCTAATTAGAACATTATATGATGAAATGATTGAATTATATAAAAAAATTATACACAGAAAGGTTAGTCAAAACAATTTTGACATTCTTAAATATTTGGGTAATCATGATGTATTGCTAGACGTCAATTATGATCTATGATTATAAAGACAAATTAAAAGGATTTTTAATTTATCTAATTCTGTTATGAATTATAATTATAATTTATAATCATTGTCAACATACTTGAAAACCTAATGGGCCTCACATAAAGGATTGGTCAAAAAGAGCAAAGATATTTTAATCAAGTTGGACTTGATTGAAAGTTTGAGAAAGTTTACGAGTAAAAATGAGATATTTAATAAATAAGAATCAATATGAGATATTGGATCTTATTTGGGCATAATTGATATTTAATTAGATTTATTTGTAATTTTAATTAAAGTTTAATTAAAATTATAATTTAATTTCAGTTAAATTACTAAAATATCCAAAACCTATAATAAATAGCTTAAGCTCTAATAAAGCTAATACTTTTTTCTCAACCCTCTCTGTAAAAGTTACAGAATTCTCTCAATATTTTATGTGCATACCATTAGAAGACAGACACTTATATGGGTATGATGGTTGTTATAGATCAGTTTTTAAACAGTTCGAGGGATATAATAAGATAAGGATCAAGCTTCAAAATAAGGTAAGAATGACGATATCAAAATATAAAAAAGTTCCATAATTATTCTGTCGTAGTTAGGATTGCATCCCTCCTAATTTTCCAACAATTTCTTCACTTTAAAGTTATCAAGTTGATGGATATATGTAGGACCTCGGCCTCTCGGGCCTCGCATCCATAGGAGCTCGGCCTCTCGGGTGTTGTGCTTCGTTTCCGAAACCCAACCTCTTGTAAATATCAGAAGACTTGAGTGTATCTTTACTACGTCATTATCTTTAATACATTACATACGAATAATCTTCATCATTCACATTTCAATATCCTCAAAAACAAAAGGGTTTTATAAAGCTATAATGGCCTTTCAAGCCACATTACAACATAATCACAAATCTCAAAATACTAAAGTTACATGAACTACAAATTCTTGAAAAGTGATTAAATTCTTATGTTTTCCAAAACTAACTCAAAATGCGACATAAGCAAATTTGGAGTGATGCCTTGAGTCTCTTTCACTCCATCTCTTGCTCATCACTTGGAGGTGGGGATAGGAAGGGGTGAGCTTAAAAGCTCGTGGGTAATAGTTTATAATAAAAGATGAGCAAAAACTTTTGAAACCATTTTACTTGTCAAAATAAATTTTCAGTGAGTTTATAAAGTACATGCTTCCTAAGCTTTTATCCAAAATCCACAAGTCATAAAACATGAATGCATCAAACTTGATCAAACATCTCATGAGCATATAAAAACAGCATAATGGTTTTGAGCAGATCCAAAACATGATGCACTACACATTCCCATATAATGGTCCTGTGTAGTCGTAAACTTGAGGGAGTCCTTGAAGGAGCTCCGTGTCACTAGCTGGCAGGCAGGAGAAGCCTTAAACTTGGGTCAACGTGTACGTGATGGTTCTTGAGGGATCACCATATACCCACATAACACATATATTTCAAAACTTGTAAACTTGTGTTGGCCAACATAGCACTTCTTGAAACTTGAGCTTCATAAGCATACAATATTTCATATGCGCTTTCAAAACTTGATTTCATAAACTTACTATCCTTTTCAAAAATCACTTGAAAATCTCTTTATAAATCATTACACAGTTCATGTAGCAAACATATAGCAGATTTCACAAATCATGCATAAGGAAAAGATTCAACACTTGTGATGTAATTGAAATTAGTAAACTTTTTTTATTTAAGGAAAAAACAATAGTGACTTATTTACTCTATTATAAACATATACCCACCTGATTTCCTTGCTTATAGGCTTGCTCAGAATGCCTCTTCTCTTTGCAAACAACCTAAGGTCTCTAAGGCTCTTTCCTATTGTATCTTTAATATGTGCTCTGTAAGCTGATCTAACTGAAATAGGTCTCTTCGATCCCTTGGGTTCTTCTTCCAAATGAAGAGATCCTTAGCTCAAATGGAAGCTCTTCTTTTCCTCTACCATTTTCTCTTCTTGAACAACCTCAAAATCTCT
>JANIJH010000006.1:54791839-54805694 GCA_024520975.1 Erythroxylum areolatum | reverse complement strand
CAACATTCTGCCCCATATAACATGGTTGGACGAATCACAGTTTTATAAAACTTCCCCTTGAGTTTTAAAGGAATCTTTCTGTCACATAAAATCCCTGATGCGCTTCTCCACTTGGCCCAGCCTGATCTAATGCGACGTACAATATCTGCATCGATATTCCCGTCACTTTGAATGACAGACCCAAGATACTTAAAACTCGTCCGCTGTGGTATGACGTCGGTACCAATTGCAACCGCCATGTCATGTGTCCCCTGGTTTCTTGAGAAGCTGCATTCTAAATACTCCGTCTTTGATCTACTCATTTTAAAACCTTTCGACTCTAACGCATCTCTCCAGCAGTCTAACTTGGCATTGATCCCCTCCTTGGTCTCATCCACTAGGACAATATCATCCGCAAATAACATACACTAAGGTACCTCTCCTTGAATATGTTTGGTAATCTCATCTAACACTACAGTGAACAGCAAAGGGCTTAACGCAGATCCTTGGTGGAGACCAACCTTGATAGAAAACGTTTCTGTGTCCCCTCCTACCGTCCGTACGCTAGTCAATGCTCCTCCTTCATACATATCCTTGATTACTTTAATATAGGCGATAGGAATGCCCTTAGCCTCCAAACACCTCCATAAGAGGTCTCTAGGCACCCTATCATAGGCCTTATCAAAATCAATAAAAACTATATGTAAATCCTGTTTTCGTTCCCTGTAGCATTCCATGAGTCTACGAAGTAGATGTGTCGCTTCTGTCGTGGACCTACCAGGCATAAATCCAAATTAATTGACTGATACAGAAGCAGCCTTCCGGATTCTCTTCTCCTACAGCTTCATAGTATGACTTATAACTTTTATGCCTCTATAGTTGTGACATAGTTGGATGTCCCATTTGGTCTTGTATAAGGGGATCAACCTACTTAATCTCCATTCATCTGACATTTTGGCTGACTCTAGAATCACATTGAAGAGTCAAACCAACCATACAATAATGACACCTCCTGTTCGTTTCCATGCCTCGATAGGTATCTCGTCTGGCCTAACGGCCCTACGGCCCTACCACTCCTCATCACTCGCAATGCCTTTGTAATTTCACCCCTCTTAATCCTAACCCATGAGTACCTGTCATGTGCATGGCCCGACGCAGAGGGTTCTTCTAACTCGACGTTGCCCACTGTCTCTTCGTTATATAGACCATAAAAATATTTCTGCCATCTCCTCTTGATGTCTTGGGACTTTGTGAGGACTTGTCCTGTTTCATCACGAATACAATAAACTTGGTTGAAATCATATGTCCCACGTGCCCTATCTCGTGTTAGCTTGAAAATCTTTTGTGCTCCCCTAGTCGTATCCAAGTCACGATACATAATTTCATATGCTTTCCCTCTAGCCACTATGATAATTTTCTTAGCCCTCCGTTTTGCCCACCTATACCTTCTTTTGTTAATCGCCCTCTCCAAACATAGCCCAAAAAAATGAAGGGGAAAGGAAGAGAACCATCGAATCCCCCAATTGTCGTCTACCATAAAGTCGGCAACAAGTCCAAAGCAGACAGAATAGTATTTGGGCTTTTGCCCTTTCTGCGATTGAAGCCCATCTTATGAAATGACAATTTTAGTAATTTGCTTCTGTTGGAGTTACATGGAAAGTTCAGCTTTGCACAATGAGACAAGGCAGCTGTTGTCTTGTAGAACCTTTTCTCTATAGCTAGAGAAGTAGCGCAAGGTAGAGGTTAGTACGTGGAATGATAGGGTGGGAGGAGTGGAACTGGCCAAGGGGCATAAAAGATACAAGACTAAACAAGTTAGTATATCCCGACTTTGTTAGCAAGTAATCTCTTTCTTCTTGCCTAAAAATGTTGAAATGCTTGTTACGGAGAGAATCCAACGTCAACTAAATTAGAAAAGAATTGAAACTGTACTAACAAACAGACGAGAGAAATCGTTAGGGGTTAAATCCGAATAGGGTTCGTACACTTCATATGAGCTTAAGGAATATTCCAATGCCAGCCGAGCAGCCGGCCTAATATGCTTAACATTTAAGTAACCTTCAGAAGACTTCGTTTATAAGTCAAAGTTTGAGAATCCGTTTGGTGTAAGTAACTGTTTCTGTTTGCAAATAACAATAACGGTAACAGTAGTTGGTTGATAATTAATTTAACAGAGTCAGTTACTAGTTGTTTAAATATCAATGGAAGATTATGTTTATCCTTTTTATCTGATGATTAACTTTAATTCCATTAACATTTTAAATATGAAGATTGCATTTAAAAACAATAAGTTTGATTTGAACTATTAAAGTTTAAAATAAAATGCACGGAAAGATAATGCATCTTTTATATTAAAAACTTGCTAATTAAGTTCTAACCCAAATACAAATTATGAAACATTGTTAACGAAGTGATTGACTCCTTCTCATAGTTAATTTTGACTAAAGTAAAAATGCCAGCGAGAAAAGAAAATGGAAAGAAACTTCGGGAGCAAGCGCATCAAGACCTAGGTCCGATTTCCACGTCATTATTTGCATTTATAATAAGCCACCCCGGAAAGGATAATATCGATAAACCCCCCTCTGATTGGACGTCTGATTGTTGCCCATTTGGTTTTATTTATGCCTTGGAGAGTGCCCCGCACGCACGCGCTCGTAGTGGTGGAAATAGCATGCAGTTTGGGAGGTGTCAAATCGCGTTCAGCGAGTAGGAAGATTTCGCAGCAGTTGCGAGTGATAGCGAGGTGTAGGAAAAAGAAAGGGCTCTGGCATTTAGTGGGAAGTGGCCCAATGATGGTACGGCTTCCTCGCGAACACTAAAGGTAACCGATGCCCACTCGCGCACTCTGTGAATCCGTTACACACCCACACTATTACATTAATCCTTTTGATAAAAGAAGTAATACTAGTATTTTGCATTTATGGCTTTTAATCATTTCCCTCGGGAACTCCAAATGCTTGTGTAAATATTAAAAGACAGCTGGATGGAAAGGAAAACAAAACTAATGAAGATTTTGGCTTGGAAAGTGGAGGCTCCACCAAATACGTTGTGAACGAACGATGGTGGCAATGACCTAATGTTGTATGTTTTGGGACGCGCGAGATTTATAAATTTATCATAGCAAATGAACATCTTGTGGATAAATTAAAACTAAAAGACATGGGAATTGTAACGATCTGGTGGTATTTTGGGCGTGGCCTGCGTGTGCCGCTTGGACTTCTCCTCCGAGCTCCTTGTGTGGTTTTTTGATGATAATAACAAATACACAATGCATTTACATTTTGTTCTTTTTAATTTATATTGCTACAACGGTAGCACAATAGTATTATGTAAACTAATAGTCTAAAAAATTCATTAATGTAGGTAATTGGATATGTATTCCAACGTTTTCAAAGCACTGCCATTATTGAGTTAAAATAAAGCTTAAGGGATACAATATAAATTCATTGCTATTTCAGTGTAACCTAAAAAAACTATTACTCTTTCCAATATGTACACGTCATCCAAAATCTCTATTATCTTGAACATTTTAAAAACAGAAAATTAACCAAAATGATATTAGATATAGGAGAAAAAGTATTATTGATTTAGTAGTAATTGCCGAATTACATTGGTCTTAGGTTGTTGGTTTAAAAAAGAGGAAAAATAAAGGCTAACATGATAAGCGAGTGAGATGGCGAGAAATGGCCAAGTCACCAGGTGGGTGGACCAGTCAAAATGGAAGGTCCTGCCAGGTCAGCAGCCACATGTCTAAGTGACAGGGAAGGGCAAGGCAATAGAATGGAGGGGCAGGGACTAGGGAGGGAGTGGTCATTTTCAAGTACCTACCGCTCACCCCTATAAAGGCACGTAAAATGGATGTTTTCTTTAATCATTTCGTGATTTTTACAAAGCGAGGGTTTGTTTTGTTTTGTTTTATTGCGCGGCCCTCTCTCTCCTTTAGCCCACTCCTCTTATAACTCCTTTTCTTTTCCCTTCTTCTTTTTATTGCGTTCTCTTAGTCCCTTACCCTTCCTTGGTCACACACTCTCTTTCTCAAAAAAGACCACTAGTGTGGTAAGCGGGCGCTCATTACCTACCCAGTTTTCCCCTTTCTCTTTGTTTTCCTTTTACTTTGATTCAAGGTAAGCGGTTTTCGATTGTGCTTTGTTAAGCGTTTATGGCATATTCTATTCTTCTTTGGCTCTTGTATGCGTTTGGATCTACTTCAGTTTGACACACATGGTTTTCTCAGATCTGTTAGTTTAATCTGCCAGTGTTTTTGTTTTTAGCATTTTTAGGGTTTCTTAGGAAAAGTGAATACCTCTTTTTCCTGGTTACAGATCGGTAGATCTTACGGCTAGCGTCTGATGATGATTCTGATAACGATTAGGGGATTATTTCTTGAATTTTTTTTATTGGTGTGTGAGATAACCCTTTTTTAACCACTGTGGTGGTCCTCCCGGTTGGGTTTTCTTTCTCTCGTTTTAGTTTTTAGCTTTTGAGGTAGTTCGTCCCTTTTCATTGTGTTATTATTTGTGTGTTTTGTTGTATCTGCTTTGTGGAGTTGACTTAGTAATGTCAGGTTTAGTGTGTGTTTAATGCAGCATATTATTGTCGGGTGTAATGTGTTTAATATCTTCCGTCTCTGGAAAACAATGATGTTGCTTGTTTAGCGTTTTTTGGTAGGTTATTCTTTTCTGTACTTTTTTCGGTCTATTTTTGTACTCCGTAAAAACTTGTTTCTGGGAAGCATTTTAACTGCTAAAAGTTGAGAAATTAGGGTTTTTTAGTTGTTTTGGACTTCCTTGATTGTATTCGGTTCTTATATATGTTCTTTTATTCTGGGCATCAGTAACTGAGCTTGGACTTATTTTCTGTACTCTTTGTGGGGTGTTCTTAACTGGCGTTGTTTGTCCATGTAAAGTAGATATGTTCTTTTATTCTGGGTATCAGTAACTGAGCTTGGACTTATTTTCTGTACTCTTTGTGGGGTGTTCTTAACTGGCGTTGTTTGTCCACGTAAAATAGATACCATTATGGTGAGGAAGAGAAGAAGTGACATTCCTTCAGGTGCGGGTGAGAGGTCTGAGCCCGAAGAGTCTCAACCGCAGGGGCAAGGTGCTGGTGGTGGAAGGGGTCGTGGAGCTGGACGAGGAGGTCGTGGTGGGATGCCACAGCAGCATCATACTCCGGAATATCAAGGCAGAGGAAGAGGAATGCAACGACCACAGCGTGGAGGAGGACCTCCTTATGGAGGGCCGTCTAGACCACCTGTCCCCGAGCTGCACCAAGCAACTACTGCACCTACATATCAAGCAGGGGTGACTCCTCAACCTGTGTCAGCGCCACCACAATTGTCACAGCAGATGCAGCAGCTATCCATCCAAGAAGAGGCTTCTTCGAGCCAAACTGCTCCACCACCACCATCAACAAAATCCATGCGATTTCCTCTGCGACCTGGCAAGGGAACTAATGGCATTAAGTGCATTGTCAAAGCCAATCATTTCTTTGCTGAATTGCCCGACAAGGATTTGCATCAGTATGATGTGAGTCTTGTCAGATGATTTCAGGAATGCTTGTTTATTTACTTGGATTATGTTTATGGGCATTAATCATTTTATTTTTTTATGCAACTAGGTTACCATTACTCCAGAAGTGACTTCCCGCGGTGTCAATCGAGCGGTCATGGAGCAATTGGTTAGATTGTACAGGGAATCACATCTTGGAAAGCGCCTTCCAGCATATGATGGTAGAAAGAGTTTGTATACTGCTGGGCCCCTTCCATTTATGTCTAAGGAATTCAAAATTACACTTATTGATGAGGATGATGGATCAGGCGCACAAAGGTTCTTGTTCAGTTTTTTACTTTTACTTGTTTGCAAATTCTTGGGTTACAGTGTACATGTTGATTTCTCTGACATGGTTTTGATTTTTTTATTTTTTCTGGATGTAGGCGTCCTCGGGAATTTAGAGTTGTGATAAAGTTGGCTGCGCGGGCAGACCTTCACCATCTAGGGCTCTTTTTGCAAGGAAAACAAGCTGATGCACCTCAGGAAGCACTTCAAGTTCTGGACATTGTTCTGCGAGAATTGCCAACAACACGGTACTATTGTAGTCCTATGTTTTATTTCGTAAACTGTGCCCTTGTTTAGCTGACTTAGAGTGGGAATTGAGTGTAGGTACTGTCCAGTTGGTAGATCTTTTTATTCTCCTGATCTGGGTAGAAGACAGACTCTTGGTGAAGGTTTGGAGAGCTGGAGAGGCTTCTACCAGAGTATTCGTCCTACACAAATGGGATTGTCACTCAATATTGGTAAAAATTTGCCCCTCTTTTTGCAGTCATATATCTATATCTTTTTGTATATGACTTGCACATACGTTTTTTATTATAGATTCTGATGTATTCTAATGCTTATGTAGCCATAATGCGATGTTTATGATGCAGATATGTCATCTACTGCTTTCATTGAACCCTTGCCCGTTATTGAATTTGTAAACCAATTATTGCCTCGAGATGTATCATCTCGACCATTATCTGATGCCGATCGTGTAAAGGTAACCTATTGATTTTTATGGTAATTAATGTTATTGCTTGCACATTCTACAGCTGCTAAACTGCAAGATTTGCATAAAGTCCTTGTGATATAATCTTTTTAGAGTAATGATATTTGAGCATCATTCCTTCTTGATAGATCAAGAAGGCTCTTAGGGGTGTCAAAGTTGAGGTAACACATAGGGGAAATATGCGACGGAAATATCGCATATCTGGATTAACGTCTCAAACAACACGCGAGTTGACGTGAGTAATTTCTCTCTGTAACTTGCAAGCATATGATGCTTGTCTATGATTGAATTCTTTCGTATGATTTGGTCTCTCTGAGTTGGAACTTTGTTTTTGTTAGTTTTCCTGTGGATGACAGGGGAACAATGAAATCAGTGGTGGAGTACTTTTATGAGACTTATGGGTTTGTTATTCAACATGCCCAGTGGCCATGTCTACAAGTTGGAAATCAACAGAGACCAAACTACTTACCTATGGAGGTAACGTACATGAAAAATTTCCAATCTGTATGTGATGTTTGAACATTCCTGCTTATTAGTTATTTTAAGCAGGTATGCAAGATTGTTGAAGGCCAAAGGTACTCTAAGAGATTGAATGAGAGACAGATTACTGCTCTTTTGAAGGTTACTTGTCAAAGGCCCCAAGAAAGGGAGTATGATATTATGAAGGTATGATGTTAGCTTATTCTCCTCCTCTTGTTGCTTTGAGATTTTTGGGCGATAGTGTATTACTACAGCCTCTTTTAGTTGGAAAGTAGTTGGTTTTTATATTTTTGGTGATATTGTGTCTCGATTCTTGCTGTACTTCTCGTATTTACCACTTTAAGTCACCTGCTATTTAAGCGGTTATAAGAATTTTGTTTGTTGATTGTTGTATTGCACTGGTTTTCTCTCCTTAAGACCTAGAAGGATAAAATAACTCAAACATAGACTGAAATTTTAATTTATTTACTTGTCAGACTGTTCAACACAATGCTTATCAGAATGATCCATATGCAAAGGAGTTTGGAATTAAAATCAGCGACAGGCTTGCTCAAGTTGAAGCTCGCATTCTTCCAGCCCCCTGGGTAAGTGTTCTTTTCTATTCTTTACTACTTTGTGAAACAATTGTCTTCTGATTTAATTCATACGATTTTGTGCAGTTAAAATATCATGATACTGGTAGGGAGAAGGATTGCCACCCCCAAGTAGGACAGTGGAACATGATGAATAAGGTTCTTCCTCCTGATATGTTAGAAATTCATGATGCATTTGAAGTATTTTCTTCCGTTCTCCAATTTAATCAATTTATTTGAAATTGCTATGAGATCACAAGTTACAATGAACACAATTCATATATTTTCAACATAATCTGTCATGTGAAGTATTTTCAACATAATACTTTCCCTCTGATTGCTAACATGGTAAAGTATTAATTAAGGTCTATCTATTTACTGTCAAATATGCGTTCTGATGAAACAGTGGATGTTGAAAGGAGAAATGTAGAGGTTATATTTTTGTTGGAAACTGTTAACTATTTGGATGCATGGAGGCTGATTTTTGTAGGGGTTGGAAAGAATTAACATCTCAATTGTAAGCAAAATATGTGTAGGAAAGTGGTAGATTAAATTAGAAGTATTGTATGTGGGTCTCCTTAAATAATCAAAGTTGGACAGAACTGATCTAGGTTTGAACATGCTTAGTTGAAGGTGGGTTGTGTCTGTTTGTGTATGTTTTAACTAACATTCTGGAATGCACAGATGATTGTGACATTCTGGAATGGTGGAACTCACAGATGATTGTGGCCAGTAGTTGAAGCAATTGATGAATTTTTTTGAGAGTTAGAATTGATGAATTTTATATAGGTTTACTGGAACAATTGAATCTAAGGATTAATGCTGAGATATTATTTGTAACTTTATAACTACATCTCTATCCAAATAAACGAACTAAGTTGGTTGTTTTAGTCTACTATTACCTGTAGAAAACAAAAATTAAATTGATTTAAAAATGCTAGTTATTTCCATGATTTAAATTTCCATGGAGGCTGAATCCAATACATTAATTAAGTTAAATTATTTTTTATTTTGGTCGTCTAAAAAATTTTTGAGTGTGCAATCCGCTGGATATAAAGGATAAGAGTTCAGGCCTGGGATCAGAAAACAGGAACATGATGAGTTAATAGAATACATATGATTGAAGAAGCAAAGAGTTTCTTTTAGTGTATATGTATGAGGGAACTTCCCTCTTTATATGAGATTAGTATTTGCTGGTGGCAATATCTGCTGGTCATTGCCTTATTGGTGAACTAGTCATTTAGAAATAATCTTTGATCAAAATTTCCAGAAAATGGTTAATGGTGGGACTGTGAGGAGCTGGATCTGCATAAATTTTTCTCGAAGTGTTCAAGATAGTGTGGCCGGTGGATTTTGCTCAGAACTTGCGCACATGTGCTACATCTCTGGCATGGTATGTAATCTTTTATGATGAGGTTATTGGCTTTAGATATGTTTTATATTGTTTTCTTGCTTTGCTAAATTGTAATATTTGTTTGTTGCAGGAATTTAATCCTCAGCCAGTCCTACCTCCTGTTAGTGCACGACCTGAGCATGTAGAGAGGGTTTTGAAAACAAGATACCATGATGCAATGACAAAACTTCAACCCCATAGCAAGGAGCTTGACTTGCTCATTGTTATTCTTCCAGATAATAATGGCTCTCTCTATGGTAATTGTGAACATTTCAAACGTTCTTTTTAAGCTCATTATATTTTGTTGTGTAATTGGTGTATTTTAAGATACAAAGTATTTGTATTTGATTGAAACTTGATTTTTTTTTCTTTTTTTCAATGGTTTTACATTGCAGGTGACTTGAAAAGGATATGTGAGACAGATCTTGGACTTGTATCACAATGCTGTTTGACAAAGCATGTGTTTAAGATGAGCAAGCAATATTTGGCCAATGTGGCCTTAAAAATAAATGTCAAGGTTGGGGGAAGGAATACAGTCCTTGTTGATGCATTATCTAGGCGTATTCCTTTGGTCACTGATCGACCTACTATAATATTTGGTGCGGATGTTACTCATCCTCATCCAGGGGAAGACTCTAGCCCATCCATTGCAGCTGTAAGTCGTCAAATGCTTCATTCTTTATTTTAAGAATGATTAAATGTGTTTGTTTTACATTTTCCTGTAATATGGATATATTTTTCGGTCTCAGGTTGTAGCATCACAAGATTGGCCAGAGGTTACAAAGTATGCTGGTTTGGTTTGTGCACAAGCACATCGACAAGAGCTCATCCAAGATTTGTTCAAAACGTGGCAAGATCCTGTGAGAGGGACAGTCTCTGGTGGAATGATCAAGTACTGTTAACCCTTCTCTCTCAACAAGTGTGTGTGTGTTTTGTGCCGTTCATGACGATCAACTCACATGAAATGTTAGAGATTAGAATTGTTGTGCTTTATATTTCTGTGAATTTTAGGACCAAGTTGCTTTATGATATTCTTTCTCTTTGCAGGGAACTTCTTATATCATTCCGTAAAGCAACTGGGCAGAAGCCAGAGAGGATAATATTCTACAGGTATTTATAATTCTCATGACAGCTATATTAAGCTATCTTTGTTTTTAAAAAATTACTGTATGTTATATTATTTGGTGTGGCTTCTCCAGGGATGGAGTGAGTGAGGGCCAATTCTATCAAGTTTTGCTATATGAACTTGATGCTATCCGCAAGGTTTAAACTACTTTTCTTGATCTAGTAGTTCAGCCATTCCTCCTTGAATTATGTACTTCAAACTTGTATCATGCACCTCCTTATTACTATTGCTTTTCCTTGTGCTTCACTGAAATTTTAGGCATGTGCTTCCTTGGAACCAAACTATCAACCGCCAGTGACATTTGTTGTGGTCCAAAAACGACATCACACAAGGTTGTTTGCAAACAATCACCGCGACTCGAGATCTGTTGACAGGAGTGGGAATATACTGCCTGGTATCTGATTTTGTTGTAACTTTCTGGAAATGAGTTGCACTAATTTATTTTATTTAGTCTTAACATGTGACAGTATATCATGAACTATTCCGTTTCCAGGTACTGTTGTGGACTCGAAAATTTGTCATCCGACTGAATTTGATTTTTACCTGTGTAGCCATGCTGGAATACAGGTAAGAAACACGGTTTTTTTCCAATGCTAGATAAGCTTAGCTTCATCAAAACTTTTTAACAGTGTGTCAACTTGACAAATAGGGAACGAGTCGCCCTGCCCACTACCATGTTCTATGGGATGAGAACAAGTTTAATGCTGATGGATTGCAATCTTTGACAAACAACCTTTGCTACACGTATGTTCATATTTGCAATGTTGGAATAGGAGTTTCCTTTTTTTTTTTTTTTCCCTGTTGGTAATCTGTGGTTTGACCAAAAGTACTGATAACATATCAGCCAGTTACACTTTTTTCCGTCTTTGTTTTCTCTTTAAATTCTGGTATTAATATTATTGAATTTTTTATTATGTTGCAGATATGCGAGATGCACAAGATCCGTTTCCATTGGTTAGCATTTTCTCTCTATACAATAAAATTAATATAATTTTAATGTGAGAATTCCGATAATTGATGTTATGTTGTGTAAGAGCAACATTGTCTAATGGTTTTTATTTCATAATTGCAGTACCCCCTGCATACTATGCACATCTTGCTGCATTTCGAGCTCGTTTCTATATGGAGCCAGAGACATCGGACAGTGGTTCAATGACTAGTGGAACTGCTGGAGGTCGTGGCAGCATGGGTGGAGCTGGAGCTGGAACTGCAAGAAGCACTCGAGGGCCTGGTGCTGGAGCTGCTGTGCGTCCACTACCTGCTTTGAAGGAGAAAGTTAAGCGGGTTATGTTTTACTGTTAGGGTTGCACCTATCAGGTTCAATGATGTCCTGTTCCGTTTTGAAACTTTTATTTGCCTTGCTGTGCACATCCTGGATGTGACGCTTTTATCTTTTGTGCTGGTAATTAGATCCTTGCTGTTGCTACTTTTGGTTGGCACTGAAAGTGTTACCTTTAATATTAATCTTGGTTGAGATTGAATATTATTATATAACTTTTCTTTAATGTGTCCTGTGAATTACTGTTGAAATAGCAAGATGTGATACGATGCTTTTGCAGGTTTGTATTTTGAAATAGCTGCTAGGGGAAGGCCTTTTAATTTGAATGATGTCAATTTACGTATTCAAACATCAGTCATAACATTTAGGTCATGTGTGGTAATTAACAAGGAGGAAGTGGGAATGAAAATGCATCTTTTATTAAAAATAGTGAAAGACAAAATTGGAATGAATGTTAAATAATTTTGTACTTTTATTCTTGTAGGGGGTGAGTATAAGTTGAGATAAAAAAAATCGGGAATAATATTATTACAATATTACTGTAAAAATGATCTGTTATATTAATTTTTAATAATTATTTATTATTTTATCGATACTTTTATTCTTATTATAAAATTTATTTATAATTATTAAAAAATTATCTTATAAGTTATTGAAAGTTTTTATTAATTATTTATTTTAATTATGTGCAAAATAAATTATGCAATGACTAAATATGAGTAAAAGGGTTATTATTATCATTTTTAATATTTAATGCTAAATATTAAAGTATTAATTTTTTTAATAATATATCAAATATGTATAATAAGTAATTTTATTCATATTTAAATTTAAATTTAAAATTTATTTTTATTCATAATAAATATAATGCTAAACAATTTGTTGATGAATTTCAACATTATATTTATTATGATTTGACTGAGAATTTGGACAACAAAGTTATGAATTGATCGAGAATTTGGACGTACTAGTTAGGATAAGCTTAGACAATTTGGAAGTTGGTATCGATTGTTCTTTATTTGTGCTTTTGTTCTTCAAAGGTGTTTTTTCAGGGTTTACTTTTAGTGAAAAAAAGCATCTTAGTCATGGTTATGTGTTATGCTAATTCATCTTTTGGTATGTTATGCTAATTCATCTTTTAGTACGATAAGTATAACCAATTCTGTTATACTTATCGTACTAGTCATTGTTATAGCGGTCTAAATACATGTAAAAGAAAGAATAGGATAAGGACTGATCTTGTATAACAATCTTATGGTTCTATTTAAATGATGCGTCTGTGTAATACCTCGTACGTTAACTTCCTGTGGTTTACTTGTCTTCTTCAACAAACACCCCCCTCACTTGTCCATCAAGTTAACCTCCATAAATTGACTCTGGAGTTAAAAGAGGTATTTCCACGAAGTGTTCTCACTTCAACCGTCTGACCATTGAATTAATAATTACGTTGCTTAGTGATTGTTCCTCTTGACCATTCTTCTTCCTAACACTGCAACTGGGACATGCTCTATTGTAGTGAGTACTTCCAATAAGGATGTAGACGTTCTGCCTTATCCCATATGGGCTTTCTTAAGTTGTGATACGTGAAAATTTGAATGAATATAAGTTCTAAGAGGTAACTCCAACTTATAAGCGACGTTTTCCTTAAGATTCAGAATTTTGTAAGGGTTGTAATACAATGGTGACAATTTGTGGTTGGTTGTCCTTTGAAGAGAATGTTGCTTGTCGTGTTATAGATTTAATAAAACCAATTCGCCTACCTCAAATTCCTATTTTGACCTTTTTAAGTCTGCTTCTTGTTTCATTATGTTCTGCGTTCTATGTAGGTAGAACTTTGCTATTATTGATGTTGCTTCTTATTCCTTAAGAGCTTGATCTACTTTCAATATCCTTGAGTCACTAGTGACGTATGGTGGGTAGATAGGTGATTTCAAAGGGTGGTGCATTAATGACTGAATGGTATGTTGTATTTTACCACCATTTGCCCAAAGGGAATCCATTCCCCCTACCTCTGGGGCGTCTCTCCATGAAAACATCTCAAGTAAGTTTCTAGTATTTTGTTAATTGCCTCCGTCTATCGATTCATTTGTCGGTGGTAAGCTATCAAGTATTTGAGGCTAACTTCCTAAAGCCTGAATAAATTTTGCCAAAATTTGCTTAAGAATGTGGGATCCATGTCACTAATAATTGCCTCCGACATTCCATACAGTTTGAAAATATGATTTGAGGAATATGTTGCAATATCCCTTGTTAAATAAGGGTGTTTAATTGAAATAAAATGGGCATATTTTGTAAATTGATCAGTGTAACATTCCATTACTTGTGGGAGGATTAGAAAAGTAAATGTGAGTGATCTATGATAGGCTTAAAAATACTTCTTTATGCTCATGAATAGTATGCCATACATATATATATGACTAGTGAATTTATCTGCACATGAAAATAATTGTACATGCATTCATGAATAATTCCGGGTATAA
>JANIJH010000006.1:54776011-54791739 GCA_024520975.1 Erythroxylum areolatum | reverse complement strand
TACATGAATGCATAATCAGATAATGACAGTTGTGACCAGAGTAGCCACCGATTAGAGCTTAAAGCTCAACGAGTGAACTGAGCCTCGAGCTCACAATTGATTTAGAGCCTTAGGCTCAACGTTTAATGAGCCCTATATGGGATAGTTCAGACACTCGGTCACAACAACGTAATAATTGGAAAAGTGTCTCACAAGCATTTCATATGCACATCGTTAAGTATGTTTGATTGATTGAAATGCAGAATTGCTTATACTTAAGTGAAAACGTGTCACTCATATGAAATGCCAATCTGCGAAATAGTTGTGATATGAATTGATGTGTTGCATGAATTCAGTGAACCATTGATGATGGTTACCTCATTGATTTCTCAAAACTCACTAAAATCGCAACGTTGTCTTTTCAGAACCGAGAGACGACTTTAGCTACTGAGGGGCTCTACTACTGAGTAGATTGTGAGTTGGCAAGAGAAGTCATAGCTTAAAGGTCGGTCAGTTGGGATTTTTGAATGGCTTAGATAGATTTGTTATATTTCCCTCTTTCATGTAGTACTTTTATACTAGGTTTGTTCATGTACATGTAGTAAAGGTTGAAAGACTCAATGTAGACATTCGATTTTGAGAAATGAAATGAGGAATAGTTGGTCAAAAAAAATATTGTGATTTCTTATAATGCTTTTTAAGTGAATAATGATGTGATGCCTTATGAAGTGAAAGTAGTGATTGAACATAGCTCGCCCTTATCGTAGGATATGTACCAGAATGACCTCTGGGTGTCTCGGTGTATACCTTACGGTAAGGGGGCGCTACAATCAACCACTACTAATATCACATAATTCCCTTTGGATACTGGCAACCTTAGAAGAAATCTACAGTGAGTTCTCTCCAACTTCCTAGCGGGATTTTAATGGGGTATAGTAACCCCAGATATGCTATTGTATCATACTTACCTTTTTGGCATATCATGCATTTTTTAAAGTTGTTCCAAGTATCTTTTACTGAGTCTTTTCAATGGAAAAAATTATGTAATTTCTTTGTAGTTGCCAATATGGCTGAATGTCCTCCCATTATCTCGTTATGGATCACCTTGATTAATTATTCTCTGAGTGCATTGTCTGCCCCTATCACCAGACTTTCCTTCGAATGTAACATCCCATTTTTCCATTCATATGTGATTAAAGTAAACTCTCATTTCGATAGTTACTTAATCAAATCTTCTACAGTTTGATCAATTTCTCATTTTTTATCTCTTCCATTAACCCCCTTGTACCTATAAAAGTGGCATCATCAGTAATTCTGAGCTAGTGAATCTAGACATGGCATCAATTACAGTATTCTTCTTCCTACTGCATTACTGTGCTTCAAAATCATGGCCTAAGAGTTTTGGAAGCCACAATTGTTGGAATGGTGTGGATAGTTCCTACTCTAACAGATACTTTAGGCTTCAGTGATATGTTCAAATGATGAAAGGTTTGATACTAAGACAATGATGACATTGCTTAATTGCCTTGATCACAGTCAAGAACTCTTTTTCATACATTGATAACCTTTGATGTTTTGGAACTAACATCTTGCTAAGATAGGAGATTGGGTGATCCTCTTACTACAGTACTGCTCCAATGCCTAACCCACTAATGTCCACCTCTACTACAAAGGATTTTGAGAAGTCAGGAAGTGCCAACATTGGTGTTGTCGTAATTGCTTCCTTAAACCTTTTAAATGCTTCATTCTCTTCTTGTTGCCAACTCCATTCTTCAATAACTCCATAGGGGTCTTGCAATCAGACCATATCCCTTGATGAATTTCTTGTAATATTCTATAATCCCCAAGAAGCCTTTGAGTTCCTTTAAATTCTTCAGCTCCACCCAATCTCTAATTGTTTTAACCTTTCTTATGTTTGTCGTGACTCCCTTTTTTGAGATGGCGTAACCCGAATATTCAATCTACCTTGCTCCAAACACACACTTGCTTACTCTTAAATATAATTGATTACTTTTTAGCGGTTCCATGTTCATAATAAGGTGTTCCACATGTGATTGTAGAGATCGATTATAAATTAAGATGTCGTCGAAAAATGCTAAGAAGAAGCTACTAAAGGTATGATTTAAACAACTCGTTCATCATTATCTGGAATGTTGATGGTGTGTTAGTTAAGCTGAACAATATCACCAAAAATTCACAATGCCCTTCATGCATTTTAAACGCTATTTTGTGATTTTAGAAATAGTTTCTCATTCTTGGTTTATACATCCATCAAGCTCTTTAAGCTTTCTTTGATTCTATGCAACTTAGCACCCCTTGTATTTTTAACCATTGATTCTTTTCCTAGAACCGACTGCTCTGATACCAGATGTATACTAATTTATCTTTGGGTAGGTTATAGTTCAAATAAGAGAACATAAGAGATGGAAAAGAGAGAGAGAGAGAGATATGGAGATCTTGAGAGAATATCAAAAGAAGGAAAATAACCAATTCTCCTATACTTGTCATACTAGTTGTTGTTACAGCAGTTAAATACATGAAAAAGAAAGACTAGAGTAAGGGTTGGTTTTGGATAGCAATCTTGTGGTTTTACTTAAACTGTGCATCTAAAGCATAATAACTCGGATGTTGTTGTTTTCCTAGCTTCTTTAATCCATTCAAACTTCCCAAAGTTTACTCATCTTTCTTCATTAATTCCTACAATAGTATGATTACCATATTTAAAGATCCAAGTTGAGGTTAGTTAAATTTCAAATGACTCCAAATAGGATTCACGAGAATTTCTATCAAAATTTATAACATTGGAAGACTTTGTCACTAAAATTTGGTTTAATTATTGGGTTGGTTTTGATGGTGGATAGATGATTTCCTTTTTGCCTATGAACATGGGTTAAACCCAAATATTACTGACGTCATGGGCATATTCGGTTACTTAGCTCCAAAGATACCAAAAACCAGAAAGGCCATAGAGAGCACATATATGCATGCACTTTTGGCATAATTATAAATTAAGTTCAATTTAAATGTAATATGTGAAGTATTTAACAATAATTTTTTGTGACGAATGTACATTTCGTTGCCAAAACATGACTTTTTGCGATGCTTTTGCTAATCGTTGCATAATGCTATCATATCGCCGACAAAATTGCAAAACATGTTACAAAAAGTTTCACATTTTGAGACGATAACATATTCATTGAACTTAACTTCTACCGATAATTTACTTAATCATCACTAAATAATATCACCTTTATGTCAAAACTACATAATAGGTCGCAAAAAGTGGCATATTTTGGGACGATTATTATTAATCGTCACAAAACATATTCGTTGAGCTCAACTTCTGCCGACGATTTACTTAATCATCACCAAATAATATTACATTGGTGACAAATTTGCAGGCCATCACAAAAAGTTGAACATTTGGCAATGAAATCAATAAATTGTCGTAAAAACTGCTTCATTTTATTATCATTTAGCAACTATTGCGTGAAACGTGGCTAAATGTTAAGACTTTTAGCATTAATTTTTAATTTGTCGTTAAAGAAAATGTAGCCAAAAGTCCCTTTTGTTGTAGTGGGGATTCATATAAATAATAAATAATAAATAATAAAAATAATATATTACATCAATATTAATATAAAATTTATTTTGTTAATTTAAAATTAACATTAAATAATTTTATAACATTAAAAATCTTATAAGCTCTAAAATATTATAATATAATTTTTGATATAAATGTTTGTTTTATCATTATTTAAATTAAATTATAAATAACATAATTTCATTAAAATTTCGTATTTTTTCTCTTTATATCGAAACAACATATCTTTTTAATTTATTTTTAAGAATCAAATTAATGAGTGATATGAGAGGGTCTCATTTTCTGACTGAACTCTAAACTTCAAAAATCTTTAATTTTTTATCAGTCTTTCCCACTTAAGATGACTAAAGATTTATTTCTCCTTGCGTATTGAAAAATGAGACAGAAGGGATTTTGTTAGCTCCAAAACATCCTTCCAATTACAACTAACATTATTAGCAAATCCACTTATATCTTCCCCAATGATTTTAACATTAAAATTGTCAACTTTATCTCCAATTTCTTTGTCTATAGAGTAGCTACAATTACCACCATATTCTAATGTCTAGTACTGAGATTGGTCTTCTTTGAATGCTAACATTATACTTCCAGTAATTTATTCAAGTTCAATGGTGATCTCTATAACATTTTTGTGAGGTGGGGATTGAATAAAGACAATTGCAGTGGTGGTAGTTCTTGGAAGTTTGTCGGAAAAGACATAAAATTGTGTAATGGCAGTGGTGGTGAATGCGGTGAAGAGTGGGAGGCTTTGTCTTATACGCCAATAACAGCAAAGAAGTGATAAGAGAAGTCCTAAAACATTTAGTCAAACTAAAATTTGAAAATAATCGATAGATGAAGAATTGAGGGACTAAGGTAGATTTAGGCACTAAAATCGACAAAATTATGTGGGTTTCATGTAATAATTGATAGATCTCAAATGAAAGGAACGGATAAAAAACATATTAGTACTAAATTTAGCTTTAAAACATTAAGTTTATTTTTGAAATATTAAGATTTGATTTATATTTTATTGCTTATATTTTAGTGTAAATATTATAGTTAATTTCTTTTATCTTAGTTTGCAGAAATTACGATATCATCATTGATTTTGGTACATTGATTTAGCAGAAATCATGAAATCATCATTGGTTTTGGGGTAATTAAGTTTGTTTTTGAAATATAATTAAGGTTTGATTTGCATTTTATTACTTATAATTTAGTGTATCAGAATTCATCCTCTCTTCTCTGGAAAATGAATAGCTTTTTGCATCAGTTCTTAAGGGATCACAAACAAGTATAGACATCATAGCTTAACCAATGAAGAGAATTAGGTACCACTAAGAAGAGTAACTTGAAAAAATAAGGATCTTGGAATGCTTATTTGGTTACTATCGCAGAAATGAGAGAATGGAGAATAAATAATGAAAAGAAACTTTCTTCTGTTTTATCTTAACTATTAAAAAATGAACTATGGAATTTATAAATAGTTCATCCTATACTTACGGAAAGATCATAAATACAAATGTAAATGACTCACTTAATATTAGAAGATTTTTGTGGTTACAAGAAAACTCTTGAAATAATTCACACTATTTTTAATACCATACTACTCTAAGAGTCACATTCTAAACATTTTAAATTACTTTTTCTACTATCCCCCTTTAATTTGGAATTTTCTTTATTATGCCAAGTTTAACTTTAAGAAATATTTGCATGTTAGATTGTGAGTTTTCAACACTTGAACTCTACTTCCTCAGTAGTAATACAATCTCTAATGAAATAATATCTTTTACCTATATGCTTGCTTCGATCATGAAACACTAGATTCTTAGTAAATGCTTGTGCAAACTTATTACCAATGCATTCTTTGTAGCTTCTTTTGTGGCAAGTGAATTTCCTTTAAAAATTTTCTAAGCCAAATATCACGCCAAGTACATGAAGTTGCCACCATATATTTGGATTCATAAGTTGAAAGTGGAATAATGAGTTGTTTCTTTGAACTCCATGTTTCAATCATTAATATCTTTTCCAAGATCGCTGTCACAAAATCTTAGAAGTTTGAACCTACTAGAATAGGAATAAAATAGTCCAAAGTCAAGTGTACCTTTAGGTAGCGAAGAATCCTCTTAGCAAATTTCATATGGGTGGAACTGGGAGCTTCCATAAACCAACTTACTACTCCAACTGAGTAAAGGATATTGGCCTTGTACAAGATAAATATCTTAAACTTTCCATAAGATTTTTGAGAACAATGGTTTTCTTTTTCTCCATCTTTATACTTTGATAATTTTAGTTTAATTTCCATAAGTGTGTTAATGGAATTACAATTAATCATTTTGAACTTCTTTTGGACCTGCTTTGAATAGTTTTTTTTAGAAATGAATATTCTTTCCTACATTTGCCTCACCTCTAGGCCTAAGTAATATGTAACTAGTCCTATGTCAGTCATTTTAAATTCAAGTGACATAACCTTTTTAAATTCTTTCAAACAAGCTCTTGAGTTTTTTATCTGTAAAAATAAGATCATCTACATAAAGATAAATTAGGTCTCCATTGTCATGAGTTTTGATGTAAAGTACATATTTATTAAGGTATTAAACAAGCTCATACTCCTAAAAATACTTGTCAATGCG
Organism: Erythroxylum areolatum; assembly: GCA_024520975.1. Lineage (NCBI taxonomy): Eukaryota > Viridiplantae > Streptophyta > Magnoliopsida > Malpighiales > Erythroxylaceae > Erythroxylum > Erythroxylum areolatum. The sequence continues at coordinate 54,785,541 of JANIJH010000006.1, read as the reverse complement.
ACTATTCCATGCCCTTAGTGCTTACTTCAATTCATATAAATCTTTCTTTAATTTTAAAAATTTTCCTTTATGTTCTTTTATCACATTATCCAATGGTTGTTCAATATAGACTTCTTCTTCAAAATATCTATTAAGAAAGGCCGATTTTTGCATCTAATTGATAAAATTTTCGTTTCATTTGGGCTGCTAAACAAATGAGTAAACATATAGTCTCTAATTAAGGAATAGGCAAAAAAAATATGATCATAATCAACTTTATGCTTTTGCTTGTATTCTTTGACAACAAGCCTTGCTTTGTATTTTTCTACCTCTCCATTAGCATTCCTTTTCATCTTGTATACCCATTTGACTCTAGTGGTTTCATGACCCTTAGGAAGGGTTTTTAATTCTTAAATATTCTTTTTCAGTTGATTTGATTTTCTCATCTTTAGCTAATCTCCACCTTTTATCTTATATGACTTCTTCAAATTTTAATGGCTCACTATCTATAAGAAGACAATATAATATATCATTATCAAGAATAACTTCATGAGATCTTACACAAATGTCTCCTATATCTTTCATTTTCCTTGTCCTTTCACATGAAATTTCTTCATAACATAATGAAAGTGTTGAAATAGGTAGAGTTGTTTCTTGTATAGGCAATATGGTATTAAAAAAAAAACATGGCATTTTATTCTTATTCTTCTCCAAAATATGAAAGAAAATTATAAATTTTCTCTCCATAAGCCTCCAAAATTTTCACATAGCTTTATCAAATTTATCACCTCAACTTATCACCACTTTACCATTTTTTGGATTGTATAATCTGTAGCCTGTGAAATGTGAATCATATAAGGACATGTTTAACTCTTTGATCGTCAAGTTTGAATCTTTCTTAGTGTGACATCTTGATCTTCAAGTTTGGATCGTCAATCTTGGATCTTTATTTTATCCCATATTTCTTGAGGAGCTTGATCTTTGATATTTGATGTTATAGAGCAATTAGGCAAATACATAACATAAAAAACAACTTCAGCTCAAAACTTCATATGCATATCTTTGTCCTTCATCATGCATCTTGCCATATTAGGGATTGTTCTATTCTTTTTTTCAATTATTCCATTTTGTTGTGGTGATTTAGGAACTATTAATAGACGAAGAATGCTATGAGTTACACAAAAATCATTGATTTCTTTAGAAGTAAATTTGCTTCATTTATTTGATATTAAAGTTTTGATTTTATAGCTACTCTTCTTTTTTACAAGAATCTTAAAATTTTTGAAAGCAATAAACGCTTCTAATTTTTTCTCAACAAAATAATCCCAAGTTTTCCTAATAAATCATCAATAAAAAGTAAGAAATATTTTCTCTTACTAAATGAAGGTGAATTGATTGATCCACCCACATCAACATACACAAATTGAAGAGGACTACTTGCTCTTAAAGTTGCTCATTTGAGAAAACTCTTCCTTGTACATTTTCTTGGAAAACATGCTCCATATAATAATTGATTATGATGGCTAATTGAGGGTATCCTGTTTTCCAACTTCTTTTCTCTTATAATCTTGAGAGGTATAAAATTTAAGTGGTTAAACGTTATGTGCCAATACCATACTTCGCCTTGTAAGTTAGCTTTCAAACATGTTTTTTAATTGTTTTGATGTTCAACTTGAACATCCTATTTTTTGACATAGCCACCTTAACAATCAAATTAGAGTTTTATTTTGAAGCCACAAAAATTTATTTTCCATAAGAATTTCATAACCCTATTTAAGGAGTTGGCCTAAACTTAAAATATTGCTTTTTAACTTAAACACCTAATAACATCGGTGATCAACTTATGACTACCATCTTTGGAAGAGATAAGAGTTCTATATTTTCCTTCTAATTGGATGTATTGTCATAATATTTGAACATTTTAAATTTCATCTTACTCCTTTCACTTATCTTGAGAACAATTCTCTTATAAGTATATATGAAAACAAACATTTTGTTCATTAGGATCTATAAGATTATATTAAACCTTTTTAGATATCTCATAGCTTTCTATTATCTTAATGGATAATATAAAATTAAACTAAGCATCCCATCCTAAAATTGTTTTATTGACTTTTTTTAAAGTATTACGGTTTCATATTTAATGTGAAACCTTACTAATTGAGTTATTTGAAACTTTTAAAGTTAAGTAGTTGTACTAGATATAGCTATAGAAGAAATAAATATTGCATTATATAATATTTCATATTGCATTTTTTCCTTATGTAAAACCATACTATTATGGAATTTAGTTATGAAGGTATTCATCAAAGAATCTCATTCCTTATAAATAACTAAAACATTTATATCTCATCACATGTATAAGATTTAACAATTCAATACTACATCATTATTTCACTAAAGATTGATTTGGTTATTCTTCAACTTAATAAGTTTCATATGATTTATAATAAAAAGATATATATATATATATATATTCTTGTATAGAGCTGTATGATTCTCATTATGTTGATTTAACAACATGACATAAAAGGATAGTCTCAGTTATGTAATTTTGTATCCTTTCCATTTATCATAAGTCTCTCTTCATCTAATACATACAAGCTATTTGTATAAACTTAGATCAATTAATTTTGCTAAGAATCCTATTTCTTATCATACCTTAAACAATGTGATAATGTTGAATGTAAATTCAGAGCATGAATTAGAAATATACATAATCTCTATCATATCATGTATAGGTAAGAAAACTCATATGATGATCTTCTTCTAATGATAGCCATTATCATACTATAGCAAATGTCTTCAATTGTAGTTTATTTTTATGTCTATATAGGCTAATAAACGGAACAATTCCATTAAAGTGATATACCTTTCATCTCTACTTCATGCAATCTCTTGTATCGTGCTATTATAGTGTTATTATACATCATACATGATGCATTAGTCAATTCAAAATATAATTACATTTTTTTCATTTATGTGATATTGACAAATTTCTAAAAATTTGTCACCAAATCCTCAAAAAGGATTAATAGAAAAAAAAGTGTAATGAACAAACAAATTTTCTTTTATTTCTTTGAGAACTCTTCTCAAACCTAACGTATGTCTAAGAAGTTTGGTTCACTAACTCTTAGTATTAATTATACTAAACAAAAGCAATTTAACTCGGAACAAAATATGAATGTAAGAAAAGCAAGTAATTGGTTATATGCCATGACTACAAAATAAGAGTAGAACTTTAATAATGTATTTAGTTACTTCACTATTTTATTTGAAATAATGTCCCTCACTATTATGGGCTAGAATTTCATTCAAATTTAGTTGACTTTGAGTTTGTGTAATAAATCTAATAAACTTAAATTAGGTAAATAACAACTGTATCAATCACATCTTAGATTTGTTAGGTGACAACTCTTGTAAAAATATATAACATAATTATTCCTAACTTATCTCTAAATTTATATGATCATGAGTTTGTTCATCCAAATTATACAATTTAATTAAGTAGAACTCATTGTTATAAGACTAAACATATTCGGGTTAAAACAGTTTTGAGTTTGCTCAACAAGCCTAATGGTAAACATAACTATGACTTATTCTTATAATAATAAAGGCAACAATTATGTTCAAGATATATGCTTAATATTTAATTGAGGGATTTAGTTCTATTTGTCTTATCAAACATAAAGTTACATGCAATAATATCATACATATAAAGCATGCAATCAAATTTTCATCAAAATATATCAAACATATATTAATATCATGCAATTTCTCATATCAATTAATCAAATTATATGCATGAAATATCAAGTTTTGTTTAATTTTAGTTAGTAATTTTTATAATCTAAAATAATATTTCTAACTTCTTAGATAATTAAATTATATTAAATATGTTGATTCCTAAATGAATTAAATTCCTGTTTGAAACAAAATTTAATTTGATTTAAAATAATTTTAAAATAAAATTAAAAACTATTTCCCATTATTTTGACTCTTTTAATAAAATTTAATTAAAATAATTTTCAATAAATTGTAGTTTTTTTTACTATTATAATTTAGAAAAATTAAAAATTTAAAATTTAACACATAAGAAATTCTAAAATAATTAGAAATAAATTTTCTTTAATTAGAAAAATATTTTCTAATATTAAAAGAAAATTACTTCCAAAATTAAAAGAAACACCTATAAGTTTAATTAAGAAAATCTTTTATATTATTTATTTAGATATAAATTTCTTCATTAATTAGAAAATCATTCCTTAATAAATTAAAAAATATTTTTTAAAAATTAAAGACTAAATTTCTCAATTAATAAATGAAACACTTTTTAAATTTAATCAAGAATTTTTTTCTAGTCAATTAAAAAACTTATTATTGATAAATAAAGAAGTAATTTCTAAATTTCTTTTTTAATCACCATTTTTTAAATTTAAGGAGTCCAATGAATTAACTCCAATCTAATTGAATTATAATTAATTATAATTATAGAAAATAACTTTTCTAAAATTTAATTAGGAATTAAATTAATAAAATAATTACTTTAATTTTAGAATTGATTTTGAAAATTAAAAAATTTAAAATTCTCATTTGGTATAAAATATATTCATGCTTAAAAGAACTTTACTAGGTATATATTAATTATATTCCCAAATAACTTTTATTCTAGTTTTGCAAAATTTTTTAACCCAAACACTCTTATCCCAACCTTAGAATAACCCTATTCTTTTACTCAAATAGCCATTGTTTAAGTTAGGAATACCTTATTCTTAACATAGATTAAACCCAATCGAGTCGAGATCCTCTGTCCAAGGTTAGCCTGTCTTACTCTGTCTAACGTTAAAACGACACCGTTTTTGTTGAAAATTTAGGAGACGCCTCCGAATCCTCCAAATACAAGCCGTTTTAAAGCCGCCTATAGCCATGACTTAATTTTGCACTTCTGTTTAACTATTCCACTTCTACTGATAACGAAATTTATTTATATAATGTATATAGTAAATTATTTATTTATTTATTTTTCATTTATGTACATAATTAATTATTTGTCTTTATTCTACAAGTGCCTTAATTTTTGTTTGTTTGTTTAATTCTTTTTATCTTGACGATGAGTATAAACATATATCTTTATCCTTATTATTATTAAGAACAAAATTAATAATAATAAGGAATTTAATAATATTAATAAATAAAAATTAAATAATAATAGGAATAATAGTAAGTAGAAAATTTATAATTATCATAATTTAAAACAATTAAATTAATAAGAATAATTAAAGAAAATAATAATAATTAATAATGATATAATTTATTATAATAATAATAAGGAATATAAAATTAGCAATAATAATAATAATTTTTAAAATAATTTATAAATTAACAAATTATAAGGAATTTATTAATAATAATAATAATAATAATAATAATAATAATAATTGTTAACAGTAAGTCGAAGATTAATAATAATAATTAATAAGAATAAGAATATTTATATTTCGTTAGTATATTTTATACATTTATGATTGATATAATAATAATAATAATAATATTATTATTATTAGTTTTATTATTTATTATTATTATTATTATTATTATTATTATTGATTTAGACAGATTTTACTGTATTGATTTAGACAGATTTTGACAAAATTGTCTTTATAAAAGTTGTAGATCTTTGTTTTAGCTTTTCATTGATATAAAGTATGAAATTTTTAGACATTGGAGTTGAGAGATATGATATTTAGAAGTCTATGATACTACGTAGGAGGGACATTCGAGACAGCTATTTCATTCTGAAATTTTGACCTTTATAGAGGCAGAAATTATTTTTAAATTCGTCATGAAAGTTATAGATCTAGAAGTCTTCTTTAAAATGATCTTTGAATGACCTTAATTTGATATTTGTAGTGAAAGTTATGCCTATTTTACTAAATAGGTGTGAAGAAGAAGAAAAAAGGGAGGAGGCAAAGTCGCGATCGCGACTCTGCCGGAGGATCGTGACTCTGCCGAACAATCGCGGGAGTCACGATCGTGACGTGTCATGATCGCGACTTTCGCGACCCGCAGGTCCTCCTCCCAACCTGTACATGTTTCACTATTTTGGCTATAACTTTGTTGTTCGACCTCCAAATGACCTGATTTTTGAAGCGTTGGATTCATAACACATTCTTCTATCTCTTTATAAAAATTTATAACTTTTGGTTTTGACTTGAAAAAGATTGATCGAATCAAAGTAAGGGTATCAGTTGGAAGAGCATGAACTAGATATTTTACTAAACATGTTCCAGTATTTTGATGATATCTTGATTTGTAGGATTCCAAATAAGATGAATTTTAATTTAGAGTAAACTAGAGATATAGGCCTACAATTTTCTCAAGAAATCAAATTTTGATTCTTTCTCTAAGATATTGAATTTCTGGATGGAAATTGTACATAGTATACTATTATTGAATGTGAACAACCCGATAATTTTGGAAGTATATCTTAAAAATTACTAAACCAAATTGAGTGATTTTAGTGTCAATAGAAAGATAAGACATAGAGGAACACTTTTCTAGAAGAGAGTATGACCAAATTACATCAATTTCTCTTTCTAATTGAATGTGAACAGTAAACTTGAAAGTGTGACTTAGAAAAACAAGGAAGTGAGTGATGAGAAAGGAATAGAGATTTTAATGATTTAGTGAGGCATAAATCTAAGTATAAATTATAGTTAGAAGAGTTTTGATATGAGATTAATTTTGTGATGAAATTGATGGATAAATACCTGGGATTATCATGAACATGCATTGTACATAATTCATTTCATACATGTGCATTATTGAATACTTATGATTATGCAAATTGTGATATCATGAATATTATTTGTGATAGAGGAGCAACTGGAACGTCAATCTCTAGATGTTACTGGATCTTCCAGGCATTAGCTTCGGGAGAAACTTGTGAGTATCTTAGATGGTCTCACTTAATTACTTGTTTGCTTAAATTTTGTTTTGAATGATAATTGAATGTGTTTAATTGTGGATTCCGGACAGAAGGTCCGATGAAAGTGACTGTGGATTGAGATATTGAAGTGCTACTTGAATGTGAATGTGAAGATCTAAGTGCTTTATAATGTGAGTGATTGTGGTACATGCAGTCCATACATGAATGCATAATCAGATAATGGCAGTTGTGACCAGAGTAGCCACCGATCAAAGCTAAAAGCTCAACGAGTGAAACTGAGCCTGGAGCTCAAAAGTGATTAAGAGCCTAAGGTTCACTATGTAAAATGAGCTCTGTATCCCCCAAGCAGATAAGGGACAGTTATTAATGAGCCTAGTATCCAAAATAGATACGGGACAGTTCAGGAACTTAGTCACAACAATGTAATAATTGAAAAGTGTCTCATGAGCACCTCATATGCACATTGTTAAGTATATTTGTACAAATGAAATGCCTATGCTTAAGTGAAGATGTGAAATTTATGTAAAGTGCACTATATGATTATATGTTATGTGAATTGTTGTGACGCATGAATTGAGTGAACCATCGATGATGGTTACCTCATTGAGTTCGCAAAACTCACCAAAATTGCAATGTTATTTTTTCAGGATCGAGAGACGACTCTAGCTACTGAGAGGCTCTACCAGTCGTGTAGATTGTGATTGGCAAGAGAAGTTATGGCTCAAAGGTCGATCAGCTGGGATTTTTAGACAGATTAGTTAGATTGTGTATATTTTTCCTTTTTCATGTAGTACTTCTGTATTAGGTTTTGTTGATGTACATATAGAAAATGTTGAAAGAAACAATGTAGACTTTCGGTTTTGTGAAGTGAAATGAGGAAAAAGATGGTTTTAAAATATTGTGATTTTTTCTATTGATGCTTTATAAGTGAATATTGATATGATGCCATGTGAAGTGATTGTAATGATCGAATGTAGCTCGTCCTTATTGTAGGTTATGTACCGAAATAACCTCTAGGCGTCCCGATGTGTACGTTACAGTAAGGGGGCGCTACAATCGCGACTTCCCTTGTTTTCTAGCAGAGGCACGACCACGACATTCCATATGCTTATCAGCACGATCGCATTTGTTGCTCCTGTTAATAATAATAATAATAATAATAATAATAATAATAATAATAATAATAATAATAATAATAATGATTTCCTTATTGTTTTTAACTTTATTAATTATATTTATTATTATATAATAGTTTACTTAACATAGGGGGGGTGGGAGATCGAAAGTGAAAAGCCATATGCAGTTATGAATTTAGAAATTAAAAGGAAGAGATGGAGAGTGAAAAGTCACAGGTGTGACATTTTCCTTTGAAGGTCGTGAGAAAGATAGGAGGTCGCGATCGCGACGAATGGCCATCGCGACCTTTGTTTTATAGTGATAAATATTATCTGAGTTCCAGATTAATTATTTTTATTATATTAGTTATTATTAATAAATTTATTAGTTATTATTATTATTATTATTATTAAATTTCTTCTTATTATTAAATTTCTTCTTCTTCTTATTAAATTTATTATTCTTATTCTTATTATTTATTATTATTATTGTTAATTTTCTACTTGAGTATATATACTTATTAGTATTAAATTTATTAATTACATTTATTATTATTATTATTATTAATAAATTCCTTATTATTAATAAATTTCTAGTTACTGTAAAAAATAAAATAATAATAACTATTACTATTATTTTTTTATTATATTAAATTTTATTATTAAATTCCTTATTGATTTTAATTTTATTGATTTTATTAATTATATTTATTATTATATAATTCCTTATTATTATAAATTTTCTTCTTATTATTATTAATTTAATTTAATATTTGAATAATTATAAAATTAAAATTTCTTATTATTATTATATAATTAAATTTTAATATAAAATTAAATAAAAAAATTTATTATTAAATTATATTAAGGAATTAAAATGATAATGAACAAACTAAAAAAACAATATTAATAAAATTCTGTAGAAATTAATTTACAATAATGATGACTTTAGAAATGTTTGTCATTTCCAAAGCAATTATTACTAACATTTTCCGCCATTTAACTTATTTGTTTATCTCATTTTCACAAACTTTAATTTCTTCAACCAAATTAACTTACGATCGTCTCCCAAAAATCTGCCTTTTTGCATCTAATTTGTTAGTCTTTATCTCCCTGTCTGTGTTAAATTTTTAACCATTTGTCTATGTTAACCAGTTATTAAGAAATGGGTGTCTTTTGCGATTGTTTATTTACTAGCTGGTTGTTAAAGATAATTTGTTATTTATGTTTTCATTATAGTAATTGTTGAAGATATTTAGAATTCAATGTTATATAAGTTGTATGTTTTTGTTTAACGTTTTCGTATTCATTGTTATCTAACTATTATGCTTCTGTTTATAAATTATGGTTTTACATATACGTTAGTGATAATTAGTATGTGAATGTAGCCCCCCCTTACCGTAGGGTACGCACCGGGACGCCCGTGGGTCGTTCCGACGCATATCCCACAGCAAGGCAGCACTACTAACGAAAACGATCACTAAATA
>JANIJH010000006.1:54714669-54737406 GCA_024520975.1 Erythroxylum areolatum | reverse complement strand
TTCTGTTGTGGATGTGCTTATTATCTGGTAGTGTACATTTCATACTTTAAGTTTCCATAGGGATAGAATTGTGTACTGACTTCAGGGGAAAATCTGGAATGATCTGAGTAGCACTGGTAAAAATAGTCTTCTTGGTAGTTGTAGATGATCTTTCTAGCTTTCCCATGATATGAAGTTTGTAAGTTTTGAATATCGTAGTGGGAAGTTATGATCTTTACAAGTTGTGATGTTGGATAGGATATGTGTATGTGACAGCTATGGAAATTCGTATACTGACTTCAAGGATTTGTGAGTTTTGAATACTGTAGTGGGAAGTTATGATCTTTACAAGTTGTGATGTTATATAGGATATGTATATGTGACAGCTATGGAAATTTGTATACTAACTTCAAGGATATTTCTGGGTTGATGTGAGCTGATTTAGGCAAAATAGTCTTCTTAGACGTTGTAGATGATCTTTTTAGCTTTCTAACGGTATAAAGTTTGTAAATTTTGGATATCGAAGTTGAGAGATACGAGCATTGCAAGTTGTAATATTGCATCGCCTTAGTTACTGTTCATCGTCTTAGTTACTGTACATTCTAAGACGAAGTTACTGTACATTCTAAGACGAAGTTACTGTACATTATAAGACGAAGTTACTGTACATTCTAAGACAAAGTTACTGTTCATTGTCTTAGTTTGTATCATCATGTTCTGTCCTATTTCTGATCCTTTTAGAGGTAGAATTCCATTTTATGGTCTTCATAAAAGTTGTAGATCTAGAAGTTTTCTTTCAAATGGTCTAAGAACAAACTCAATCTAACATCCATAGAAAAATTTATAGCAATTACACCAAGAGAGGTACAAATTGATTAAGGATATAAACATGTTGGATTCTTTTGGCCATAACTTCGTCATCCGACCTCCAAATGAGGTGGTTCTTGAACTAATAGACTCCTATTAAAGTTTTCTAGCTCTCCACGAAAATTTGTAGCTTTTGAGGGTTGAATTGAAAAAGATGGATGGAAATAAAATGAGGGTTTATTGGAATAACCCTCCAAGGAAACCCGCTCATGCTTTATGACTCCGGATGGATTGTTGGGCTTCAGAAATGGGGCCCAACACGAATTTACCTTTGTCAAACATCCCCACACTTAAGCTTTTGCTTGTTCTCAAGAAATTCATAATCAAAATTATAAATCTTACAACATCAATCCTTTATTAATCCTGACCTGTCCATTTATACTATAAATCTTCATATCATATTAATCAAATTAACATGCAAATAGATTCAATTTATACTAAAACTAACTTCCTAAGTCAATATCAACAGTAATCATATCAATGACCTCATTGAAATCAAAAGCATAAGCCTTTACACCCTTAGGAAGAGTTCACTTAATAAACTCACGTGTTTAGGATGAAAAGTATCAAACTCTCGAATGAATGCATAATGGAACTCTTATGATTGACTTGCTATTTTATCACATCTTCACCATTTATATAAACTAGAAACAAAAATCAAAAGGTTTTTATACAGGTTAAAATAAGGCTTAGATACGGTATGATTGGGATGGTAAAGAGGGTTGATTGGAAGGAAATTTACTAAAGAGAACATTACATGAAACTTGTTCACAATATACAAAGGTCCATTCACTATAAAACCAATGACACGATATATTTTTCTTTTTTTAATTCTATGCTCTTTTTTTATTCATAATAATTTTAAGCATTCATCATATGCCACTATTAAAGAAATATTGAACCTATCAAAATTTCAAGTTTTAACAATCAAGTAATGCAACTAAAGAAGGATAAAGGTTAATAATTGGGTTTAAATCAATGAAAAAGGCTAAGGCTCAACTTGATTATTCCTAAGGGATAAATTATGGGTAAGGTAATTATCAAAGAAACAGGCTTAAACAAATTGTTGAATCTAAATGCCTTTATCATTTCAATGCTTCTAATTTAACAAAAATGGTTTCAATTTGTATAATAAAAGCGAGTTCTATTATCATTTAACTATACATGATAATGCATATAAAAGAGTTAAAAAGGCTTAAAATTTGATTATTGAAATAGTCAAGTTGAATGAAAATTGCATATTATTTACACATATATAGCTAATTTCTTTCGTAAGCTTTTAAGCCCAAAAACAAAAAGTTTTTTAAAATAGTCAAGTTGAATGAAAATTGCATATTATTTACACATATACAGCTAATTTCTTTCGTAAGCTTTTGAGCCTAAAAGCAAAATTTTAAAATTTTGCTTTTAGGCTCAAAAACTTTAAAAATTTTGCTTTTAGGCTCAAAAACATACGAAAGAAATTAGTTATATATGTGTAAATAATATGCAATTTTCATTTAACTTGACTATTTCAATAATCACTAACAATATGACTTATAAAAGAAATTTTATTTTAACTATCATCCTTTTGCATACTAATTCAAATCAATATTCAATGAAATATAGTATTGATGAACATATTTGAATTAATTAAGGATATTAGTTATTAACATTTAATAACCAAGAGTATAATAACTTAAGAAAATCATTAACCCCTTCCCTATAATTAAAGTTGTCCATTGTCCTCAATTTACACAATATAAGCATTTATTAATAAGCGAGAAGGTTGAGTTGGTACTTTCCTGAGTCACACGATTTTCTAATTCTAATTTTAGACTATCCACCTAATATGAGACTAACATCCTCGCAAAATAGAAAGAAAAAGGGAAAATGATAAAAAAAAAAGAAAATAAAAATAGCAATAAAGAAAATAAATAAGAAATATTGAAAATAAAAATAAGATAAAATTTAAAATAAAACCTATCCTAACTCATAGGTTGCCTCCTATGCAGTGCTTGTTTAACATCATTAGCACGACATACCTTGTATGTTTACCATCATCCTGGGTCTATAATTACTGGCTTACTTCTACACGTTTATCTGCTTAAGGGTTTTGTATCTAGTAAATAAGCCACACGTTGAAAGATAATAGCAAGAGCATAATTTATCAAAGTAATAAATCCTATCTATTGCGTTAATGCCCTCTTTAATGAAAATTTTTAATAAAATAAAGAATGATGAAACGCCCTAAATCTTCTATTGATGCAAGCAGTTTGTTTTAGAGGAAGTATGAACCTTCTGTACTTAAGGTAGCTACCAATGATGCATCAGTAGTTTTCTTGTTTGGTTCCAACACTAGTTTTTCCTCAACCATATTTGTCCATTCTTCTTTTTCTTCTTCTTAGACAAAGGTTTTAAGCTCATCTTCTTTAATTACCTCTTACCACTCCTTTACTTCCTCTTTTTGGACGGAGGCTTCTTTTTTTTCTTCTTCTAGAAGCTCATTTCCACTTCTAAAGGTGATTGCCATTCCATACTCTTTAGGATATGTTTTAGTAGGATTAGGCAAACTACCCTATATCTTATTAGATAATATTTTCACCAGCTGGTTGATCACCATATTTTGTATATGAGCTTCTGTTTCCTGATGCCTTATGTTTGATTCTTGAATAAAATTAGCTATCATATCTTTCAAAACAGCAGTTAACTTCTTACCTTTTTTAAATGTATCCTCATTTAGGAAATCAACTGTCATCACTTCTTCACTCTAGAACGTTAGGGAACTTAAATAGCATAAGGTATCATGCTCATCATATCTAGTTGAAGAAAATATAGCCTCAAATTCACATAAGCTAACTACACACTTGGAAAGGGATTCTATTAGTTTATTTGTAATGCTTTCATATTACTGCTCTTATTGTACACATTCAATTGAAGCATAGTCATTCCATCCATATACATAAGGTTTGTTCCACTATAAATTATACATATTCTTGTATGATGCACCTTGAGGTTGATTGTTTATACTTGGTTGCTCTCACTTATAAGTTGGTATCCGACATTTATGATTGTAATTATTACTTTCACAAATGTTGCAACATGGCATGAACTTCAGTTGAGCTTCCAAAAACATGTGAAGAAACCGCTCTTTCCAATATGGTGATGTTACATATTATAAGGACACCTCGTAGCTCCCACAAGAGTATTGTCTATTCCATCCTTCCATTATCAGTCGTGGTGATGACATTAAATGTTAATCCATAAAATAAACCACTAACAAGCTATTAATGTAGAGAAATTCAAAAGATAATTAAATGAATAAGCCAAGAATACAACAAGATACCATAAAATAAAATAAATGCAACAAATAAGGACTAGAGAAATAACATCCAAGTGTTCCTAACATTATTATCCTTGACAACGACGTCAAAAACTTGATTGACTAAATTTTAATTTATTAATATTTTAATTAACCATAGGTGCACAGCGTCGCTGTAGCTAGCACAGGCAAGTATGGGTCGATCTCATGAAGACAATGATTACTAGTAATTACCTCTTTTCTATTATTACCCTATGAATTAGATTTTGGTTTTTAACTAAAAAAATACCTAAACAATTAAAGTAAAATAAGAATTAATGATGAACATAGAAATTTAAAAAGTTACTTAGAAAACAATCATTATCAGGAATTAGTGTCTAAGTAATGAATCCCCTTAAAATCCTTGGATAATTAATATTTTATCAAGCAATTGTTTTATTGACTATTGGACTGTGAAAATTCCTATCCAATGTTAATAACTCCCTAGCGACTACGAACAACCAATTTATAGGTTTCTTAACTAAAATTATTCAGGTTAAAGTTTCTAGGATTGCTTTATCAATTTTTGAATTCAGCTAATAATTATGACCTTAATCTAGAGGATTTATGTCGACTTATCTCTAGATTTGTAATGAAATCCTTTGAATTATGATAGATTTATTCATACACAGGATATCTTAATCTCTATGCTATGAAATAAAATTATCTACTAATATTTTGGATCTCTTTGAGCATACATAAAAACTCATAATTGAATCATAATAGATCAATTAAAACAATTGCGTTAAATAAAAGAATAAAAACTTATTTTTATTCCAACTAGGGTTCATCATACCTAGACACTAAAAAGTGTTTAGTCACATATAATAGAAAACAAAATAAAAAATAAACAGGAAGAAAAATGAATAGAAAGAAAAGACTTCATAATTCTAAATCTCCTTTTGTCTTCTATTGAATGTTCTTGTAAGTTTAAGGTTTGATGTTGTACTTTATCAGATCTCTTGATGAATTTTATGCATTTTCCACATTCCTAGATCAATATCATCCTTTCTAAATGCTTTCTACATCTAGAATCAGTTCTAAAAGTCTGCTCACTTCAATTAACCTCTGCTCACATCTTTCCATAGTAAAATTTTATGGTTCTAGGAGATACACAGGCTTATACTAAACCATGTATATTCGAAAATCTTTAAAGTTTGTGATTTTGCACTGGCTAAGAGACATACAAGGGCATAAATACGGTCGTGTATTTTTTATGTTGTGTTTTCATCTGAATTCTTCTCCTTTTGGTCCATAAAGGAAATTATCACCAATAAATGGACTTGGAGTGAATTAAGTACCAAAATTACAACAAAATTATAAAATGTCAAACAAAATACATCAAATATGGGTGTATAAATACTGTCAAATTTACATTTATCATTGCTACAATAGTGTTACATGATGATAGTATATGGCAAATGTAACTAGATCATCTCAGTAAGTAAGGGATGACATAACTTTACAAAATGAGCCTATTAAAGGACGTAAAAACTATAAGTTAGATCTTTGCAAGTTTTATATGCTTAGTAAACCATCTAATTTGATATTTAAGATGAACAACTAAAAAATTGAAGGAATTCTAACCTAAGTGCATATAGACATGTAGGGTTTTATCAGAGTGTTTTCATTAGGTAAATCTTAGTAATATATGACATTCATTAATGAATTTTTTAGGAAATTCTAGGTATATTTTATAAGTATAATTATGAGGTCATTGCAAGGTTAAAGATGTGGAAGGTTGATGTTGCGAACTAGACAAATAGAAAAATTAAGTAATTAAGATCAAACAAGAGTATTGAGTACATACATTCACAATTCCAAAAATTTTGTGAGGGAAATGTGATTAAGAGACACTAAGTATTTTAGAAAACACCATAGCAAAATGGTATTTCAAAAAGGATAAACATAATCATAACTAAAAGAGCCAAATGATTGAGGCTAAATATAGGTCCCTGCAATTTTTTTATAAATGAAAGTAATGAGTATGGCGTATTATGTCATCAATAGATCACCACAAAATTCAATTAAATTCTCATTCCAATCAAGACAACCTAAGAATGCCTTCATTCATTTTATAAATTCACATAATAGGTTTTATGCTAACCCTGGAAGATCTTGCAATTATATCTTAAGCAACTTAAACTTAACCCTCTTTATCCATGTTCTGATATAACCATAGATTTTATCTCTCAAATCTCAATGAATAAATCAAATAATTAAATCTTTAAATCTCACTCCTTTAATTCAATCAATGATAAGAATATGGATAAATCTTAATAAAACTATAAATTCATTAAATCAAAAGATCCATCAATTCAACATATCATGTCATAGGGTTCATTTATCAAAAATCTATACCTCAATTAGAATATAATAAAGCAAGAAGTAACAACATAGAAACAAGAAAGAAAACAAGAATAAGAAAATGTTATCATAAAACTTGAGTCTTGAATCTTTAATGAACCTTAATGGATTCTTGCTCTTCTTCCAAGATTAAATTTTTCCTTATCAATAATTATTAAAGAATGGCTTCTACAGACTTTATACTAACTTTCAAATTGTCCTTTAGATTAAAAATCTCTTTATTTCCCATTATCTCTTTCTAATAATTTAAAATCCTAATTTTTTAGTAACATGGCCCTAATATAGGATTATGTACCAATCATTTTGTTGCCACATTTTGTAATCTTTTTTAGGAATTAGCATTGTTAGCATAAGATTAGTATGGGACGTATCTAGTCCAAGTTGCATGAATAAGGTGGAATATAAGATCTGTAGGGTGGAAGAGGAGAAACACAATGACACGCCTTTAAACACAACCCTAGTAGGTAGCTTGTAGGCCCTATGTTTTAAGATCCTTTGGTTCTTCTAAAGTTACTCCAAATTGGTTTGATTCTTCTCCAAATTTGCTCTTTTTCTTTAAAGATGCAAAAATAAGACTTGTAATAAAATATATCTCATTTTGAATATAAAATCCTCTAGAATTTTCTAAAACACAAATATAATGCTATAAAATTATACTAAAAGTAATGTATATATAGCTTCCATAAACTCCTCTGCATTTAAGCATTTGCTTATCCTTAAGTAAACCAATTTCATTATTCCATCTTAAATAAGAAAAAATTTTGAAAAAATGTTTAATAAGTTAAACATACTAATAAAGATTCTCTATTATTTATCCAATCATAAGTGCCATCAAAATGCTAAGAAACCAAGAAATTATATCAATCTATAAGTTAATTTATCTCTCTAATATCTTTCAAAAATTAACCAAAATCATAAAATTCAGTTCCATATACAAGATAAGATGCTTCAACTTTTGAAAATATTCATATCCCTTATTATCAAGACATAAAATTGAATGAAACAAGAGTATTAGGAGCTGACTTAAAAATTCACCTAACCTTTCATATAAGAGTAAACACTTTGTCATAGATACTCCTGATTACTCTTCTAGGTCACTATCTCAAATAGCTATTAGCACCACTCTTAAACTTAAACTTTTTTATTCGTACACTATTAAAGTGATATTATTTATTTATAAATTTGTCATATTTTCTTGAGATAACGAAAATGATTAAAAGAAATCACAAGTACTTAATGCATATGCATTTTACATAAAGAATGTCATAATGTTCATCAAGTATCATATTCAAATTCATATGACAATTTGAATTCACTTATTCTCCCAATATTCATTACTAGTTACATATACATTTCAAATAACCCAAACAATCAAATTCATAATGAACTATCTTTATTAGTATACCTATCATGTGCAATTATGTTAGTGTCTAAATTATCCCTTGTCATAGGATTAATGAGACAGGACTTTGTTAATTTGGATAGACTAGCACATGTTATACTCCTTGATTTGATCAAGCAGTGGATCTCATAAACTATAAAAATGAGATGTTTAGAGTTAACATGTGGATGCTTACTAAGAGTGGTAAATACATCGGATGACCCGTCATGAGATTATCATATGGATGATCTATCAAATGTCAGTGATTGATCTCATCATAGCAATGGTGTAAATATCCTTAGACTTTATGTACTCAAGGATATCTTGGATACTGATCCTGTGCTTTGACACCATTCCTTGTTGCCTTAAGATGAGGTCGCTCATAGGATGGTGATTAAGTACAACTATTAGTATTCAAAGGTAATTAGGTAGTCAATAAAGGATTCACTACTCTTTATAGAATGAGATGATACCCACGGCTTCTTGTTGGAGTCATTACTTAGGAATCTCTGACCAGAGCAATTATATGTCATGAAGAGAGTCTTCAATGACACATGGAGTAATGAGATCCCAAGACAAGAACTAACATCACTTGGATTAGATTGACATAGTCAATTTAGTGGGAGTTAACACATACTCATACTCCAAATCAAGTGGGGTACAAGATGGTGAAGGGACAAATTGCGCAGTAATTGACTATAGAAAGGTTCGTAAGTTGAATAATTAACTATCGAAGAGTTCGAGTGTTAATCCACTTACATTCAAGTAAATTGGCATCATGAATTCATGATTTGCTCATGTTAAGAGTTAATTCAAGCAACCAAAATAACTGAGAACCTAAGAGTCACACGTATAAAAGATAAGATAAAAAACAAAGTGTGCATGGCTGTCATTTAAGCAAGCCACAATCATGGCTTATCGGCCATGATGGTTAACTTAATGATAGGTGGTATATAAGTGAGTTCTTCACTTATGCACACTTGAATTTTTAGCCAAAAACACACTCTATTGAGAGGCTAAGGGTCTTAAAGAGTTCTGGAAGATGAGAGGAGTGATCGTGAGATTTTTTCATGCAATTTTAAGCAATTGTTACTTGAGATTAATTACATGAAACTTGATCCTAATCTAACTCTCACTAGAGCATCTACTTGAACTCACCTGGTTTGGTGCTCTAACCACCCTTACAAACTAATTTTTGTTCATCTTTGAGTTCTCTTTAGAGGCCAAGGAAGGTTTTTGGTGTCTGCTACAACCCAAACAAGGAGAAGATTCAAGAAAGGAGGAGTATTTGCAAGGTACATATACTATAATTTCATGTTCTTATAATCTATTTATACATGCATATAGATTCTGGATTTTTTGGGGGATGTTATGGGGTTAGAATTTTGATTCCAAAACTTTCGTTGCCTTGCCATAGATGTGATGCATGGATCCATGTCTTTCCAATAGTGGTATTAGAGCAAGTTATGCATCTATAAGATGATCTATTGAACATGTGCAAACTGTTTGCTGGGTTATGACTGACATGTATGTTGATTTAAAATTTTTTGTATAAATTGTAAAAAAAATGGATTTTCTAATTTGCTTTCACATAAATGTTTATAAGATGTTATATTATGTTTTTGTCAAAGGAAATTCACTCCTTGCCAACAGAAACTGAAATTCCATACTCTCCCTAGAAGTGGGAAATGGGAACAGGATAGTTGGTCTCACAGAAATTCAAGATCAGTTCCTTGAATACTTTCAAGGTACTATAGGGAAATAAAAGGCTCTTCACTCTTCCAAAGAGTTTATAGACACCCTTTTCCTAACCCTTTGCCTAAAAACCTTACCAATTCTTTTATTGCTGAAGTTTTAGCTCAAGAGATAAGAGAGGCATTCAACTCTCTTAATCTAAATAAGGCCCCTGGCCTGGATGGGTTTAATGGGTTCTTGTTTAAGCAAACCTGACCTATCATCGAGGAGGAAGTTACTAGAGCCTTTTAAAAAATTTTCCATCATGGAAAACTCCTTAAAGAGATCAATTCCACATTCATCTCACTCATTCCTAAAAAAGCTCACCCTTCCACAGTTTTAGATTATCGACCTATCTCTTGTTGCAACATGCTTTACAAGGTGATTGCTAAAATCATAGAAAATCCTTCCTCACATTGTAAGCCCCAATCAAAGTGCTTTTATTAAGAACAGTAGAATAGGGGATAATATCTTATTGGCTTAAGAGATTTTCAAGAACTATCACCTTTCAAATAATCAGAAGAAGTGTGCTTTTAAAGTGGACCTTCAAAAAGCCTATGACTCATTCCAATGGGATTTCCTTCTTAATGCTCTAAAAGCTGTAGGCCTTCCTTTAAAATTCCTTGACTAGGTCAAAGAAGGCATAACCACTCCCTCTTATTCAATCTTGATCAATGGAACCCCCTCTAGATTTTTTAAAGGTAAGTCGGGCTTAAGATAGGGAGACCCCTTATCTCCATTCGTCTTCATAATTTGTATGGAAGTTTTCTCTAGAAATTTGAAAGCTTGTATAGAAAATAACCCTTCCTTCAAATACCACTGGCAATGTCAAGGCCTTAAACTCAACCATCTCCTCTTTGTTGATGAACTCTTGATGTTTTGTCACGCGAATTTGTTATCTTCTCAAAACTTGCTTGATACTTTGTGTACCATCTCTATGTTTTCTGGTATGGATATGAATACTTCCAAGAGTAAGTTTTTTATCCCTAGATGTGAACTATCAGACTTATCGAATGAAACTTGGCTCTGGACTCCAGTCAAGCAATCTTCCTATACAGTATTTAGGGGTACCACTCATAATAAGTCGGTTATCTAGGAGGGATTTCCTTCGCCTTTTGGAAAAAATTGATAAGAGGATCAACAGTTGGACTCATAAAAGTCTTTATCATGCTGGTAGAATCCAATTGGTAATTTCAGTCCTTTCTTCTTTCCAAGTATACTGGTCTACCCATTTCATACTCCCTTCTTCCATCCTTAAGGATATAGAGACAAAGCTTAGTAATTTTTTATGGGCTAGGAAGGTTGATTCGAAATCTCATGCCAAGGTTAATTGGAGTGACATTAGTAGACCGAAAAAGGAGGGAGGTTTAAGAGTGAAACATTTGACCACATGGAATTATGTCCTATTAGGGAAACAGATTTGGAATCTGTTTGAAGATAGGGAGGCTCTGTGGGTAAAGTGGGTGCATACCATCATACTAAAAAGGAAAAACTTATGGAGTGCCCAACTAACCTATAATAGTTCTTGGTGTTGGATAAAATTTTTATTTGTGAGGGACAAAATGGGGAACCAATTCATATTTAGGATTGGCAATGGTATATCTACTCTTTTATGGCAGGATCCTTAGCACCCGAGAGGAATCCCGAAGAACTTCTCTTCACCGAGAGAGATCAATGGCTCGGAGCTTCCAATGACAACAACAGTCTCAGAAGTTATCAATCATGATGAGTGGAGATGGCAAAAGGTATCTATAGTGCTCATTAGAAACCTTGAAATACCTTGGTACCAACCAAATAATTTCCATCCTGATTGTCTGGAATGGCTAGCTAGTTCCACAAGACAGTATAATAATGATTCCGCCTAAAAATTCTTGCGACCTCCTTTACAAGAGGTTCCTTGGCACAAGCTAGTGTGGTCTAAAAGTAGTAGACTTAGGTGTTCCTTTATCCTTTGGCTTGCTTTCCTTCAAAAGTTACAAAACCCGGGACAAACTTTCCTACATCCAAACTCCTAACCACTATTCTTTGTGTATTTCAGCTAATGAAACCATTGACCACTTGTTTTTTGAGTGTACATTCTCTAAATCAATTTAGGACCAAAGCTTCTCACATTTTCATTTACACTACCCTAACCAGCCAAACCTTTCTTCTATTCTCACTTGGTTTCATCTTGCTTCCAATACAAGAACTTCAGGCATTACTATTTTCCCAATCGTTTTATCTACTATTGTTTACCATATTTGGTCTAAAAGGAATAGTAGAACTTTTAAAGATAAAGCCAAGGATGTTGGGAGTGTGTACCTCAGAGTAATCTCCGAAGTTATGGAACATCAAAACTCAAACATCGAGAGGAGGTAATTAAATAAGTGTTTATTTCATTAACATTTTTTCTGCAAGTTTGATAGCTCAAGAATATCAATTAGCTCAACAGCATGTGTGTCTACATTCGAAGAGCAAATAGGAGGTTAGTTGGAGGTCCAACATACCTTCAGACTCTATAGCAATAGAGAGGACAAGATCAGAAAACATCTTGGACATAATCAGTAAATACAGAATTGGAAGGAATTTGGTCTTATTCAGAACAAATAAGATGAATGCAATTAAAAAGTACACTGACTTCGACAGTTGGAAAACCGTCACCTACTGAGGGATTCCAAGTTTGCACAAGAAACAACATTAGTCAATTCGTCTTGTTTCCTCAAGGTAAGTAGAAGAAAAGATAGTAATCCAATCTTGGCATTGGAAGTTGAGGTGAAGACAAAGCCTTCACTTCAGTTCCACAAACTTAGCTTTCTTATGTTTGTGTAGCAGTAGATTGGATTGTAGATTTTTGTTCTTGTTTATGGTTACAATGAGTCTAGTAAGTTAACTCTGTACGGATTTGGTTGGAGAGTTGGAGAGCTGATATTGTCTTGGATGTGTGGATGAGAAGTAAGGAAGTGATGTAGCTTCCAAAGATATCTTTCGTTGGTCCCCTTATGTAGCAAAGGACCTTTTGTTTCAACTAGACTCTACTGATAGGGATAGTGGGTAGCTAACAAATGAGCTATTCGTGAGTGCCTTAAGAGACCACTGCTTGAGTAGTCTCCAATGATGTACATAACTTTTATATTTGTATAAAATCTTCTGATTTAACAAAAAAATGCAACTGAATGTCATTTTCTATTTTATTATTATTTTAGTTTCAATCTTATGCATGTATGAAGTTCTGGGAAATTCTAGAAATCTGATGAACGTGCATGCTTGTAAATTTATATAATAATTTTATAAAAAAATTTCATGAATTTTCTTTATGAACATGCACATATGATGTTTCCACGTGTATAAGATGCATGACACCTATTTTTGAAGTTATTGATTATTTATTCTCAATTTTCCATACAATCTAATGGTGTATGACATATGATGTGCTAGCTAATTCCACTTAGTTCATAAAGAATTCCTAGAAATTAGTTTCTAGAATTTTTTATTAGGCATATTTAGAATGTGTATAAGACTCTGGAATTTTTCTAGAATTAATTGAACTTGATTCAATTAATAGATCAAGTCAAAATCAATACTGGTCAGCTTTTTGAAAGCCGGTAGGGCTAACTTGTTTGATGACTTATGGGTATGTGTTTTGGTTATAAGACTTTGAAATTTTTTTATGAGATAAGAAATGTATTATTTTGATGCTAGTAGCATGCTAAGAACATGTTCTTGAAATTAGGATTCTAGAAAATTTCCAGACATCGACTTGGTTTTTTTAGTGTCTAGTAGGTTACTTATTTATCTTGATACTTTTGGCCATCAAGATAATTTTGGCTTGTGCTGAAATTGTCTTAATAAATTTGAGATGACCTAGGGATTTTTTAGTTTACTAATTGATGTTTAGGAATTTTGGAAACCCTAGGGATTAGTTTAGAATTAATCCAAGTAGAGCATTGCATTTCTAGTGTGACTAGAAAAATACATGTGTACTAGAATTGAAGTGTTTAATTTGGACATCAAAATAATTGAATTTTTGGGTTCCTAATCAAATCAAATTCATAATTCAAATTAATTGAGACTAACACTAGTACTCGATTTGGTTCAAGAGTTGAATTGAATCACGAACTTTATATTAATAGTCAAGTCACAACCTAAAACAAACCTCCTTTATGTGTTATATGCATTAGATGCATTATAAAGGTGGTTATGGATGTAGGCCCAATTTAACTGAGTCGTCCATAATCTAAATATATATATGTGATATATATAATACCATCCAATCATTGATGAAACCTAAAAATAAATCCCTCAACTAAAATATTAGGACTTACACCTTCCATTGATATGGCAAGAACTAGAGTTCTTTTAGTATTGGGTTATTGGGCAAACCCAAGCCAGTTCTACATGAATATCTTCAAACTATGGAAATTAGATTTCCAGATTAATGGGTTAATCCTAACTGGAAGCATTGATTTGTTGGGTAAACCCAAGGTCAATATGGATAGAGGTAGAGTTGGGTAGTATATATGGGATGTATATGTATCAAGAGTTGACAACCTAATGAGTATGCTAAATCAACAGTTAATGGCACAAGTTGATAGTTGCATAACTGAATGCAATTGGTATGAATGATACCTACCAATTAACCTAAGATGGTTTATTGGAAAACTCAAGATAATTCTTAGTGATATTGGATATCGACCCATTAGGAAAATTATAAGTTTTTCTCAGATTCGTAGTAAGGGCTATGGATTTGGATAAAATAGTGGGACCCATAATGCATGTGATTAAAGTCCTTATCGATATACATTTATATACATTCTAACACTTTCTCTCATTCTTCTAGGTTATTAAATTGCCACGATGTCTTCGTCCAGTATGAACTTACACTGTCTACTTAACTCCAACAAACTCACAGGACCAAACTTTTTAGATTGGCTACAAAATTTGACAATTGTTCTCAAATCTGAGAAACTAGGATATGTCCTAGATGAGCCACTTCCCCCTGCTAAGGATGCTTCTGATGAGGATCAGAAAGCTTACATGAAGCTACTGGATGATAGTGAGCTGGCTAGCTATATTATGCTGGCCTTTATGTCACCAGAATTGCAATAGCAACATGAGCCTATGGATACTTATACCATAGTCTACCATCTAAGTAATTGTTTGATTAAAAAGCTCATTATGAAAGGTTCGAGACCCCCAAGTTGCTCTTTGGCTCTGAGATGGCTGATGGATCGTCTCCAGTGTAGTATGCATTGAAGATGAATGGATACATTGAGAGGTTAGCTAGTTTAGGTTTCATAATGGATCATGAATTAAGTATAGACTTAATTATTACTAGTTTGACCGATAGTTATTCACAGCTTGTGCTTAACTATCGGATGAACTAAATGTCCATGTCAATAACTGAGTTGATAAATCTACTCAAAATAGCTTAGCAAACTATCAGGAAGAATATTAAGGTTATGATGCTAGTGGTTTATGCTTCTGGTTCTCGCAAGAGGAACCAAAAGAAGAAGAAGAAGTACAAGAAGCCAGTGGGAGGTGTAGCCAAGAAGAAGACAAAGGAGATAACACCAAAGATAATATACTTTCATTGCAAAAAGGAAGGGCATTGAAAGAGGAACTGTAAAGTCTATCTGGAGTCACTGAAGCAGAAGAAGGCATTAGATGCTCCATCGTCTACTTCAAGTATGTTATTTGTCATTGAAGTTAATACTATTTCTAATCATTATATTTGGGTATTAGATACCGGATGTGGCTCACATATATGTGTTGATATGTAGGGCCTCAGAGATAGTAGACCACTCAAGAAGGGAGAGATGGGCCAACATGTGGGAAATGGAGCAAGAGTTACTGCATTAGCTATAAGAACCTATGTTTTGTATCTTCCTAGTGGGCTAGAATTAATTTTGGATAATTGTTATTATGCACCAATTGTGACAAAAAACATTGTATCTGTTTCATTTATTAATAAAATAGGATTTTATTTAACTTTTTCAAGCAATGGTGGTTCAATTAAGTTGAATGAAATGTTGTATGGTACTACTACATTGTGCAATGGTATTTACATATTAGATATGTGCAATCCAATTTTAAATATCAATGACAATAAAAGATAAAAATGAGATAACTTAAAATCGTCTTACTTATGGCATAGTTAATTTGACCATATAAGTAAAAGATGCATATCTAAGCTATACAAGAGTGGTAGCTTAGGGTCATTTGATTATGAATCATATGATACATGTGAATCTTGCTTGTTAGGTAAGGTGGCTAAATTACCTTTTAAAGGAAAGGGTGAACACGTGAATGAGTTATTAGACCTAATACATTATGATGTATATGGTCTGATGTCCATTCATGCCAAAGGTAGTTTTATGTACTTTATTACTTTTATTGATGATTATTCATGATATGGGTATGTGTATCTAATGAGATATAAGTCTGAAGCACTGGAAATGTTCAAACAATTCAGGCATAAAGTAGAGAAACAACTTATTAAAAATGTCAAGATACTTCAATCAGATCTTGATGGTGAATACTTAAATGAGGAGTTTATAAATTATCTCAGGGGTGACCGGATTGTAACCCAATGGACTCTACCTTACATACTGCAACATAATGTGTGGTTGAAAGGAGAAATCGAACTTTGTTGGACATGATAAGGTCAATGATGGGCTTAGTAGATCTACATATATTCTTTTGGGGTTATGCCCTCGAGATTGCTGTTTATGTGATAAATAGAGTCCCTTCAAAAGCAGTTAATGTTACTCTATATCCTATCTTTCTTATATGAAAGTTTGGGGTTGATCGGCTTATGTGAAGCGGATTCAATCAGATAAACTTGAAACGAAATATGATAAATGTCTATTTGTAGGATATCCTAAGGAAACAATTGGATATCAATTCTATAATGTTTTAGAGTAAAAGGTGTTTGTCTCAAAGCCTGCTGTCTTTTTAGAGAAAGACTTTCTTCTAAGAGAAGACAGTGGGACTAAAGTTAAACTTGATGAAGTTCATAATGCTCAAATAGACGCAGATCAATTGCCTGAACCTGAGAATGTTGTTTATGGAGATAAGACAATAATTAAACCTTCTGACACACAAAATGTTCGTAGGTCAAGTAGGATACGTAATGTTCCAAAGAGATACGAATTTCTTATAAGAGAACATAATGACATATTGCTTATAGAGGATGGTGGGCCTACAACCTATGAAGAGGCTCTGAAGAGTTCAAAATATGAAAAATGGCTTCAAGCCATGAAGTCCGAAATGGAATCTATGTTTGAAAACCAAGTTTGGACATTAGTTGACCCACCAGAAGGGCTAAAACCCATAAGGTACAAGCAGATTTTCAAGAAGAAAATCAATATTGATGTTAATGTGATTATCTATAAAGTGAGTCTAGTCGCTAAAGGTTATCGTCAAAGACAAAGCGTTGACTATGACAAGACTTTTAGGCCCATAGCCATGCTTAAATCCATTAGAATACTTCTAGCCATTGTTGCTCATTATGATTATGAGATATGGTAAATGGACATGAAGATGACTTTCCTAAATGGAAACCTAGCTGAGGATGAGTATATAATACAACCTGAGGGTTTCATATCTAAAGATGGCAAAAAGATATGCAAGCATCAGAAATCCATTTATGGATTGAAGCAAGCATCTAGGAGTTAGAACATTCAATTTGATGCAATAATCAAAGATTTTAGTTTCTCACAAAATTTGGATGAACCTTGTGTGTATAATAAGGTTAGTGGGAGTGCTATCATATTCTTTGTGTTCTATATGGATGACATATTACTAATAGGAAATGATGTCTCAAGTTTGCAATCTGTCAAATTTTGGTTATCCTGAAATTTCTCCATGAACGACCTTAGAGAAGAAACTTATATATTGGCAATAAATACCTATAGAGATAGATCAAAGAGGTTGCTTGGTCTTTCACAATCTACATATATAGATAAAGTGCTAAAGAGGTTTATCATGGAGCTGTTATCATGGAGCAGTCCAAGAGGGCTTCTTCCCATGACTCATGGGATAAAACCCTCAAAATCTATGTGTCCCAAGATGTAAGATGAGAGGACTTGTATGAGTTTGATTCCATATGCTTCAGATATAGGATCAATTATGTATGCTATATTAGACTCGACATATCATATGCTCTAAGTGTTATGAGTAGATATCAATCGGATCCTTGTGAGTGTCACTAGTGGCTGTCAAGAATATTTTAAAGTACTTAAGAAGGACGAATGATGTATTCTTGGTATATGGAGATCGAGATCTTGTAGTGAGCGGCCATACAGATGCCAGTTTTCAATATGACCAAGATGACTCCAAATCCCAGTCAGGTTTCGTTTTCACATTGAATGGTAAAGCAGTCGCTTGGAAGAGTTTCAAATAAGAGATGATTATAGATTAAATGATCGAGTCAGAGTACATTGCAACTGCAGAAGTGGCAAAAGAAGTTATTGGATCAAGAAGTTAGTTATGGAACTTATAGTGGTTTCGAGCATTGTAGACCTGATACTATTTTATTGTGACAATAATGGGGCTATTGCTCAAGCCAAAGAACCAAAGTCTCATCAGAGGTCCAAGCACGTACTCAGGAGAGATCACCTAATCAGGGAGATCGTTAAAAGAGGTGAAGTGAAGATAGAGAGAGTGCCCATAAAGGCAATTGGCTCTAATGCAAGTGGGAGATTGTTAGAGTAGTGCTCTAAAGGCAATCACCTTTAGCACTTTTATACAAACTTTATTTTGATTAATAAAGTGAAAGGCAATTTTCATTAATTTGATGTTCATTTATTTATAAATTGATATAATTCTTAAATCGAATGAATAAACTCCATGATACAAAACATATAATGAAGGAAATCATGAGAATGAGATTTCTATCATGTGCAATTATGTTAGTGTCTAAATTATCCCTACTCATAGGATTAATGAGGCAAGACATTATTAATTTGGATAGACTAGCAAAAGTTATACTACTTGATTTGATCAAGTAGTGGATCTCATAAACTGAAAACATGAGATGTTTAGAGTTAACATATGGATGCTTACTAAGAGTAGTAAGTACATCGGATGACCTGTTATGAGATTATCATATGGATGATCTATCAAATGTCAGTAATTGATCTCATTATAGCAATGGTGCAAATATCCTTAGATTTGAGGTATTCAAGGATATCTTGGATACTGATCCTATGCTTTGACACCATTCCTTGTTGCCTCAAGATGAGGTCGCTCAAAGGGTGGTGATTGGGTACAGCTATTGGTATTCGAAGGTAATTAGGTAGTCAATAAAGGATTCACTACTCCTAATAGAAGGAGATGATACCTACGACCTCTTGTCAGGGTTATTACTTGGGAGTCTCTGGTCAGAGCAATTATGTGTCATGAAGAGAGTCTTCAATAACACACTCCCTTCACAACACATAGAGTAAAGAGATCCAGGATAAGAACTAAAATCACTTGGACTAGATCTGACATAATCAATCTAGTGGGAGTTGACATATAGCCCATACTCTAAACCAAGTAGGGTATAGGATGGTGAAGGGATGAATTGCTCAGTAATTGATTATGGAAAAGTTCGTAAATGGGATAATTAACTATCAAAGAGTTCGAGTTTTAATCCACTTGCATTCTAGTAATTTGGCATTATGAAACCCTTCATGATTTGCTAGAATTAAGAGTTAATTTAAGTGACTAAAATAACTAGGAACTTAAGGGTTACATACATAAAAGATTGGATGAAAAACAAAGCATGCCTAATTGTCCTTTAAGCAAGCCACGATCGTGACTGATTTAATTACAATTGGTACATAAGTGAGTTCTTCAATTATGTACACACAAATTTTTAGCCAAAAATACACTCCATGAAGAGGCTAAGGGTCCAGTTCTGGAAGTTGAGAGGAGTGATCTTGAGATTTGTTCATGCAATTTTAAGTAATTGTTGCATGAGATTAATTACATGAAACTTGGTCTTGATCTAACTCTTGCTAGAGCATCTACTTGCACTCATCTTGTTTGGTGCTCTAACGATCCTTACACACTGATTTTTCCTCATCCTTGCATGCTTTCTAGAGGCCAAAGAATGTGTTTGGTGTTTGCTACAACCCAAACAAGGAGAAGATTCAAGAAAGGAGGAGTATTTGCAAGGTACATAAGATGTAATTTCATATTCTTATAATATGTTTATACATGAACATAGATACTGGATTTTCTGTGGATATCGTGGGGGTTAGAATTTTGATTTGTCACTTCCACTGCCTATGTGTGTGATGCATGGATCCATGACTCCTTACAGTAATGATGTAATACTAATTTTAAATGATAATGTTAAGGGATTTGAAATTTTGTAATATGTATATATACAACATTGAATAGACTAATGACTGATGATAGTCCCTATAAATGAATATAATTGTATTCTTTGAATGTATGTACAAGAATTTGGGTGCTATGTGTGTAGGTGGTTGTAGGTTCCATATAAGGGGTGTTATAAAGTCTAACTCTTAGAGTACATTCCGATTGATGTATTTGAGCACCTCAAATTGTCTAGTTTAGAAGGACTAAAATTGCTTCCTATGATCCATTGGAGTATAATGTCGTAGCAGGTGATTCAACTGCTCCTATGATGCTTGTCGAACAACTGAAGATGGTGGTGCCTATAATGTCATCTATCGTCTTAGGACATGAGTCCTATAAGCAACTACATGTGATGTAGATATATGGGCATCAATCTTAGGCCTCTTTTACACAAGGGTGACATTATAAGTTTCTTAGTTGTCATGGTGGACCTCTCCTCACTTTAGTACTATATCACAAAGAAAATGAAACATAAGTGAGTAATTATAAAACAAAATTTAGCATCATATGTATATTGAAAAAGAGAGAGAGAGATAGCATAATGTAAAATATATGAAATATAATAATATATGTTGCATTATGGTCTATAATTATATATATAAGAAACCAAAAGATGTGTTAACCTAGAAAATAGCGTTCCCATGTCATGTTCTCCTTATTCATGTATGATCTAACTATCACTTATATCCCATAATATAAAATTTCAACTTCATATGTCTCTTAGCCTAACCTAGAAACTCAAATGACTAAAACTAAAAGTTAAATGTACTAAAGCAGTTAAAATAATTCATATTAAGCTTCTTCAACCATGAATATCACATATAGTTTATAATGCATCTAAGTCATTTTCCTAACACCTTAAAATCATGCATAATAGATATTTAGTCAATTGTAAGCATAAAATAAAATCTGAAACTTTAAATAAACCATAATACATTGGAATAAAGAAATTAAGAGTGCAAAATAAAAATATCTAGATGATGTTAAAAAATAAATTATGAAGAAATTATGAAAGTAATCACTACGCTATATAATATTGGGGAGACTTTAAGAGATTGGAAATCTCTCTAAAAACCTAAGGGGGAGCTAAAATTTTAGGGATAATTGGTGAGAGAGGCAACGAGAAATAAAGGAACAAAATCCAAAAATGCCCTTTACAGGATTTAAACATGGCCTTTACACAGTACTATGTGATAGGCATATTTTAGGCAAACACGAGAAAGTATTATTTTAGAGGGGGTGTGTTATATAAATTGGGGCAGCATGGGAATTATACAAAGAGGTTTAAGAGGTTTAATAAAAAAAATGGGTCTAACATGGTAGATAATATGGGGCTATGTTCAATAAATTAAATATGGGGAAAAAAACATAAGAGTTAAGGTTGGAACACGGGGAGAACACGAGGATGTGTATACCCTATGTTAAAATATAGTCTTTTTTTTCTTTGTAACACTTAAACAAAATGTCAATACAATGTTGAGTTGTTCTTACATAAGAGCCTATTAAGGAACACAAGGAGCATAACTTACTGTATATAGGGAATGTTTAAAAGTGGCACATTCTATTTCATTTTAGTCCTTTTCGTAGGAAAAACATAGTCTAAATGGCTATTACATGATAAGGTGTCTTAAAACCAAGCCTACATTGTTGTGTTTCATTTTGTTTCTCCCATATACAATACGGTAAATGAACACAAGTGTGGACATAGGGATGTATTCCCACCTATAAATGTACAAACCAAAAATGCACTAACTCCAAAAACTTATCATGAGAAATAAAATAAATTTAATTAAGTTAAGATCTAGAAAATGATGATAACACTAAACAAGATAAATGACTATCTAACTAAATCAACTAAAACTAATTAAGCCCAATTCATGAAAAACAAATAAATGTTAGGTTGCCTCCTAATAAGCGCTTGCTTTAGGTTATAAGCTTAACTATTTTCTTTTCCAACTTTAGCTTGACGACCCCCTGTTTGTAAGGTTTCTACCACCTTCTTAAGGTCTACCATTAACCTCATTACTCATTTTCACCCTAACTAATTGGTTTGCTCTTAGGTATGCTGCATATTTCTCCATAATAGGATTGCCCATTTTCTTTTCTTTTTCTTGCATCAAATTGTTAAGTAGTGATTAGTCATATTTTACTCTCATATTTAATGTAATTTACTTATTTATTTAAGTATTTTTATTGATTTTGGTACTTAAGTTGTTCATATTTTGTTTCTAGATCTAATTCACTTACTTGGAGTAAAAATGAACAAATGCGGAACAGTTTGGAGCAATTTAGAGTTGTTTAAATTAAGTTATGCAGTGCATGATAGTGTACATGACTATGTTGGAGAGTTTGGAGGCATGTTGAGTGCTTTCTAAGGAACACACTTATGTTAGCTGGGAAACATGTTAGCTCTAAATAATGTCACACATCCATTTGGAGAACATAACTATCAATATGCCCATATATCTCTCGAAATCCAAATTTCAAATTTTAAAGTTATATTGAGTGGAAGAAGTGAAGAGGAGGCTCAATAAGTATAAGGGGAAACCTTAAAATGGAAAAAAGCTGTTGGGACCCGATTCGGAGACCGGCGCCCCAACCCGAAAATGAAGGAAAACGGAGGAAACAAAACGGATTCCAATCCGAATAAATCGAATCACAACATGCGGAAGCAAACACGAAACAAATACGAAGGTATCGAATTCAAATCAAATCA
>JANIJH010000006.1:54694701-54705009 GCA_024520975.1 Erythroxylum areolatum | reverse complement strand
TTGTCCAAAATCAAAACCTTACGGAGTTTGAAAAGTCTGCCCCTTGCCAAACTCATTATTATATTCATAGCGACTAAAGAAAGTCAAGAAATTAAAGCTATAAATGTTTAGAAGTCGACTAGTTGTCTATTTGTTAGAAACTTAAAAATACCCGAAGAAAACTAAATGCTGGTTAGGCGAATAATCTACCCTACGGCAATTCATTTAATTGGGCTATGACGATTTGTCAATGCTATTAAAGTTGAAGATCGTGATATACCGACAGGAAAATGATATAAAAATTATTAGTTCCCTTCTAGATGAAGATGCCAAATAATATTAGTTGGCATCGGTTGGGTAAAATTTTAAATTTTAAAAAGAAGGAGGACTTAAATTAAAAAGAAAGCTTATCAAAATTTTCTTCTTAGCCCCCTCCCCTCTACACCAGATCTGAAAATCACAAACCTCCCTTGCCAGCTCGTTGTTACCGTCGTCGTCTCTTGTCGCCTGCTGCTGCCGCTGCTTTCACCAGTTGTTGCTGCCCCTTATCTCCTCTATTCCGTCATTGTCATCTCTAATCGAGATGTAGGAAGTCGATTGGCCTTCCACCTAAAACACAGCTGAAGGATTATTAAAAGCGTATAAACCAAAAATAAATTTCTCATCTAAGAAAGGATATGAAATTTTCCAAAAAGAAAAAAACGACTTAAATTCGGGAAGGGTAAATTTTGTGTTTTGTTAATATTAATTTTGCTACTAATCTTTTATCTTTGTGATTCAAAGAAAGAAAAAACAAATTATTAAAGTATAGAAATTAATTAAGTCAAAAGATATGTTATATAACTTATGAAACTAAAAAGGAAAATTAAAAACTATTTATTGTGTAAATTAATTATAATCAAATCTTTTATATCCTTAACTTGGTCATTTTAATGCTTGAGATATTTTTAATACATAAATATTTCATATTCAATTTTAATGCATGTGTTTTTGTTTTGATTTTAAAAGAAAAACATAATGATTTTTAAAATAAAATTTAGAGAACCTTAAAAGTGAGTCAAGGCAAATTTTTTTATCAAAATGAGATGTTTTGGTGTGTTTTTTTTAAACTTTAATTATAGAAATTTGAAATTTAAAAGTGCTTTAAGAATGTTGATGCTTATTAGAGTTTGGCTAGCTTAAGGGTTTGGATAGGATACGTACGCAAAGTGTCAAATGGATATAAAATAGATGGTTTATAACTAGCTGGACAAGCAACTGGCCGATGGGCTCACTGAAAAATTATTATCTGCCGGCAGGTTTTAAAAGTTATTGACAAAAGACTTTCTATCAGATTAGGGATTCGGCTATTTAATACTCTAGTCGAAAGATGTTCAGGTAGTCGATTTTACCTAGAAGCAATTTGGATTATATGAAACCTTATAGACTATGAATACATTATATTCTAGGTTTTGATAATCTTAATAACAATTTGTTGCCACAACATATATTTGAGAGAGTTTTCAAGCATTTTACAACCAAATACACTCTTTGTAAATTGATTACGAACCCTACGTATTAAACTGAACAAGCAAGGCATATTAAAGTTGTAAAGCCTAATTAAGTGATTGTTTATAGCGATTGTAGGATTTAAGAAGGTTTTTAGTTTCTTGATTATATATTTAAAAAAAAACTCCTCTTTACCCAAGACAAACAGTGAAACAGAGACTTTAAGAAGGTTCTTCTTGAGATAGTTAAGATTAGAGTTTATTGGAATCTCAAGTGATTCCAGAATAAAGGATATAGGCATATTTTCTTTTTCAACCATTTCTAAATCAGGTTGCAATTCTTCTCTATTCCCTTTACATTACTATATTTGTGTGATTGTATTTTAACTATATTGTCATTTTATACTATTACTCTATTAGAACTTAATCAAATTACATTTTAAGTGGCAAAAAGTCTTAAAATCATAAACATGCAATTCACTTCCCCTTCTCTTATATGCCATAAAAGATTAATAAGTAGTATTATAATGTGTCTCCTATATTAAAGTTTCAAATAAAATTTTTAAGCAATGATCATCCTTGACATGCCTTAGATGCATTAACATCTTCATATATCTAAAAGATTCAATATGTTAGTAGAGATCCATTATTTGATGGGAATGACGGTTTGTATTTAAAAAATAAACTTTTTTAATGGCAAAAAGCATTAACATGTGAGAGATTATCTTAGATAGCCCATTTATTCCCCTCAAGACCCCAAATGATAATAAAGTTCCTAAACCAAAGCAAGAATAGGATCCTCAAGAAAAAGAAAGTCATTTCATTGAATAAAAAGATTATTGACATTTTATTTTTTTCATTAGGAAGAAATGAATTAAATAGGATATTTATATATGAGACAACACATAAAATTTGACACATATTAGAATTCACAAGTGGGGAATTAACTAAGTCAAGAAGAGAAAAACTAGCATCCTTATACGTCTACATGAATTGTTTCAAATGCAGTATGATGACAGCATTACCAAGACTGTGCACTAGATTATTAATATTAAAAATACTCTTACAGACTTAGGCAAATCATATACCAATATGAGGTGGTGAGAAAATTGCTTAGATCTCTTCCAAAGACTTAGGAAGCTAAGGCCATGTTTGGTTGGGGTTATTAATAGAATAGAATATAATGTAATATTATTCCATCGTTTGGAAGAAGGGTTTATAATGGAATGGAATGAAATAAGATGGAAGAGGAGGGTTTCATATTACATCTCATTCCATCCTAAATAATAAAAATAAAAAACCTCCAATTTGAGAGTTTTAAGATGGAATATAAAATGATAAACAACTTTACACTATATTACATTATAAACTCTTCATTTAAACAACATTTTACTATATTATATTAAGAACCTGTTCATCCCTCCCAAACAATATTTTTTAAATATTACATTCATTTACGTTCCATTCTATCATAAATCATTCTATTCCATTTTATTAAAAACCTTACATCCAACCAAACATAACCTAAGGTGATATCCATCTACGAAGCTAAGGACTTAAATATGCTACCAATAGAGAAGCTCCTTAAATCTCTTCATAGCTATGAAATAAGGCCCAAGAAAACACAACAAGAAGATATAGCTCCTAAAAAGATCTTAACATTCAATGCTTTAAAGGAGGAGTCAAGTGAAGAGCAAAAAGACACTTTTGAATGAAAGTGATAAGGAAGATATGTCTCTCATCTCTAAAGGGTTAAACAATAAATTAAGAAGAAAGAAGTTCTCTAAAAGAAAGGACTTTAAAGAGGATAAGGTTGATGTTAAACAAAAATCAACAAATATCATTTTCTTTAGGTGTTATCAATCAATCCATATGATCATAATATTCTCTCCTTAAAGACGGTGATAAGCATGAAAGAAATGAAAAGGAGGAGAATAAAGATTATAAGAAAAATATGAATCTAAAAACTCCATTTGAAATGATTCATATGATTCAAAAAGTGAGTATTCAAAAGGAGAAGTGACTCAAATGTACTTCATGACTCAAAATGATGATAAGGTACCCTCTATCTCTAAATCTTATAATGCTTAGTGTAATGACGTAGTTGTCTTATAATGACTTGGTTGAGATCTTGAGATCATTGTTGAGAAAAATGTATATATTAATAAAACTTTCTACCTGAGTCAAGTGAATAGTAAAAGACTTCCTTGAATGGAAGTGACAAGGAAGACAAGTCCCTCGTCACTAGAAGATTAAAAAAAAATTATTAAGAAGAAAGAAGTTCTCAAAGGGAAAGGACTTCAAGGAGTGTAAGGTTGATGTTAAACAAATATCATTTGCTTTGGGCATTATAAATCATTTCATATGAATTCTTAATATCCTCTCCTGAAAGATGGTGACAAGCATGAAAGAAATGAAAAGGAGAATAAGGATTATAAGAATAATATAAATCTTAAAGCCTTCATTTGAAATGATTAATGTGATTCAGAAAGTGGTATTTAAAAGGAGAAATGACTCAGATGTGCTTCATGACTCAAAGTGATGATAGAGTATCCCATATCTCTAAATCTTATGATAGTAATGGTGATTTTGAGTTGTCTTATAATGAATTGGTTGATATGTTAAGATCTTGAGATCATTGTTGAGCAAATTTTATATATTAACAAAACTCCTAATACCCGCAAGTGTGCATATCGTATCTTATAATATAAGAGTTTATTATTCCCACGAGGATTATGCACAATTTGATCCTAACATTGTCTAAGGTGGCACAAAATTGGTTTAAATTAAATTTAAATAACAAAAATTGAAACAAATAAATAAAAAACAATTTATTAAATAACAAGTGAGCTACCAATTAAAATTAAGGTTTGATCAAGATTGAATACTTAGGAACTATTCTTTCTTTTAATTTTATTGATTAAATTTATGTATTTAATCATATATTTCCAAGGTTTTGATTATACTCTTTCAATGCCTAATTAATTAATCCTAATTGAATTCGAAATTAACTTATTTGCAATCTCTTGATTCATAAAACTATTCCTAACTTTTTCAATTAGATCTAAAGCAATCTATTGGATAATTAATTTCACAATCAAGATCTCTCTTTGATTGATTGTTAATTTGATAATTTTTTGTCTATTAAATTACCAACTCTTGTTGTATAACCTAACATTGATTACTTTAAATCACTCTTTTGATTTCTTGTCAAGTTTAAGCATGAACAGTTATCACAAACATCCATAAATATATTACATTCAACAATAATTAAAAGTCACAAAATAATTCTTAATATGAATTTAGAAATCCATAGACATTTTTAACATCAAAGAATTCAGATTACACATCAAGGATAATGGAAGAACTAAAGGAAAAGAATAAAAACTCTGTTGAAGCCTTGATTTGGAATGCTAGAATTTTCTAATCTTCTTCTTGATATCCCACTTTTGATTCATTGATTGCTGCATTTTTTATTATATTTCACATTCTTAAATAGTTCTTTAAGGTTATAGGGTCATGACTAGGGTTTTCTCACTTTTTTTGGTTCCAAAAATAGCCCTAAACCTTAAAACTAATGAAAAACTCACGCTTCGTGATTGTGCTCCTACTATTTTCCTCAATTAACTACATTAAGGTGGACATATTTAAAGGGCATTAAATGGATTTGTTCTTGATGATTTTGTAGATGTATTTTGGATGTATTGTGGTACTTTCACATTTAATGATATTATACTTACTTCATTTTATAAATGAGAAAATTCTATATACTAATTGACATTTAATAACGTATATTTTCACTTCCTCAAATTTACATATCACTTGGATAAAATTAAAAAATCAATACAAATATAATATACATTTCCAATTGAACTATAAATTAGAGGTCCTTTTTACTTTCATTTAAGCCATGGCAGCCAATGATACCAATTAGTAGTGATTGAACTCCTTCTATGGTTTAATTTACATTTTGATGATAACAAAATTATATTTTTAATTAATATTTTATTTTTATTGATTCAAAGAAATAAAGTGGTAATTATTCAAGCATATGATTCAATTCAACCAAAATACATTATATGTAGCCAATTTAAGTATTAAAAGGCCTATAAATTCAAATATGAAGGTTGAAGACCTTTAGTTTTGTAAAATTAATGTAATTTTTTATACCCTTGACATGGTCATTTTAATACTTTAGGAGATCTTTATAAGTAAAAATTTTGTATCAATTTCAATGTAATCATTTTCTTTATCAAAAGCTATTAAGGTTTTTATGTTTAAGGAAAAATTTCTTGACCTTTAAAACAAATTTTGGAGAACAATAAATGTGAATAAAGTCAAGCTTTTATCAAACTGATATGTTTAAATGTTTTTTTTAACTTACATTATTGAATTTGATATTTCAAGTGTTTTGAACATGGAGTTCAGATGGCTAACCAAAAAAGTATAAAATGGTTATATAATGGATGGTTTATGATTAACTAGACAACCAGCTAGTTGATGGGCTAATCTTGGAATCCATAGGCTAGAGGAAGTGTTATAACTGGTTAGACAATGGTGGATTTCAACAATATCATATAGAGATTTTTGGTCTAATCAGCCGAAGAGAGGTGATTGACTAGTTGATCTTACCTAAATACTAGTTCTTATATTTGATAGATTGTATCTTTAATGACTATTTGAAACCTTCTAGGTTATAAATACATATTTTGGTTGTTGATAATCTTAATGAAATTTTGGTGTTATGAAAATATGATTAAGAGAGTTTCAAGCATTACAAACACCATACACTTATTATGAATTAATTATGAGTCCTAGAACATTAAAGTGAGAATGTAAGATTTATTTAAGTTGTAAAGTTTAATTGGAAGATTGTTTATAGTGTTTGTAGGATTCCAAAAGATTTTTGGTTACTCTTCACCATCAAGTGTAATTATAAAAAAGTTTCTCTTTACCCATAACAAATAAAGAGACTCATAAGATTATTCCTCTTCACCTAATTGAAAGAAAAGCTTAGTAAAATCTAAGTGAGTCTTATAGAGTAGACTTAGCTAAGGTCTATTTGAACATCTTTTCCTACTCTCTTAATATTATATTCTATTTGTGTCATTGCATTCTAGCTACATTATTATTTTATATTATCATCATATTATAATTTGATTGAATTGTATTTTGAGTAACAAATTTTATTAAAATCTCAAACACTAGGGTTATCTTCTCTCCTAAATGTTAATAAGGACTAACAAGGACCATACACAATTTTTCATGCCAAATATTGTATTTTTGCATATCTTTGATAAAGTTAATGTTTATAAATTAAAGTGATTATTCTCAAGTGAAATGTGATTCTATATCATTTGAGATTAAACAAAAGAGGCATGAGAAGGTATAACTTTTCCTTTGTTATACTTAGTATACTCTCAGGAAAAATTGAATTTCATTTATAGTAGAAAGCTCTTCGAAAAAATTTTGAGATCTTTTAATTTAAGGGTTTGAGTTAAATAATGAGCATGTTTTCTTATACTTTTTTCTTAATTTTAGGCTTGGTATACGTGGAGATGAAAATGTGTAAACTTAACAATATTAGTTAAGTTGTGAACAATTTATTTATTAAATAATTTATTTAAAATACGTAATTAATGAATTAGTATATAAATTTTAAAAATAATTTATTTGGAAGTAATATTGTAAGTTTCAATATTAACTTTCATTTGAAGTGCAATTGTGAAAGAGTTCATCTCGAAGGAACACTAGGCATGTCAATAAGTTGGGTGACCTGTGGGTCGACCAGTGGCCCATCTTACCCACAAGCTAACCAGCCAGACTCATTCTTACTTTTTTTTTTAAAATTGTAAAACAATATCATTTTTTATAAAATAATGTCATTTTTGTTGCTCAGGTTGAACTTCAGACCGGGCCAAATTGTCCCGTGCTTGGTGTTGTGCTCGGCCTATGGCTCGGTTTGACCCATAGGCCAACCAGGTCAAATTAATTTGGCCCATAACTCACCTGTAATTAGGATCAAAATCGGTCCAAGCTAAATAGGGTGAGTTAAGATTGACATCCCTACGAAATACATCACGGTAGGGGTTTTTGAGCGAGGTGCAGAGTTCCAAACGCGGAGTGTCCACAATAAACATGCCCTTTACTTACAGGTATAGTCTTGACGTATTATTGCATAAATGACAGTCTTACCATTTCAGTATTGACTATAAACCGTCTGAGCCGACTTGCGGGGGAATCCACTAATAATCTATTACTTTTTGTCGTTATTAAAGAAGTAATATTCAAATTGGCGGGGCGGATCACGTATTGATATCGTTGCCATTTCCATTTGGCTGACTGGGAAAGAAAAGGGAAAGAATATATGCTTATGCCAATAAATACTTGGGACCCGAAAACTACATTGAAATTGGTTTTCTGTTAGCTGTGGAGAAAACTGGGCAGACGGCAATGACCAATTCGTCGTCCCACGACGTGAGTGTTGATTACCACAAACCATGGAGTTCTGCCTGTAGTCACGTTGCCCGGAGACCAAGATTTGCGATCTCTGTCTTCTTTGTAGGAGCTGCGATTTCTTGCTTTTTCTTATTCAAGTCCGACTACCCTTTTCGGTATCTACCTGGTAATTCCCGGGTGAGTTACACAGACATCAGTCTTATTTTGTTTTAAAGCATGTAACTTCTATTTGATCTGTTTCATGCGGGTATGGCTTGATATCTTCTCTTCTTTAGGTGCCTAGAAATTGTCATTGTCAAAAGTTTCTTCATAGGCTTCTTCTCTTCGTAAAAGCTGTCTCTTTATGAATCAAGTTTACCAGTCTTGTTTAGAAGGTGAATTACCAGATTAAACGAAACGGAAAACTTTCATGACCATTGCTTCAGTCAAATAATGGTGAAAAGATTGTTTAATCTAAACTAATAACTTTTTAGTGGTCAGCCTGGATTTGTATGAGCCGGCAGGTGGTGTTTTCTAGGCAGGGTTCGGCCTGAGATTGGAACAAGAAATAATAATAGACAAAACGTGCACCCTTGAAAAATATTTTAGTACTTAAATTAATATAGGAGTCATTGGATGGGTCCTAAATTTTTTCTATCTAAGAACGGAACGACTAGGGAAACAAGATGCAGAGAAATTCCCATCACTGATCCTTCCTTGTATAATACAAGTAGAATACCACCTTTCTAGGGACTGTCGGATGTCCAAAAAGATCCCATTTATTATCTAAGGAAACTTCTGTGCCCTCTCTTTTGTGCTTGTATACCAATAGTTGATCATGACCATAAAACTACTAAGTTCCCTTTCTTCAATATCGAAATAGCCACATAAAGTGCTGTAAGCTGACGTCTGGTACCACTTCCAAACCATCTTTACTACACCAGAGTTTGTCATTAACCGGCTAACCAAGTTAGATATGGATGTAGAGTGTAGACTTTTGTGATCTGGTTTATCTGTAGGAGAGAGTGATGTAACCCTGACTGTCTCATGTTACATGTTTCTACTAATTTTACATACAATTTGTTTCTGTCATTGACTTGACGTTGGTTCTAAAAAATAATTTTATCAAATTCAATTCATAGAATATGACAGTAAGTAATATACGTTTACATACATACATACATACGTATCAATTAAGCAAAAATATGTAAGAAAAGTATGATGCGTAATCATGCAACTAAGTTTCTGTCATTGACTTGACGTTGGTTCTAAAAAATAATTTTATCAAATTCAATTCATTAGAATATGACAATAAGTAATATACGTTTACATACATACATACATACGTATCAATTAAGCAAAAATATGTAAGAAAAGTATGATGCGTAATCATGCAACTAACTAATCTTTATGTAAGAGTTAAAGTAAAATATATAATGAATGTAAGAAAAGTGTGGTGTGTATTAAACTAACTAACTAATCTTAATGTAAGAGTTAACAACCATTAATGAAATTAATGTTGCATGTTAGCTTCTAATTAACACAATTGACAAAGAATACAAGTCATGGAAATTTAATCAGAAGAAAAGATAATGCAACTTTTTATTAATATAAGTTATATCGTCTCATTACCAAAATGATTTTTTGTTAAAGAATAACCACGTTTATTGATTTGATTTGACCGGGGTGAATCAGTCAGATTGGATTCCAACGAGAAACTGCATGCTGCCTTTGCTCGACTTTTCTTTTTAAATTGATAAGGCTAAGTCTGACCCACTGCATTTAGAATTCGGAGTCCACCTGACCGGAGCATAAGGAATAAGGATGGAGTCCCACAACGCTCTAGAACAAACTAGGCCAATTATTAAACGTCACCCTCCTCTTGCCCTGTGAGTCTATTTAGTGCTCTTAAGTCGTCCTTTTCTTCATTGGTCGTCGCTGTTTTCCAA
Organism: Erythroxylum areolatum; assembly: GCA_024520975.1. Taxonomy (NCBI): domain Eukaryota; kingdom Viridiplantae; phylum Streptophyta; class Magnoliopsida; order Malpighiales; family Erythroxylaceae; genus Erythroxylum; species Erythroxylum areolatum. Next base: position 54,695,156 of record JANIJH010000006.1, on the reverse strand, counting down.
TAACAACCGCAACCTCGTTGTACACGTCACGACTCTCTTAATCCCAAAAATAGCTGTCAGGACCCTTTGACGGGTATTAATTACTCGGAAATAATCCACATAGCAGTTTGAAAAGGTATTAAACCAATAGTGAGTATAAAACGTTGCCATTTAAAATTCTTTATTAGTCTATTCAATGGACAAATGATATGATGGTAAGGTGCTTCTAAATAATTTTTCAAGAGGCTGTATTAGTTTTAAAAATAATACAACGAGTTAAAGAAAGATTAAGGGGTGGGTAATGAAAGATTCTATCAAAATTATAAATCAATCTACATAAGTAAGGCTTATTTTTTCTAAATAAAATTAGTTTATTCTGAATGCTTTGTATTGGTTTATTATTTATTGTAAGTAGCTATTGCATCTTTTCAATGTTATAATAAAATAATATTCTAATAGATGAGCTATGTATATAA
>JANIJH010000006.1:54682399-54694426 GCA_024520975.1 Erythroxylum areolatum | reverse complement strand
AAAACAATAAATAAAAGTATATGATCATAATATTAGAAAGCATATAATTTAAACCTCAATATTTTGAGGCAAGAAATTCAAAAATAAAAAAAAAGTTTAGGAAATAAGTATATTATGCATAAATTTCTCTAATTTTATTAAAATAAAACAAAACTAAACAAAAGTTAATAGAAGAAAAAGAGAGAAATTAAGTGAATTATTTAAAAGTCTTGACCAATAGTATCCTTAATATTAGAATTACTTTTAGGAAAAGCAAATTATTTGAAAAAAATTAGATAATATTTAGAATCAAAATAAAGTGAACTTGATGATATATGTGCTTTGTTTGAGTAAGATTAAGATTAGAAATCGGATAAAATATTTAGTTTTTAAAATTTTTTAATTCAAACTATTATTTATTTAAAAATACTATTAATTTGGTTGGGTGATTTGTGTTCGCCCTTAATATAAGGGTTCAACAAAAGTAACCCAAACAAAAATAATATGGAAATAAATCTCTCTTGTAAGCCAAACAATGGTTTATGTTTTCGGCATGAGCTTTTGTCATTCTATTTATTTATGGTCTTTCTTCCTTCTTATGAAAGCTACAAACTTTATTTTGTTGAATTTTTTTGAAAGTTGTCTTGTTCTCTTAATTCTTAGGTTCTCATTGCCTCTCTAAGCAGGATAAAAGAGACATTCATGCAGCTAAAATTACTTATTTTCCGAGCATCGTTTTGGGAATCCCTTTTTTAGTTGGAATAAACGTGAAACCTCTGATTTTATGTAGCCAAGATAGTCCATTTTATGAACAAACTCGACTTTGTGATTTCAGAGTTACACCTATGAAGGTTTGGATGCAATATTGGCAAATGCGTCAATGGATGATAAAACCGTCATCTTAACTACCTCAAATCAAGCATGGTCACGACCAGGATCTATAGTGGACCTGTTCTTGGAGAGCTATAGAATTGGAAACCAGACAAACAGACTTTTGAATCATTTGGTCATCATATCCATGGACCAAGAGGCACACAACCGTTGCTTAAGCATAGGTATAGATTTCCATTGTTACTTACTCAAAACCCAAGGGTTTAATTTTTCAACTGAGGCCTTTTTTATGACTTCCGAATACTTGGAAATGATGTGGAGAAGAATTGACCTTCTATCTTATGTCCTTGAGATCGGATACAACTTCGTATTCACGGTAAACCCCTTGTTTTTTTTTCATTTGGTTCTCTCTCTCTCTCTCTCTCTTCACTTAGATTTACAGAAACTTGAATGATAAGTAGGTATTAGAGATTGCAGCAATTGGAATATTAATGTGGCAATGCATATTAAGTTTAGGATGCAGATATTCTGTGGTTTCGAGACCCTTTTCCGAGATTCCATGAAGATGCTGATTTTCAAATAGCATGCGACTCCTACAAAGGCAATTCATATGACAAGAATAACAAACCCAATGGAGGTTTTACCTACGTTAAATCCAACCCTAGAACTATTAAGTTTTATAAGTTCTGGTACGAAGCTAGAAGGCTTTATCCAGGAAAGCACGATCAAGATGTTCTAAACAAGATCAAATACCACTCCTTCATTGATAGGATCGGATTGCAGATGAGATTTCTGGATACAGCTTTCTTTGGTGGGTTTTGTGAACCTAGCAGAGACTTCAACTTGGTTTGTACAATGCATGCAAATTGTTGTGTGGGTTTGGAGAACAAAATCAATGATCTCAAGATTATACTCCAGGACTGGAAAAAATTTACGTCCGTACCTGTACCTGTGCCTGTGCGTCCTCCGACCTGGAATGCTCCACAAAAATGGTAATCTTGTTTAATTTGCAGAATTTTAGTTCAAATTATTAAGTTCTTATGCTAAACGACTTATCTCTCTTTTTTGTTTTTGGTGGTTTCAATTCAGTCTCACGTCGTTCCAGACTCGGCATTCTCCGTGAACAATAGATTAGCTTTTATGCTTTCAGCAGATTAGATTAAGCGAAGGTAATCTTTGACAATTTTTTTTTTTTTAATGACTGTTTGATGACGAACATATCATGACTCACAGCCCAAGCTGTACAGTTTCCACGTTACTTTGATTTTCATACTTTCTCAAATGTTATGGGATATAGCTTTGCGTAACCAACCTATATCATAAGATGATGGTGAACCTGCAACTGCAAACTAATCATTTCCTTAATGTTATGATATTTCAATTGTCTCTGTCACATCCAACATATGATGATCCACAAGTTTTGCTGCTATTGTGATTAAAAATTCATAAAATCATTTAATATTAATTATACCTTCAAATATTCTATTGAACATAAAATCATTTAACTACATATGAATGATAAACTCTTTGAAGTTTAAAAATAAAATGCTTTATTCATATATAAAATAAGAATTAATCCTTCAAAATGAAATATGCCCACATAAGTTTTCATCTAGCGGCTCTTCTTTCTTTCTTAATTATTGCATCACCTTTTATTGTTCCCCAAATATTTTAGATCTTAAACAATTTTGTTTATGTAATGACAAGTTTTTTTTTTTTACTTCAGTGATTGATTAAATTCTATTCTAATCAACTCCCTTTTTGATAAAAGAGGCCCATATTTAGACCCAATACTATCTTCATACATTTGTTTTGAAAGTAGCCCCAACGTTCAATTCTACAAGAGGCCTAAGCTTATTTATCCCCTATCCGTATTCCTAGCAACTGCTTGCTTCAATGTTATCATGCAATTGGACTGTGTAATGGCTAGTTGTAATTATGATTTTTTATATCTTATGTAATTATGATTTTGTATATCTTATATATATTTATTCTCGATGAATTTCTAATTATTAAATTGATAGTACAAAATTGTAACTTTGAAGATTTCGAATCCGAAATAAATTACCATGCCTTCGTTATAACTTGGCACCATGGGTTGTCTTACAACAAAAATTGCTTTAATTTTAAAATCTTTTCAAAATAATCGCATGCAATTGTTTTCCAACCCAAATCCAAATTTGTTCCCAATTTCAATTTTCCTTCTAAAACTTAAAATAAACCAAAGAATAGAGACTCAAGGGCCATCATAATTAACAAGTTGATAATTAGGAAAATGGATCTGCATTTGAATACACAAATATCAACATCTCATTTGCAACCGGCCAAACAAGATTTCAAACATATATATATATATATATATATGTATGTATGTATATATATGTATGTATGTATGTATATATGTATATATATGTATGTATGTAAGTATATATGTATATATGTATATATATGTATGTATATATATATATACAGTAAAATGCAAGCAAATATACCATCTACACATATCTGTTCATAAAGGTTTGAAGTAGCTTTAAGAGTCTACTGCCAAAAATCTAAATTTGACAACCCAAATTCCAAAGCATGTTCAAACTTGTAAACCATTTGCGGGCTTTAAAGTCTATGATTCAGAAAAAACTACAACATGCAATGTAACATTTACATTAAACAATCATGATTAATATAATTTAAATAAAGAAAAGAACTTGGTAGTTATTGATCTTCAAGAACACGAGAGAGAGAGAGAGAGAGAGAGAGAGAGAGAGAGAGAGAGAGAGAGAGAGAATATTGTAAGAGGAATAAGGATTAAGTGTAAAATATGTAAAGGTCACATTTATTCACAAAGAATCAGTTTATATACAAAAAAGTAGGTAGTTATAATACACCAGCTTGCTAAACTAATTACACTAGCTACTTCATTTAGCTATGTACAGTTCATCTAACTATCTTCACATTAGCTTCATTTTCTTCCCTTGTATCTATTAGCAGAAGAACATGAATGTTGATCATGTTCATCTTGGTGATTAGAAACTTAAATTAAGGTGATATGAGTGCCTTTGTGTAGACATCTACAACTTGAAGCTTGGTTGGTATATGCACTACTTCTACAATCCCTTTTTCAACCTTGTCCATTATAAAATGTTTTGTCCTTTCATGATCCACAAGATTCTTGCAAATTCAAAGAGTATATTGATTGTCACAGTACATAATAATTTCACCTTCATTTTTCAGCCTAAAATCTTCAAACAAATATCTTATCCAATGAATGTCACAATAAACAAGAGACAAGGCTATATGCTCAACTTTGGTTAAACATAGAGCCACTATTGATTGCTTTTTAGCCCTCTAGTTGATCATAGCTCTTCCAAATAAAACACAAAATCTAGATATAGATCTTTTAAGATTTGGACATGTGCCTTTTCACTGTCAGTATAGCATTCACTATCAGTATAACATTTACTATGTACTTTCATCTGCCTTCAACATAATATCATGCCTAGTGTACTCTTTAAATATCTGACCATTTTCAAAGTTGCTTGTCAATGTTCCTTAGAAGTCTTACTTATGAACTGTGATAATATATCTATTGAATAGTTGAGATCAGGTCTCGTAAATGCGAGATATATGATCCCATAAGTATTCTATAAGATGTTACATCATCCAGGAAATACTCTTTCATTTGTCTAAGGCCATATTTTGGTTCCATCAAAATTGCACTTGATTTTGCACCCAACAAGCCACATCGTTCTACAAGATCCAGTGCATACTTCTTCTAACATAGTGTTACTCCTCTAGCTGATCTCGCAATTTCAATTCCAAAAAATCCTTTAGTTGTCCTAAATTTTTAAGCTTAAATGTTGCACTTAGAAAATTGTTTTTTCTATCAGTTCTCACTTATGTTTTGCATCCAACTTGTCATTTACATAAACCAATAATGAGACCAAACCATCAGAATTAGAATCCTTAAGAATAAGGAATAGTCTGATCATAATTGAGAAAAGCCAAACTCAAGCAACGCTTTAGTGAATTTAGAGTTTTATTGTCTAGGAGCCCACTTGAGCCCATAAAGTGACTTCTTAAGTCTATATACTTGATGATAGTGTTTCCAAGCTTCTCCCCATTTACTTTATGACCGTAAGGTAGATTTATGTATACACTTTCATGTAAATCACCATTTAAGAATGCATTGTTAATTTCAAACTATTGAAGTTTCCAATTATATTTGGGCCAAAGTGAAAATTAATCGCATAGTGGTTTGCTTAACCACAGGACTAAAGGTTTCATAATAATAAAAACCAAGTTTTTGACTGATTCCTTTTGCTATAAGTTGACTTTTGAATTTTTGTACTAGCTCATCTAAATTTAATGTTGTCTTATATGCCTATTTACAGCTAACTGTATGTTTTCCAAGTGGATGATATATAACTTTGCATATATAATTCTCCTTTAAAACTTGTAACTCTTTCAATTATGGCCTTTCTCTAATGTTAACTGATAAATGCGTATTTGAGTATAATTATACATCCATACTTGATGTAATTTTCTTGATATTTTATAGTTTTTTCATATATTTGGTATTTAATTCACTCCAAATGCACTTATAGATTATAATTACCTTCATGGACATAAATGAGAAGAATTTCAATATAACCATGTCATAAGACGAAGATTTGAAGCAACTAAGGATCTACACAAGATTGAAGAAATTTAGTTTTGGTTGTGTGGTGTTACACGCCCATGTATATCGAGATACACGACCGTGTATGTCACCCGTGTAAGTTTTTGTGCCCATATGAAATCGCAAATTTAGGTATTTTTTAATATACACGATCGTGTATATCCTAAAAACCTTAAAATTTATTATAAAAGGACATGAGCAGAGGCAATACAAAAGAGTTGAATTTTGCAGCAGATTTGAGAAGTAAGACATTTAGAGAGGTGATGATTTTGATTAAGAGACATGGAAAACATGAAGAATACGTCAAGAGATCCGGTAGATTACAACATCAAATCTCAAACTTGTAAGAACATTCAATCGGAGAAAATGGGAGATTTAAAATTATGATTCCTTTGTTTTCTATCAGTTTTTCTTCATGTTTATCTTTGATTTCATTCTCTATGATTAGTAACTAAACGCTTTTAGTGTCTAGGTGTGATAAACCATAGATTGCAATAACAATATATTTTAATCTTTCATTTAAAAAAATTATATTGATTGATTATTACGATTTAATTATGTGTTTTATTCTTGTTTTAATATATTTGAAATATTAATGCATGATTTGATTTCATACGATAGAGATTGAGAAATCCTCTTGTATGAATAGATCTATCATAATTGGAAGGAGTTGCATGCAAACCTAGATATAGGCAGATATAAATCCTCTAGATTAGGGTCAAACCTAAAAGTTGAATTCATAAATCAATATAGAATCCTGGGGTTTTAACTCGAAAGATTTCTGTTAATCAACAGATGGATTAGTTGTTAATAGTCTCGAGAGAGTTATTAACATAAAAGTGGAATTTTCACGGTCCAATAATCAATAATATAATTACATGATAAAAGGTTAATAATATCAAAAGATTCTTAGGGGGATTCATATCCCAGACACTGTAAGACCCTAAAATATGCTGTAAAAGCATTATAGCAAGTCTAGGGTGTATTAAGAAGTGAATATAAAGAATTATATGCATCTAAGCATAGTAAGAGACATAATGGTAATTAATTTAAAAAACAAGGGTAAATTGGTAATTTTTATTTCAGTGTGGACATGCCTAATTATATGTAAAATATGGATTAGAATAAAATCAATTGATGATATTATATGCCAATGTGAGAGGAAGACGAAGGACTAAATGTGAAATTTTCCTAAAGTTAACACATGCCAATAGGATTGAAGCATGTGTGTAAGTTTAGAAATTTGATTAAATGGATATATAAAAGAGGAGAGAGAGGGACGGTGCGTTTGGGGTTTAAATTCCAAATTTTGCATTTCTCTCTCCATTTTATATTTTTAATCACATCATTTTGCATGTATAAGGAATCAAACTAATTCTATGTGAAAAGCAAGGTAAGAATTAGCGATTTTTCTCCTCATCTTTATCTTTTCTTAGTTTGCTCATGAAGAGCTAGAATTATAAGGTTGGAATTGGGATTGAGAAATGTATTTGTGGTATTTCTAGCTAGTGAATCAAGCAAAGCTAAAGGGGAAGAGAAGGAAAAAAACCAGAAGAGCTAGTTGACCAATTTCAATGATTGGGACTACACTTAGTGTAATTTCTATTTGTGCATGTTTGAATGTGTACAAAGATTAATTTGGACATGGATTGGTTGTTGGAATGGTGTCTTGGTGTTACTTTGCATGGAATTAGTTGATTATGACAAGAGAGTAAAGTTTAGTAAAATTCTGTCTTAGTTTTTTTTGAACTAGTCCCATTGTTTTGGCCATAACTCGGCCTAAAGACCTCCAAATTGGGTGATTCTAAATGTAGATAAAAATTAAGACATATTAATAAAAATCTCTAGAAGAGACTTGAACCTAATTTTGGCTTTATGACATTGTAAATTGAGATTGAAATGGTAACCTGATGTTGCCCCTGTTTTGGAGCAGTTTATGATTTTTGATGTCTATCTCAGATTTATAAATCCAAATAGCCTAATTTTTTGATTATGTGGAAACTATAAGTCCAGGGGAACAAATTTATAGAAGACCTCAAAGCCTAATTTAAACATCTGCTATATGAAAATCACGAAACAAGTAAAGGTATAAATTCTAAGTAGGAAACACGACGGGCAAGAAATCCTCGCTGTTGTGTGATTTGCTTCTGGATTGATTTGTTTGCCCATTGATTCCCCAACGTGTGCCTAACCTAAATTGCACTATTTTGAGTTCTTCTCATTTGATTTTTATTGAATAATATCCGAACCTTTTTGGATGTTTATGAAACTTTGCAAACACCTAGAAATAAATGAAATATGACTTACGATATGTGAATTGGGTGATTAAACATTGCAATTTTAAGATTGAACAAAATGCATGCTAAAGGAAATTTACATGTATATAGATGATTTATATGCATAGTTATTGCTTATATGTGTATAGTATGACTATACAAGTTTACATACTAATTTTATGAATATAATTAAGTATAATTTAACATGTTTTATATTTAGAAGATTTAAGGAATTTATATACTAGAATTATATGAATGTACTTTGAGAAACATGACTAAACAAAACATATACGAAATAAATCATACGAGTATATGTGATTTGTATACTATTCTAATGGTGGTAAGTTATGACTCGCATGTATGAACTTACATATAGATTTTATGATTTCAAATGAATATCATATGCTTTGTCAATATATTAATTATAAAATTAGAAAATAATTAAAGAAAAATATTACAGTGCTTGCTTTATTGTCTTGGTGATAGATAGATAGGTATGTCTATAGGGTTGCAGTACAACTGCTATAATTTGATAGCAACGGTGTCTTCATTTCGAGACTATAATGTCTTTATAGCTTGATGCCTTCAGGTATCTATAGTTTGATATCTTTAAATATTTATAGCTCCCGTTATCCACACCCACCGGAATATGCAGGCTTAAAAAAGAAAGTAAATTAAATAATTATAAATAAGAGATACAAAATGACAATATGAATAATTTATATTGATGAGCATTAAATATCAATATTCGGCTTATAAATATGAATTTACGGTATATGAATAATATATTGAAACATATTTGCATTATGTACCTTGATTAATTATGCCATTAATATTTATATGAGTTTATGATATTTATAAATGTATGTATGCATGGTGGATGACTGTTGTGAGTGATCATTCAAACTAAGTATTTCCCCACTAATCTTTCAAGCTTAACGTGTTAATCTATGCGGCACAGGGATTATCTGTAAGGACCAAGGCCAACCGCTAGAAGTAAATGTACTTTTGGAATTTATCTTTTTAGTTAAAGATGAATGTATATGTAATGAAGGAAACTGTAATTTCCAATGTTTCAAAAACTGAACCAGATATCGAAGCAATCAAAGGAAAGGTTTAAGGTTTAAAGGTTTAACTAGTAGTGAACCATTATAAAACCAGTATATAATAAATAAAAAGTAAATTTTATAAGAATAAGTAAAAATAAAATATTTTATTGAAATAAAAAATACACCAATGTCTATTATTATATAATGGACAGACTAATAATAAATAAATATGAGTCTAATATAAACCTTAAAATAACAATAAAAATCAAAATTGTATTCTTAAATGAGGTTGTGTCTCATCATCGTCAAAAGCTTCAAATTCACCAACATTATTTAAAGACTCGTGAACTACGCTTTCATTCAAAGTATTTGCATTAACTTCTTATACTGCATTTAAATAAATTACAGATTAGTAATGCATAAAATTATTCTCAATTATAAACTGGTAATACATTATACTTTTAACTAAAATATGATCAAAATAAGCTATGAACTGATCATCAATAGATGTTCTTAATTCATTCATTGTGACAAATGCATTTTCTCCATAAATCACCTTTTCAAGTTCATTATAATCAAGATCAGGGGATGACTCTTCTTCTTTGAACCAAAAATTAGTATGTTCAATAAAATCAATATCAACCAGATCATACGTTCTCTTCTTACTAAATGCTCTGAAAACATAATAGAGAAATTATAAAGTCAATAATAAAATAATTAATGGAATAAAAACAAAACTATAAAATACATGTTCTTCATTCTCAGATTATAAGTAACATAAACAAGGTCATTAAGTTTTTGATGTTACAATTGATTTAGTTTCTTTGTATGAATACGTTAAAAAACGCTCCAATTACGTTCACAACCTGATGTTGAGGTTGTTTAACTGAGTAACCTAATAGTGATTTTTCTCAATGTTGGAGCACTATCACTGAATAATCTCCATCATTCATCTATATTTTAAATTAATGGCTATGATAAATAAAAATATATATTATTAATAAGTAAAAAAATGAATTAAAATCATAAAACTTACCTAGCTCCATTTTTTTCATCACAAGTTCTCTCTTTGCTAATGATCTAACAAAACTTTCTAAACCTTCACAATATAATTTAATTTCATTTATTTTTTTGATTGCTCATCAATAGAGAAAATAACTTTGCATTCAATCACTTTAAACAGACTGCCCATAATATTAACGAACATGCGTCTCTATTATATAAGCAATAAGGATTGAGAAAATAAGTTGTTAAATGGATCCTTTGAGTAAGATGTTTGTCCCATCGTCAGTCAACAATATCTATATAAGGCTTGTACAATTTTTCCTTCCCTTTAAACATACTTGTAATTGTTTTATGAGCTTACCATCATATATGTACCCTAAAGATGGCTTCTCATCTGAGTCAATAATCCTCAACAACCTTATAAGTGGAGTCACAATCTTCACAATGATCAAGCAAGCATTCCAAAATTTATTATCTAGAATAATAGCACAATCTTCTTTTCCCTTTTCACTCTTTGATAATTTATAACTTGAAAAATGTTTACTTGTCCCTAAGTTTTGAAGTAGTTACTTATGTTCATAAACACTTTTCAAAGTAATAAATGTAGTTGTAAATGAGGTAGCAGTGGGACGCATGATCTCAACCCAATCTTCTTGCTTTCTTAAGCAAGACAAAAACATGATATGATTGTACACAAAAATTGTGATCTTAGAAGCATTGTACACAAAAATTGTGATCTTAGATACGCATGAAACAAGAGTAGAAATATGGTCCATGCCACCAATATCTTTTTAAATTAGATTTATACAATGAGTAGCATATGGAAACTAATAAATATGCCTGTACTTTGATTGTAATAAGTACCCAGCTAATACATAATTAGCTTCATTTTCTGTAACAAAATGCCCAGCATTCTTTGGTCCAACCCACTCGACAGTTTTAGAGAAATATTTAGATAAAGCATTAACACTTTTTACCATGTTAGAAGCACCAATAGACTTGATAAAAGTTGTTCCAATATTACAGTAAACTAAGAAATTAATCATAGTTCTTTGTCTTTGATTAGTTCACCCATCTGCCATAATAGTGCCTCCTGTTGATTCCCAACTAAATTTATATGTATCCATAATTAACTGACATTCCTTTTTTAAATCTTGAAGCAAAGGCATACTTAGTTCATAATAAGATGGTACCTTAAATCCCGGACCTATTGTTATTGTAACATCTATTGCTTCTTGAAAATATGGTGAATTTAAAGCATTTAAAGGAATACATGAATAATAGAACCATCTAGCCCGTGCTCTTTTATATCACAAAACAACATCCTTATCAATCATAAAACTTTTTAGACTAGTTTGAGAATCAGAGTAGTTCTTGGAGAAAGATAAGAATTTATGTTAATAGTAGCTTTTCTTTTTTCTTTAATCTAATACTTGTAGTGCTTCATCATCTCTAAAAGAAATATCATGAGCCTCTTTATTTTCTTTTTTTTTACTTGTTGCTACAAGTATTTTCCAATCACATCACGTACATTAAGTGGTACTTTTTTTTAAAGAAGCAATATTACCCTTAACATCAACAAGATGTTCTTTCATTCTATAAATTCCTCCCCCTTTAAATATTTTACCACAAAACATACAGTTATATTGGATATATCCATCAGATGCTTGAGAAGAAGAAAAATAATTCTATGTTCGATCGGACTTACCATGAGTAGATGATGATTCAATATTGTTAAGTCAAAATGACTTTACTTAAGAATGATTTTGATGTATAACAAAAAGACACAAAATAAAAGTAGTTAAAAAAGCAGACGCAGCAAAACAGACGAAGAAAAACAAAGCAGACGCAAAGATAAGCAGACGCAGACGCAAAGCAAAGCAGACGCAGACGCAAAACAAAGCAGACGCAAAGCAAAGCAGACGCAGATGTAGAAGCTAAACAGACGCACACACACAGACGCAAAATAGTCACAGACACAGACGAATTGAAAAGCAGACGCAGAAGTCAATTGTAAAAGAACAAAGAAGACGCGAATAGTGCAACAGATGCAAAAGAAGAAAAGAAAGCAGACGCAAGAGTCAGTTCGGGTTAGTTACAGAACTCAACTGATTAACGGTTTCTTTCAAGATTCAAAGAAGCAAGAATCAAGAAGCAGTTGGAGACAAAGTCTATAAATACAAGTCGAAGTCGAAGATTGCAAAGTTAGCAA